>CM053571.1:80982102-81081961 GCA_028646485.1 Cryptoprocta ferox
CAAATGTATGGCCAATTAATCTTTGACAAAGGAGGAAAGACTATCCAATGGCAAAAAGATAGCCTCTTTAATAAGTGATGCTGGGACAACTGGACGGCAACATGCAGAAGAATGAAACTAGACCACTCTCTTACACCATACACAAAAAAGAGCAATTTCTTAATGAAGAATGTTTAGAATAGCAAACCTCTATGATCACATTTCCTAATTTTCTACTTAAGACAGTTCTTAGTTTTTCTGACCGTAAAAGACATATTTTTAACATAAGGAGCAGGCTTGTTTCAGAAATCTCATTGAAAAATTGTACTGGTAATCAAGAAAACTTGCCCTTTTAATTGTAATACTAACAAAAACAATTTAAAATTATTTTTTTTAATTTTTAAAGTTTTATGTACTTATTTTGAGAGAGAGAGAAAGAGAGAGAGAGTGCATGCAGGGGAGGGGCAGAGAGAGAGGGAGAAAGAATCCCAAGCAGGCTCCATGCTGTCAGCATAGAGCCTGACAGGGGGCTTGAACCCATGAACCATGAAACCGTGACCTGAGTTGAAACCAAAAGTCAGATGCTCAACTGACTGAGCCACCCAAGGGCCCCAAACAAGTTAAAATTCTAATAAGATAAGGACTTTCTTTCTTCTTTTAACATAAAATAACCACATTGAAGGTCCCAGTGTGGCTCTAAGACAATGGATACTACTCAACACTCTTCTGAGAAAAAGGACCAGAGAAGTAATTACTGAAACTTGATTGTGTAATATTGGATTTGAAAGCCATCCAAGATATTAGCATTGCCCTAGAAAGGAAAGCTATGATATATCCAAATACCACAAGGTAATATTCATTAGAAGTTGCACTGGAGGTATGTGTGGGAAGGAAACATTATCAATATTTTTAGCAGTTTTCCTTCAAGAGTGAGAGTGTATCAGATATACATTTGCAACCATGAAGTAATGTATTTTCCTTTCCTTTAAATTATAATGTTCTGGGACTTTCCACCCAATGAACCAGTGGGTTTCAGGACTTCAGAGAACATGGTATTGATTGCATGGATTCATTTAGAGCTCTTGTAAAGGAAGGCTCCCGGGAGGAAAGAAAGGTTTGTTGAGAGACAAGAGGATTTCTTTATTACCAAACTCCTTGAAGTCTAAACTTAAAATTTTACTAGGGAGCACAGGAAGAGGGAGAATACAGGCTATGATGTGGGCAGGCTGCAGTTGACATAGGGAAGAATGGGAGATCTTCAGGAATAGAAGTAAGTGGAGAAGAAGAAGGAAGGGGATATGGTCAGATCAATGACTTTTTCCTCCCCATTCCAGGTCAAGGTCTAGGGTGGAACATTAAAAACCATCAGATAAGGTTCAGGTATATGGGAGCAGGTGGACTTTCTCCTCATTTCCCTGGGCACAGGCTGGGATTTCAAGTCCCCTCAAAGAAAGAGAACAACCAACAAGGTGCATCCAGGTGACAGGTGGGAATGGTTGAGGAGATGTTCTCAACAGAGGAGAGGGAGTCAGCTCCTCTTCTATCCTACTAAGGCCAAGTTCAAATCATGAAGGAACCAGCACAAGGATCTGATCAGGACAGAGAAAAGACAAGTTCCCTTCCATGGATTTTAGCAGTAGATACCAGGAAAATGCCCATGTCCAGGCAGGATGAGAAATGGACTCATAGAGTTCAGGGAGGGCCAGGAACACAATGCTGGACCTAGACCCCAGGATACTTTTCTCCTCACCTCTACACTCAGATACTCTCTGATAGGGGAGACAATAAATGACTGAGCCATTACCTGAAATAAATGAAGCTAAACTGAAATAGGCTTTTAAAAAAATAAGGGAGCCTAAGTTACCTTTAATTGTCAAGTTTAATCCCACTTTGCTTCAAGTCTTTACAGGATAAGGGCCTCAGATCAAGATGAGTAGGCCTCCTTTATTTTTTAGAAAAATAAAGAATGCTACACCTTACTTCTCTTACTCTTTTCCTCATCTCACGGTATTGCAGAAATGCTGATTCCTCCACAACAAAACATTACTCTAGATGTATTTAATTTTATTTTGTGTGAGCACTAGCTCCCATTAAGAAAATAATTTCATATTTTCTATGATCATACCAGCATGATGGTCTGTGGCAAAGGCAGTACTATATTCTTCCCAAGCCCTGTTTCCTTTTTACTCCTGGGCACACAGTTAAATTACATTTAAATTATATCTCAGCCTCCCCAGTGGTAAGATGAGGTCACATGACTGCATTTTAGTCAATGGAATGTGGATGGAAATTATATAGGGCACTTCCAAGCCAGTACCCTAAACTTCCTATGCAGTCCATGTTGGTCCTTCTCTCACCTGTCAGCTAGATGTAGGTAAGAACTCTGACTGGAAGAGCCACTGGATGGAACATGCCAGGGTCCCTTGAATGATAGTGTGATACAGCACCCCAATCTCCACCTGTCAAGAATTGTGAAGGGTTAGGATTTTAACCTACTTTCAAGATAACAAGTTAACTTGTTACTGTTCCTTGGATCCTGGCAGAAGACCCAAAACTCCTGAGTCAGAGACAAAAGGACTTTACTATTTCTGGCAAAAACAGTAGCCAGTTCTTCATATTGGCTTGTATCTATTCTTGCCTCCCAAGTTCCATTCAGGCAACACAGGACACATGAGAGATGTCTTCACATGCGGTGGGCTATATTACAGAAGAGGAACACTGGGGTTGGGGAATTTACCACTTTGATAGGAAGCAGAAGCAAGACTACTTTGCCATAGGGAAGACATTATCTTATTTTTCAAGATTGCCCACAGCAAGTGTAACTCTGAGAATGGCCCTGGTAAGGAATGCTTGAGGGTCTTGACATGACCAATAAAACTTGCAGTGATTTTCAGAGCCCCTGCAGAATTGGGCAGGAAATAAACGTTTAGTGGGTGAAGCCACTGAGATCTTGGGTTGCTATAGCAATTAGCCTATCCTGCCTGATACATAGACTTCTCTGGGAAGGACCTTCCTTGCTCATCCCAGAAACTAGCAGTAATTCCTTCTTTTCTTCTGTCTTATGCTTTATATTCTCTATCTACAGCTAATAAATAACCAGGGGCTAGATTTTTAGACTAAAGAGAGTATCCACTTTTTCTAAAGTAACTTAATTTTTCTCAAAAATTATGACTAGAATTCAAGTATCAAAGTTTCAATTTTATTAGATTCAGTGTTAATTTTCTTATTTAAACATATACATAGAAAAACTTGATTTAGTGGCAATTCTGACAAATTGACAAAGATTTTCAAGCTGCCCCAATTAATGAGCCATCACTAAACATAATAAATACTATTACTTTTAATATGGAAGTGTTTAGATACTAATAGTAATAATAATTATACCATTACTATTATTAAATTTTCATAGCTCTTTCTTTTATTCATAATAGAAAAGCCAAGTGCAAAAAATATTGTAATAAATGAGCGTTATGGAAAAGGGCTAGCAGTATGATGTTTTGCAATATCCAGGGCAAGCTAGCAAGATCATTAGAATGTATTTCTTCTCCATGAGCTACTGTTGTGAGTTCTTTTAATGTTTAATGCTGACCTAGGAAAATTCAAAAGAAGACACAATTTTCTGTGGAAAATAGTGTAAGTTGTTACTAGATCCCATATGATATTAAAGTACTATATCACATATCAAGTGTAAAACAATGGGTTACATTGCTTGAAATAATATTTAACATTTTCCACCACTGATAGGAGTGACAAGTATCATTTGTATTCATAGTGAGTGTGTCTGTCTTTCATTTTATTTTATTATTTATTTATATTTTAAATCAATCTTTAAAAATTTTTTAATGTTTATTTTTGAGAGAGCGAGAGAGCGAGAGAGCGAGAGAGAGAGAGAACACAAGTGGGGAAGGGAGACACAGAATCTGAAGCAGGCACCAGACTCTGAGCTGTCAGCGCAGAGTCCAATGTGGGGCTTGAACCTACAAACCATGAGATCATGACCTGGACCAAAGTCGGACGCTTAACCGACAGAGCCACCCAGGTGCCCCAATTGTCTTTCATTTTACACATGGTACTACTGATCTGCCACCTGCAGAATAAGCCATTTGAGTGTCTTTCCAGTAATAGAGATAGATTCATCCATTCCCACTCCTCCTACCCCCATCTGTCCTATTTAAGGGCAAATTGTACAATGTAACCTGAAAACAACAAAGAAAACCATTGGCCCACCAGGGGACTGACCATAGAACTTTGACCTCATTACTGTACATTAGCACAATTTTCTATTCAAAAGAACAGCCCCGTCACAGATAATAGGTCCCTGCCCCTATAACAAGTATGTTCTAATCAATTTTCTGTTTTCACAGGGTTTCAAACCAGCTGCACAATGACTGCATCACGCTGAGTTATATTTCCGTTCAAATATAGAAGCATAATATATGTTTCTCCTCCTAGAATTGATCTTATGAAATTTTATATTTTGTAAAAATAAGAATTTCCTGTCTGGATTTCTGGATAACTTAATTTATGACTATCCAACCAACTTAGATGTCTGATATCCACTGTGGCAAAACTAGTGTTGTCCATAATGATATATGGATAGATGCTATTTCCTGAAGTGATTTGTTGATGTTTGTTTCTCCAGCAGATTTATGTTGTCTATTAAGTCTTTCATCACCATCTGGTATAATTAATGACTCGTGAAACTTGCCTCTTGTAGCACAAAATCCATCACATGGCAGACAATGCAGATGGGCATTCCATGAGACAAGCCAAGATTTTGGACACAAAGGCTTCCTCAGCCAGCTGGGAGCAGATATATGAAGGGCCCTTGTCACCTGAAATTTATTCTCCTTCCCTGTTCATTGTCCCAGAACATAGGGCAGCAGCTAGAGTCTGCGTTTGAAACTGAAGTTTTAGTTAGCAATAGGGTGAGCTTAGTCCAAACCTGTATCATCATCTAAATGTTGACTTCAGATTTCACTGATATTTGCCAGTACCTTTGTTTTTTTGTTTTTCATTCACAGCCTTTTCCTTTACTCAGTATTTCATCAAATTCTATATATTATGTGTTAGACTATTTGCTAGACATTTTATAGTTTTATTGCTGTTGTTCAAGGTGTCCTATTTCCTGGCACATTTTCTAGTTAGTTGTTGCTGCTTTAGAGGACTGTTGTTGATTTTTACATGTTGATCTTATACTGATGAAACTTGCTGAACTCCCTCATTCTCTGCACCAATACTGGCTATTTTGTCTTTTTCTTTCCAATTCTTATGCCTATTATTTCTTTTTCTTGTCTCATTATGTTGTCCAGAACTTTTAATACTATTTAAAAAATTGTTTTTATGTTTATTTATTTTTGAGAGAGAGAGAGAGAGTGAGAGAGAGACCATGAGTGAGGGAGAGGTAGAGAGAGAAGGAGACACAGAATCTGAAGTAGGCTCCAGGCTCAGTGGTGTCAGCATGCAGACCAACATGGAGCTCAAACCCATGAACTGTGAGATCATGACCTGATCTCGGATCTCGGATCTTGGAAGTCGGATGCTTAACCAACTGAGCCATGCAGGCACTCTCTTTTAATACTATTTTAAAGAATAAATGGGATAGTAGATGATGTTTATGTGAAGTGCCTTTATGTAATCAGATGATTGCTGTGGCCTTGCAATAGATAGTCTATTAAATTTAGGAAGTTCTTTTTCTTAGTTTCCTAAGAGAAGCACACTTTTTAATAGCTGTATTGTATTCTTATGCACAAATACACTGTAATTTATTAAGGCAATCTTCTATTGAGAAATATGTTGGTTATTTTCAGAAATGTATTTTTTCTATTACAAAAAAAAAATCCTACAGTAAAAATCTTTGTACATAGGTCTTTCCATACTTGTCTAAGTTTATATATAGGAAACATTTCTAGAAGCCTAACTGCTGAGTAGAGGATGTGTGCCTTAAATTTTTGATAAATGTTACCAAAGAGAGAAAGAGCTAAACATGTATTCATCTTGTTTTGTACACTATTTCAAGTTAACTAAAGGGGCATAGTTGATGAGAGTAAGTTCGTTTTATAGAATTTCAAATGCAAATATAGGTAGGGGCAGTAGCATTATAAACACACCATTTTGCGACTTTCAAAGCAGTAATTGATTCAAACAGTAACCATTAATGGATGTCAAAATCTTGAAGAGAAAAGTTGATGATTATAACAGAAGGATCAGATAGCCACTGTTTGAATGCACTTGTTACTATTAAAATCAACACAGCCAAATAACCAGACAGAGAACATGTGACATAGTCGCACACACACACAAAAGTTTGAACCTGAATCTAAGCTTCTAATGTTTAATTTCTCATTTAATGGAAGGAGAGAGGAAGGGAAACAGTTAAGTAGCACAAGGAGGAAGCAATCAGACAAACCCAGAATGGGGCCATTCTACTTATTTCTATGAAATAAGAAGAACCATCTTATTTCAGCCACAAGTCAATGACATGAATATAAAAGGGAGAGGTGACTTCTAAATTAACAGGGCCTTAAAAAATGTAATGTAATACTCAAATACCATGTGTGGTACTTGTGTGGTTTCTATTTCAATTGAATCCGCAATACACACACACACACACACACACACACACATGTGTGTATTTATTTATTTATTTATTTTTGAGAGAGACAGAGAGACAGAGCACAAGCAGGGGAGGGACAGAAAGAGGGAGACACAGAATCCAAAGCAGGCTCCAGGCTCTGAGCTGTCAGCACAGACCCTGATACGGGGCTCGAACTCACAAATTGTGAGATCATGACCTGAGCTGAAGTCAGATGCTTAAACGAGTGAGTCACCCAGGTGCCCCTGCAAAAGATATTTTTAAGACGTTTGAGGAAATATTATTACAAACAAGGTGTTAGATGATACTGAAAAATTACTATTAATTTTGTTACAAAAGAAAATAGAATTGTAGTTATGTAAGAAAATGTCCCTATTTTTTTAGTGAAATTTATGGAAAGTACCTATGATTTTAAATAAAACAATATCAGGGATTTTCTCTAAAACGCTATAGCCCCATTCCCCCCAGAATGAAACAAAACAAAAACAAAAAAGAAAACTAAAAAAGAAAACAACCAAAACCTAAAAAGCAAAAAAGGAAGGAAGAAAAAGAGTAGTTGAAACAAATATGGGAAAATGTTGATAATTGTTTAATCTGAAGAATACATAGGTGAGTTACACTATTCTCTGTACTTACATGCATGCCTTAACTTTAACCTCAAGTTTTTTAATTATTACAAATTAGCTAAAGTCCACAGGATTTAAAATCTGAAATCATATTTTCTTTTTGTGAGTTTTAAATAGGAAAGAAAAGTCATAATAAAATTTTCTTGATCTTCAAAACTCCAAAGAAATTACAATCCAACTGTCTTAAATGACTGCTCTCTCACCCCCAATTCTAATTTCCCAGTATCTTTTCTGCTCAGTCTTAGCCAGATGCTTCTCAGTCCAGTGCCTAGGCAGATTCAGGGATTCTTGGTTTTTTTTTTTTTTAATTTAAAATTTAAAAAAATTTTACTTATTTTTTTAAGAGAGCGAGCATGAGTGGGGGAGGGGCAAAGGGAGGGAGAATCTTAAACAGGTTAAATGCTCAATGCAGAGCCAGACACAGCTCAATCTCACAACCTTGGGATCACAACCTGAACTGAAATCAAGAGTGGGACACTCAACCAACCGAACCACCCAGGCATCCCAGGTTTAGGGAATCGTTAATTTTTTTTTTTAACATTTATTTATTTTTGAGAGAGCACAACCAGCAGAGGGGCTGGTGGGGGCGGGGGGGACACAGAATCCAAAGCAGGCTCCAGGCCTGCTGTCAGCACAGAGCCCGATATGGGACTTGAACTCACCAACTGTGAGATCATGACCTGAGCCAAAGTCAGTTGCTTAACCGACTGAGCCATCCAGGCGCCCCAGGGATTCTTTGATACAGTGATTCTGAAACTGATGTCCAGACTCCTCCTCGAGTTTCTGCTTTCATTTGCTTGGGATAAGCTAGAGCCGCGGTCCTCAAACTTTGCTGTGTCTTAGGATCCCTGTAAAGGTTTAGTAAAACGTAGATTGCTGCACCACACCCCCAGTTTGCATTTCTAACAGATTCCTAGGTGATGCTGATGGTTCTGATCATGGTCGGGGGACCACACTCTGATAATCATTGGATTATGGAACTGGTTGTTTTTAAAGGCTTGGGGTTGATTTTAATGCCAGCCAATGCTGAAAATCACTGCTAGAAAAGCTTCAATGGGTACTGTCCTTAATGGATATGGGTGTGGTTCCTTCACAATCTCAGAAATTTAATTTAAACATGCTTCATCTTTAAATAACAGCCTATGCAACATGATCACAGGTTCAGCTCCCCACACCTACCACACCACAAAATTAAAAAAAAAAAATTCCCAAGCTCCATGAGAAGAGCTATCCCAAGCAAAACGATGGTCTCAGAACCTAGTACTTGGTAAACTCCAAAGATGGGAACAGGTGAGTGAAGGAGATAGACTGAAAAGAGAAAACTTTGGTTTCCGGTTCATCAGAATGTCTGTCCATTCGAGTGAGTTGTTTGGATCCATGATCTTTGAGTGTCAATTCACCGGAGGTAATTATGGTACTGTGTATTTTCACATGATGGGGGAAAATCCACCTGTGGATTACCACCAGTTACCAGGTTTGTTGTGGATCTCTATTTTTGCCTCCACAAGAATATTCAAAACGTTTTCATTTCCATTTACCCTTTGAGTACGGGCACTCTGGCAACAGTCACCATACTTTTGTGAGCCCCCAAGTTCAGTTCATGTTACAGAAGCCACTTCAACTTCCTCTTGCTATATGGAAGGGGCTGTGAAATCTGCTTCCTCTGGAAGATTTTCACATAATCTCCACTTATCTTTCAACTGGGGAATCAGCCTCAGCAGATTCCTTAACTGATGTTCTTGTTGAATCTCAAGGGGTTGCCTCTGGGAGTGGAAGGTACATGGAGGCTTCTGCCACGGGCTCCTCAAGACATGCTTTCCTCAGCCTTTGTTTCAGGACTTGAGTAGCATTTCTCACTCTTCTATCTTTATTTACCCAATTGTGGTATATATATCAAGTATTTCTTTTCCCTCTGCTCTTCCTCTACTCCTTTCAGAAAGGCTCAGCGGAGTCTCTCCATTTAAATTACTTTAAAACATCATTCATACCCTTTACTTTTCTACTGTAGAAAATCTCAAAATCGAGGGCATTTTTGTTTTTAACTCTTCTTTCTTCCCAGCCTTACTGTTTTTTTTTTTTTTTTTTATCTCATATACTCTTTCAGAGTTTGTTTTGTGGGGGTCTCCCATTGTAAGAGAAACGACTCACTAGTTTATGGATCTACTAGAAGCAGCAGCTATTGAAAGAAACCTCACCCATCTCCTTTAAAATTGGCTAATCTGACATAGGAGGTATTTTTCCATCACCAAAAATCTAAGGCAGGCCTATACTTGATCTATTGTTGTCCTGCCTGTCTCCCTTTTATCTTGCCTCATAGTGGTTGTGTCTTTCCTTAAAAGTCCCAAATTCCATGCATTTCTTGGCATGTCCCCACAGGACATAGCTAATGCTTGCATTGTCCACTTACAATAAACTTCGTGTTACTTTGAAACTTACCCAATAATACTTTGAATATTTTACTTTATTCTTGGTTCCCCCCCAATCTGTCCAAAATTGTTATTCAGCAATTTTGTGTACTTTTCTCAATCTTCAAGGGTAATTCTCCCAGTTGATATTACTAGGGCCTCTTTGCACTTAACCCTGTCTTTAGTGGAGGACATGGGTGGGTCTTTCCAGATGACTGTCTGAGACCTCACCTCTCTTCCTTTGTCAGATTTATTTGGGCTCCACTCACTGTTTATGCTTTGCTGTAAAAGTTACACATCTCTCTCTTTCCCAATACTTGGATAAATCTCTTTTTTCATTTTATGTATATCTATTCAGGTCTCTAAAATCTCATTTTCCCTTTTGTGTCTCTCTACTTTGCCTTCTATCTTACTTCTTAAAAAATATCTTTCTTCCTTCAGTTTAGTTAACTTGTTTTCCTTTATTTTGTTCTCATTTTTCTTATTATTATTATTTATTTTATTTAATTTTTAAGTTTAAATCCAAGTTAGTTAACATATAGTGCAATAATGATTTCAGGAATAAAATTTAGTGATTCATTAATTACATATAACACCCAGTGCTCATCCCAATAAGTGCCCTCCTTAATGCCCATCACCCATTTAACCCATCCCCCCCACCCAATAGCCCTCTGGCAATCCTCAGTTTGTTTTCTGTATTTAAGAGTCTCTTATGGTTTGTCTTCCTCTCTGTTTATATCTTATTTTTGCTTCTTTTCCCCTATATTCATCTGTTTTATTTCTTAAGTTCCACCTATGAGTGAAATCATATGATATTTGTCTTTCTCTGACTGACTTATTTTGCTCAGCATAATACACTCTAGTTCCATCCACATTGTTGCAAATAGCAAGATTTCATTCTTTTTGATCACTGAGTAATATTCCATTGGATACATATACCACATCTTTATCCATTCGTTGGTCAGTGGACATTTGGGCTCTTTCCATAATTCATTTCTATGCTGTTTTCTGTTCTGATAGTAAGTTAGTCAGACTACTGGTTTGAAATCTGTGTGTGGTGTTTATGTGAAAGACATATCCATAAATTCCTATTTTGTTGCATTCCTATTGGTGCGTTTTAAAACTCAGGATTAGATAGTACATTTTTCTACTCTGCCTTGCTTTCTAAAAATCCACAGTTCCTATTATTATATGTTTGCTTCTATTGTTTGTAAAGATATTCCCAATTTTCCCCACCTAGTACCTTCTTTTCCTAACTCCTTTATATTTTCAAGCCATCTTTCACTTCTTTTCTTTTTCTTTTATTATATTATTATATAGTTCTTCTCCATTTTCAGGAGACAGTTTTACTTCCCTTGTTATCTATTTCCATTGTGATTTATTAATTAGACCTCGACTCAGCTGAAATGATATTTATTTCCAAATATGAAATATTCCCCTGTTATATTTTTGTTACTGACTTCTAGGGTAATTGAATTATAATCATAGTATATTATATTATTTTAAAAAATATATTATTTTTTATTTAAAAATTTAAAAGAGATCTTTATTTATTTTTGAGAGAGAGAGACAGACAGACAGACAGACAGAGTGTGAGTAGGGAGGAACACAGAGAGAGGGAGACATAGAATCCAAAGCAGGGTCCAGGCTCTGAGGTGTCAGCACAGAACCCAATGTGGGGCTCCAACTCATGAGCTGTGAGATCATTAGTTGAGCCAAAGTCGAAGTTTATTGACTGAGCCACCCTGGCACCCCTGATCATAGTATGTTATTTATATGACTTCAAACCTTTGAAATTATCTGATAGTTATTTGAAGGCCAAGTCATGGCAGCTTATGTAAATGACTGATGTATTTGAGAGAATGTAGTTTGCAGTGTTTGTGCAGTGTTCGATATCCCTCCATTAGGTAAGGCTTGTATGTTGTGCTATTCAGTATTGTATTGTATTGTATTGTATTGTATTGTATTGTATTGTATTTTAATTTAGTACTTTTAAGTTTATTTATTTATTGAGAGAGAGAGAGCGCACGCAGAGCAGGGAAGGGGCAGAGAGAGAGAGGGAGAGAGAGAATCCCAAGCAGCTCTGTACCACCAGCGCAGAGCCCAATGAGGGGCTCGAACCCACCAACCACGAGATCATGACCTGAGCAGAAGTCAGACGCTTAACCGACTGAGACACCCAGGAACTCCTATTCAGTATTTATAGTCTCTTTTCTTTTTGTATGTATTCTATCAGATACTGAGAAAAATGTGTTAAAAAATTTTCCATTTTGATTTTGAATGGTTCACTCTCTCTTATAGTTATGTACAACTTTCCTGTCTCTAGTTTGTGGTTATATAAATAGAAACATATTTAAACTTGTTTTTGATATATTGATATATGAGTTGCATTTGATATTTTTGATATATGACATATTAAACCTTTTATTTTTATAAATAAAATTCTTCTCCAGAATCTTCAGTGTAATGTTATATAGAAGTGGTAAAAGTGGACATCCTTTTCTTTTTCATGATCCTAGGGGGAAGACATTCTTTATATTATATATAATATATATATACATTAATTATACTAGCTGTGTTGTCTTTGTTTAAGTCTTTTTAAGTTCATTTATTTATTTTGAGAGAGAGAGCACAAGCAGGGTAGGGGCAGAGAGAGAGGGGAGAAAGAGAATCCCAAGCAAGCGCAGAGCCCAATGCAGGGCTCAAACTCATGAACTATGAGATCATGACCTGAACTGAAGGCAGATGCTCAACTGACTGAGCCACCCAAGCGCCCCCAGCTGTGTGGTTTTGTAGATGACTTTTATCAGTTTGAGAAAGTTCCCCTTATTTCTGATTGAGTGTCTCATTATGAGAGAGTATTGGATTTTAGTAAATGATTTGTCTGTTCTGCATGCGTCTATTGACATGATTGTGTAGGTTTTGCCCCTCTAGTCCATAATATGGTGTTTTATGTTGGTTGATTTTTATGTTAAATGAACCTTGCATTCCTCAGATAAATCTCATTTGGTTGTGTTGTATAATCTTTATTTATGAATTTCTGGATTGAAAAATTAAATATTTTTTGAGGATTTTTGCATCTATATTCACACTGATATATTAATCTGTAGGGTTTTTTTTCTTGTGATGTGTCTGATTTTTGTTATTAGGATAATACTGGCCTCATAGAATGAATGACTTGAAAAGTGTTCTCTCCTGTTCCATTCTTTGGAAGAGTTTGTGAAGGATTGGTGTTAATTCTTTAGATGCTTGGTAGAATTCACCAATGAATCCATTTAATTTTTGGCTTTTGTTTGTATGTGTCTATGTGTGAGTGTTCAGGGGAAGTTTTTTTAAATTACCAATTAAATCTTTTTACTTGTGAGATGACTATTCAAAGTTTCTTTTCTTCTTGAATCTGTTTTGATAGCTCATGTGTTTCTGGGAATTCATCCACCTCATTTAGACTATCTAATTTTTTGGCATGTAATTGTTATAGCATTTTGGGGGGAAATTCTTTTCATTTCTGTAAGATCAGTGGTGATGTTCCTGATTTCATTCTTTATTTTAGTGAATTGAGTATTTTCTCTTTTTTCTTTGTAAGTCTAGTTAAAAGTGTGTCAATTTTGTTCACCTTTTCAAAGAATCAACTTTTGGTTTTATTGATATTCTCTGTTGTTTTTTTTCTCTTCTTAAAAAATTATTTTTGAGAAAGAGAAAAGAATGTGTGTGCACACGTGTGTGGGGGGCAGGAAAGGAGAGAGAGGGAGAGAGAGAATCCCAAGAAGGCCTCATTCTGCCAGCACAGAGCCCTATGTAGGGCTCGAATCCATGAACCATGAGATTATGACCTGAGCTTAAATTAAGAGTTGGATGCTTAACCGACTGAGCCACTCAAGTGCTCCTCTTTTGTTTGTGTTTCTCTATTTTGTTTCTACTCTAATTTTTATTGCTTCCTTCCTTTTGCTTATGTTTTGTTTAGTTTATTCTTCTTTCCTAGTTTCGTAAGGTGGAGGATTAGGTTATTAATTTGAGTTTTTTCTTCTTTTTTAAATGTAGATGTCTATAGCTAATAATTTCTCCTTAAGCACTGCTTTAACTGTATCTCATGATTTTTTGGTGCATTGTGTTTTTGTATTTATCTGTCTCCCTGGGGCAAAGATGATCTGCTCTTTTCATGAGGCTAATCAAAATTACAGATGGTTTCTGACTTCTGACTTGACTTAGGATTTTTTGATTTTATGACAGTTGTGAAAGTGACACACATTCAGTAGAAACTGTACTTCAAGTTTTGAATGTGGATCTTTTCCTGGGATAGAGATATGGGGTGTGATCCACTCTGGTGATGCTGGGCAGTGGCATCAGCAGCTCCTGGTCAGCCACGTGATCAGGGTAAACAACTGGTACACTGAAAACCATTCTGTTGTTCACTGTTAGCAAAGTATTCAATAAATTGCATGAGACATTCAATACTCTCTTTTAAAATAGGCTTTGTATTAGGTGATTTTGCCCAACTGTAGGCTAATGTAAGCATTCTGATCACATTTAAGGTAGGCTATGTAAATTGTGATGTGTTCGGTAGGTTAGGGGTATTAAATGCATTTTCAACTTACAATATTTTTCACTTACGATGAGCTTCTCAGGATGTAAGCCCATTGTAAGTAAAGGAAGGGCTGTTCTCATTCTAGCCTGCATCTGCCTTTCACTCGGGCGATGCTCTGTTTCTCCAGTTTTTTTCTGACATTCTCTTTTTAAATTGGTTCTGTCAGCTCGGGTGTGTCCAGACTCTACATGTGTAGGGATGGGAAAAACTTGTCTTGCTTGAGTTTGAACACCACACATCAGCTTTCAGTGTGAGGACCACCCTCTTACCTCTCACTTCTTTTTCCAGGTTCCTGGTGTCTGAAATTCTGATGCATTGTCTAACTCCGAAAACATTGTTTTCCTTTGATTAATATCATCCATTTAACATCCCTCTTCTTTTATGAAAGAATGTAGGAAAAGAGTAATTCAAACCTCAACTCCTTTTCTAAAC
Source organism: Cryptoprocta ferox (assembly GCA_028646485.1). Classification (NCBI taxonomy): domain Eukaryota; kingdom Metazoa; phylum Chordata; class Mammalia; order Carnivora; family Eupleridae; genus Cryptoprocta; species Cryptoprocta ferox. Next base: position 80,996,722 of record CM053571.1, read on the forward strand.
AATTCAGAAGCCACAGAAGCTGTGGCCTCCAGGCAAGGTCCCAAACTAACGCAAACCATATTATTTTTATCCCCATTGCTTGAAATATCAGTGAAGTCTGGGTATGCTGCCAGATTGTTTCTATCATAGTTTATGAAGATCATCCTTAATAGAAAAGTAATGGAATATAAATATTTAAAATAATGAAAGAGTAAAATAACAGAAAATCTTAACATTCCAACTGCCTTTTTTCAGTAGCATTTTCAAATTCAGTAAAATAGATCTCCCTGCAAATAGTGAAGCTTATACATGTCTCAAAGACATTTAATCCAAATGATATTCTGTTTTGCTTGGCCTTGTATAAACAAAGGTTTAAAAAGATATGATGTTATGTATACTTTGGCAATGAAATTTTCAGAAATCTATTTAATATCTAATTCAAGTAGAGAAGCATTTCTAGGGCTCTGTCTTTAAACAACAGATTTTTTTTCTTTTTTAAAATTATTGTTATTATTATTATTTTGAAAAAAGGGAGAATGGGGGAGAGGCAGAAGGAGAGAGAGAATCTCAAGCAGGCTCCACACCCACCTTGGAGCCTGACGCAGGGCTCAATCTCACAACCATGAGATTATGACCTGAGCTGCAATCACGAGTTGGACACTCAACTGACTGAGCCACCCAGGTGCCCCCAATAGATTTTTCTTTGAATTTAATTTGTATAAATCTCAGTGACTTAGGCCAGGATTGTCACATAGGAAAACGATTTTAGTATACATTTAAAGAGAGTTGATTGAAAATATGAATTTATGAACCAGTATTGGAACTAAATTATTTTCCCCATAATTAGCTTTTTTTCATTATTCTTAAATATGCAATATGTATTACTTAATACTTCAAAGTGGAGAGACTACAGACTATTTCCTTCATAGTAAGAGGCAGTATGCCTCTTGGAGGCAGATTTGATGGTGTGACCTGACCCCTTTCCTCACATGACATGTGTACACCTTGGGTAAGTCACTTAGCTTTCCTGTGCCTTGGTTTCCTTGTTAACAAATTATAGTGTTGATGTGAATGTTAAGAGAGTTAATATATGTTAAGCATTTAGAACAGCTCTTTGTGCATAGTAAGCATTAAGTATTACCTGTTATGGTGATTAATATAAAGAACATTTTATTAACCTTATTGTTTCATACAAGCAAGTTATTATTACTGTAATAAAAGTAAGTAAAAAAAAATGCTATGTTCCCAGAGCCAAAGGTCTCAGACTTTTTTGGTGTAGTGAGTTTTCTGCCACTCCCCACCCCTCCCAACCTGAGTAACCTACTGATCCTCTCACTGTGTTAGCCTTACCATTCACGAAAATGGACGTCACTTCTAAGTAGTGTCCATTTAGAAGGCTGTTTGGAGGACCAGTTGAGTGAATATATCAAAGTTCCAGAAGAGAGTATGGTGTACATTAAGCATACAAGTATGAATCATCCACACATCTGTCACCACCATTGTAAAAGGCTGTATGTCTCTTTTCATCTGAATTTTATCTCTTTCGGATCCATTTCAGTACTAAACAGAACTCAGGGATATATCTTATTTTTTTTCCAACTCTAATAAACTTTTTTTACTTGTGAAATGCATAATATGACAGAATATTTTATTAAAAGTAACTGGGCTTTTTTTTTTTTTTTACAGTTTGGTGAAGTCAAAGATAAAATTCAAAAAATTTTGGCCAATATTCCTTCTGATTTTTAGGATTAGGTCTCTAAAATGTAAAAAAATAAAATAAAAAAACTCCCAAAACCCCAAAACCTTTAACTATATGGAACAAACTAATGGCTACCAGAGGGAGGGTGGGTGGGAGGTCGGGTGAAATAGGTGATGGGGATTAAGGAGGGTACTTGTGATGAACACCAGGTGTTGTATGGAAGTGTTGAATCACTATATTATATACCTGAAACTAATATTACACTGTATGTTAACTCACTGGAACTTGAATAAAAGCTTAAAAAAAATTTCTAAATGTAAAACAACCAAAACCAAACCAAACCAACCAATGAAAACAAAGCAAAAAAAACCTCTGCCTATTCTAAGATATAGAGAGACGAGTTTCAGTGTTTAGAGTAATATATATAATAATGTTACCCATTTTTTACATATTACACCAAGTCCTTAAAAATGTTGTCTCAATCCTTATAGCAGTCTTATGGGGTAGGTTCTATTATTCCCATTTATTAATGAATATACTGAATCAGAGAGTGATTACCTAAGAAAATAATTTGCCCAAAGTGACACCTCTATTTAAAACATTTTAAAAATGTTTTTTATTTATTTTTGAGAGAGAGAGAGAGAGACAGAGACAGAGAGTGAGCAGGGGAGGGACAGAGAGAGAGAGAGAGAGACCCAGAATCTGAAGCAGGCTCCAGGCTCTGAGCTATCAGCACAGAGCCTGATGCGGGGCTCGAACCCACGAACTGTGAGATCATGACCTGAGCCAAAGTCGGCTGCTTAACCTACTGAGCCACCCAGGTGCCCCCAAAGTGACACCACTATTAAATGGCTGAGCCACAAAACTTGAACCCAGGAAGTCTACTTCTCAAACATGGACTCAAAATGCTATGATTTGGAGGGAGAAGGATTTTATTTATTTATTTTAAAGAATTCAATGTTTTATATATCCATATATCTAATTTTTTAAAAAGTAATCTCTCCACCCAGTGTGGGGCTCGAACTCACTACCCTGAGATCAAAAGTCACATGCCTTCCCAGCTGAACCTGCCAGGCACCCTGGGAAAAGGATTTTAAAATCCTCCTTTGATCGTCTCTGATAATTGCTTTTTCTCTATGGATTCTTTCTTAGGACAATATAATCAAGACCTAAAGTAGGGCAGATACCATGTGATACTTTGTAAAATAAGCAGTTTTCTGGAGTTTTTATGTGTGTAGAGGAATCCTCACTCACTTTTATTTGTATGTCAATTAATGTCTTTTTAATCCCACATACAAATTTTTTCAAATATTCCCACATTCTTTATACAACTATAAATAAAAAATTTATTTATATAGTCAATTAAAATTTCCAAATATTTTAACATAGATTGTAATCATAATGTTTTTGTAAGTCTAATGAAGCAAATTTTCTTAAATGTTTTAAGGTCTTTTAAAAATGAACATAAAGCAATGCAGTGATTATAAACAAATTATTTCTTTATTCTTATATACAAACCAGTTTTTAAGTTATTAGTATCATGACTCAGAATTGAGCATTATCTTTTTTCTCTTACAGAAAGGGTCTGGTCCATGCAAGCTAGAGAATTCTTCAGTTTCAATCTTTCTCCCTCATCCATTTGAACACTTTTGTCAGAGTAAGAGTTTTGCTCATTTAGATTTTCTCAGCTTTAAAAAATAGTTTTCTCCAATAAATTATCTGTCCACTTAACTAGGTAAACCTAAGTTTTATACTTTCAGTGACTCTCAGAGGTGAACAGTATTACCTGAGTCTAAAGATCCATTTAAAAGTAAATTCAATTTAATGGGGAGCCTGGGTGGCTCTGTCGGTTAAGCTTCCAACTCTTGGTTTCGGCTCAGGTCATGATCTCACAGTTGGTGGGTTCACAAACCCTGTGTCCGGGCTCTGTGCTGACAGTGTGGAGCCTACTTGGGATTCTCTCTCCCTCTCTCTCTGCCCCTCTCCTGTTCACATGCAAGCACACACACTCTCTCTCTCTCAAAATAAATACATATTGAAAAAAAAGTAAAGTCAATTTACTACTTTACTGTTATTGCAGGTAAAGAAGTACCAACTTTCCAAGTATTTGAAAATATAATTCTGCTGGCATTTCATACTTAAAGCTGTCTTCCCCTTTCTTTTGCTATTATTTTTAATAAGTGCCACAGGAATATTTCTACTTTCCTATGGAGACCACGTGTGCAATCCACAGAACGGGGTAAGTGTCCATTCCCAGTCACAGGGTCTGTTCCTTTTCAGAGTTTATGTGGCTACATAAACCAGGGCTCCACAGCTTGGGTCAGAAGCTGACTGCAATGCTCAAGATTACTGAAAACATCATTTTCTAGGTCTCTGAAGAGTCTGCGAATGGATCCTGTGACAGAACCAAGCATACTTATTAGAAAATTCCAGTGATCAAAACTGTAGAAACAAGCAGAAACCCGAAATAAGTACTTGATATAAAAATAGATACAGATAAGGATGTAGATGTTGATAGTTATCGATCACAGTTTTCCAGCGTTGGCACTCTTGTTATTTTGGACTGGATAATTCTTTGTTGTGGAAGTCAGTCTTATATACTGTAGATGTACAGAGGCATCTCAGGCTCTGGCCTGTATCCACTAGATGCTGATTGCACCCTTCCCACATTATCACAGCCAAAAATGTCTCCATCCCAACTTTGCCAAGGGTCACCTGGAGAACAAACTCTCCTTAGTTGAAAGCCCTGATATATCATCATCCAAATGTATGCTACTCTACAGAGGTGCAGACCAAAGTAGAAACTTTTCGAAAAGCTTGTCTTACCCTGACATGGCTGACTGGAGATGGGAAGTAAAGGATTCTCCACACACTTCTTGCCATTTTCCCTATTTTTGCAATTAACTACCACAAATAGTAGCCTTTCACTCCTATTGCTATTTTTGTTTGGTTTTTCAACAGCTTGACTGATAAATGTTGAAAATGACTAGCTTATAAATATTATTAGCCTGGATGTTTTCCATTAAATTTAGCAGAATCCTAACTCAAATGGTCTAATAAACAGTGAATTCATTCGCTCAAAAACTGAGAAGTCCAAAGGTAGATCTACAGAAATAGATCTACAGAAATAGATCCAGAGACCTACATGATACCGTTAGGATGCAGTCTCTACAAACATTTCTAAGCTCTGCTTTCTCTGTGTTTGTTCTTTCTCAACTCTGTCCATGTGGTAGTAAGGTGGACACAAATATCTTTAGATATATACTCTATTCAAGTTTGGTACAAAAACATCTTCCATTTACTAATAATTAAAAAAAATCCTAAAATAGAATCTTATTGGCTGATTGGCCTGGGTTGAGCCAGGTGCCCATTGCTGAATCAATCACTATAGTAAGGGAGCCACAGTGTTCTGAATGCCCATGCTTAGTTCACAAGCCTAATCCTGGAATGGGGTGGAGTCAGCCTCACCTGAGTTACATGGACAGATACTAAAGGAGGGTTGGCTCTCACTGTGCTAAGACCAGAAGAAGGGGAATTAGAGGCTGGGACATAAAAAAACAAAACCAAAAAAAACCAAGAAACCCAGATGTCCATTCTAAGTGTGTTCATTGGAAATGCCAGTAAGAAGATTCTGCCATGTGTTGGTTCATAGGTTGGAAAATATGATGTGTATGTAGTTCAAGACTCTTCTTATCAGTTCATCCCAATAGACAGTGCAATTCATGGAAATTTTCAGATTTTCATATATTGTCTTCTCTTAGCTTTAACCTATAGGGTACTTGGAAGTCTCTATGTATTTTCATTGGCATTTTATTTTATTTATTTTTAAATTTAATTTATTTTATTTTTAAAAATTTTTATGTTTTATTTATTTTTGAGAGCAAGAGAAACAGAGTACAAGTGGGGGAGGGGCATAGAGAGAAGGTGAGACACAGAATCTGAAGCAGGCTCCAGGGTCTGAGCTGTCAGCAGAGAGCCCTATGAGGGGCTCGAACTCACAGACCGCGAGATCATGACCTGAGCTGAGGTCGGATGCTTGACCGACTGAGCCACCCCAGTGCCCCTTCATTGGCATTTTAATAAGTACAATTTGATTAGAAAGGTTGGGTGTTTTATTTGAATGAAAGAATTTATTTCTTTTTTTTTTTATGTCTTTATTTATTACTGAGACAGAGAGAAACAGAGCAGGAGTGGGGGAGGGGCAGAGAGAGAGAGAGACACAGAATCTGAAGCAGGCTCCAGGCTCTGAGGTGTCAGCACAGAGCCCGATGCGGGGCTTGAACCCACGAACCGTGAGATCATGACCTGAGCTGAAGTCGGCTGCTTAACTGACTGAGCCATCCAGGTGCCCCAAGAAGTATTTCTTTATGCCATTAAGATATCCATGGCACATTGTACTGCCGTAAATGTTAAAGCACCATGTAGTTTATTGATAACTTTATGGTAACTTTTATCTGGCTGATAAAGTTGATGTCAATGTTGTTTTAAGCTTAATATCTGTAACTACTTTCTCAGTAGTTTTCCTACATATAAAGGATATGAGAATCAGCATTAGACATACTCAGAAGAGAATATTTAGATAATTTCATTTTCTGAGATAGTTGGTGATATTTTATATGCCAGCTCTAAGGGGAAATAATTGACAATATTTTTGTAAGGAAGAAGACTTTAAAAAATCTGTGTCATTGCGTGAGAAAGTTAATTCAACTTAGTAAAATGCAGTAATATTTAGTACCCAGTTGTATTTGCTTTTACTTTTATATCTACATTATGGGAAATGCAATGCTGCATAAGAAAGATATAAAAATTTTATACACAACTTCTTCCATTGTATTTTTCCCCTCTTTGTCTTTTTTTGGGGGGCACAAGTGAGCAAAGGGCAGAGAGAGAGAGAGAGAGAGAGGGAATCCCAGGAGGGGCAGAGAGAGAGAGAGAGAGAGAGAGAGAGAAGCAGGGCTCACCAGAAGTGGGTCTTGAACTCCCCCTGTGTGGAACTCGAACTCACAAACCAAACCGTGGGATTATGACCTGAGCCGAAGTCAGGTGTTTAATGAACCACTGAGCCACCCAGACGCCCTTCCCTTTTTATCCTGTCTTTCCTTTTCAACTCTATTTCCTCTCCTTTATTACACTATATTATTCTTTTATCCTGTCTTGTACTTTTCCTTTCTCTTCAGTCTGGTCCCTTTGGGTTAATTTCTTTAGCTCTTAATAGTTATTGAACAGCCTACAATGGTTTTACCTAGTTTTTATATGGATGAGAAATCGCTACAGTTTTTAAAATTCTATCACTTGCAAAATTTTAATCTTCTCATCATTTCCCTTTATGAGCCTGTAGAGAAAGGTTTTTCACTAACGAAAAATCTCATGCAGAATTCAGCTTTCTATGGTGGAGACTACTGATTGTCTACAAGAGTCTGTTCTCTTCTTTTTCCTTTAATTTTTTAAATGTTTTTACTTATTGAGACAGAGAGAAACAGAGCACGAGTGGGGGAGGGGCAGAGAAAGAGGGAGACACTGAATCCGAAGCAGGCTCCAGGCTCTGAGCTGTCAGCACAGAGCCTGATGAGGGGCTCCAACCCACAAAATGTGAGATCATGACCTGAGCCGAAGTCAGACGCCCAACCGACTGAGTCACCCAGGCACCCCATGTTCTCTTCTTTTTAACAATTATTGCTGGATACAAGGCTAAAGCACTTTGACATAATAAAAAGCACATGGAGATAGGATCTAAAATGAAGTTTTATTTTATTTTAAAATTTATTTTTGTTATAGCATTTAAATTTTACATTCAATAAAATTTACACTTTTGGGTGTATAGTTCTATGAGTTGTGAAATACACATAGAATCATATAATCACAATTATGGTCAAGATACATAACATTTTCATCATCCAAAAAAAGTTTCTCATGCTACTTTTTATAATCAACCTCTTTCTTGTCCCAAGTTCTGGCAACTGCTGATATGTTTTCTACTCCTGTAGTTCTGGCTTTCCCTCCACGTCATATATTTGGAATCACTTCGTATACAGCTTTTTGAGTATGGCTTTTTAAACTTAGCATGATAGGGGCGACTGGGTGGCTCAGTTGGTTAAATGTCCAACTTCAGCTCAGGTCATGATCTTGCCGTTTGCGGGTTTGAGCCTCACATAAGGCTCTGTGCTGACAGCTCAGAGCCAGGAGCTTGCTTTGGATTCTGTGTCTCCCTTTCTGTCTGGGCCTCCCTCACTTGTGTGGGGAAATAAATAAACTTAAAATAAATAAATAAACTTAAAAATTAAAAAAAAAAGATAACCTTAGCATGATACATTTGAGATACATTTCTGTTGTGTATCAGTGGCTCTTCTTTAAAAAAATTGCTGAGTAATATTCCTTTTTATGGATGTATCAGAGTTTATCACTCACCAGTTAAAACATATTTGGATTGTTTCTAGTTTTGGGCAATTATAAGTTAAGTGTTATAAATATCCAGGTACACATTTTTGACTGACCATAAGTTTTTATTTTTCTTAAGTAACTACCTAGAAATGGGATTGCTGATTCATATAGTAATTGGATATTTAGCTTTATAAGAAATTGCAAACTGCTTTCCCAAGTGATAGTGCCATTTTGTGTTCCCATCAGTCACATATGAAAGCTTTAGTTGCATTGCATCCTCACCAGAATTTTAGAATTCTTAATGACTTTAAATTTAATTATGCTGTTTCCATAGTTGTGTAGTGTTATTCACTGTAGTTTTAAATAATTACTCATTATTCATGATGAATAAAGATTTTTCATCTTTATTTATTTATCTATTTATTATCTATTTAGGTACTTATTTTTCATTTGTGTATCTATTTTGTTCAAGTGTCTATTGAAGTCTTTTGTGCTTTTCTTTTTTTACTGAGTGATTAATTTTCTTATTGCTGAGTTTTGAGAGTTCTTTATTCTAGATACAAGTCCTTTGTCAGTAATGTTATCTGTAAGTATTTTCATCAAGTCTATGGCTTCTGATTTCATTCTCTTAATGGTTTTTCAGAGAACAAAATATTTTAAATGGAATCCAAGTCATCAGTTTAAAAATACTTTTTTTTTTTAATGGCTTGTGCTTTTGGTGTCATATCTAAGAAATCTTTGCCTAACTTGAGGTCATAAAGGTTTCCCTGTATGTTATATATTAAAATTTGTATACTTTTATGTTTTATATTTAAGCCTAATTTGAGCTAATTTTTGTCTTAGGTATAAGGTATGTGTTGAGGTTCTTTTTTTTTTTTTTGCATATGGATATCCAATTGTTCCTGTTCCATTTGTTGGAACCTCCATTAAATTGACATTATACCTCTGTAAAAAGTTATTGTCGATATTTTTGTGGGTCTATGGGTCTATGTGTGGGCTCCCTATTCTATTTCCACTATTATATAGGTCTATCCTTTAATCAATACCACATAGTTTTCATTACTGTAGCTTTATATTAGGTCTTGAAATCAGTAGTATGATCCCTAATGTTTTGTCTTTTTTTTCAAATTGTTTGACTATTCTAGTTCCTTTCCATATACATTTTAGAATCAATTTGTTTATATTTCTAAAAAATGCTCCTGGGAATTTTTTGGGGGGATTACTTTAAATTTGTAGATAAATTTTGGGAGAATTAGCAATTTAATAATTTTGATTCTGACAGTCTATGGACATAGTATATCTCCATACCATAGTATACCAATATTTATTTAGATCTTTTTTGATTTCATTCGTTAATATTTAATATTTTTCAGTATAATGATCCTCCACATATCTTATTAGGTTTATATTTACTTCATTTATTTTTTGATGTTATTTTATTTTTAATTTTTTTAAGTTTATTTATTTTAAGAGAGAGAGACTGAGCATGAGAGGGGGAGGGGCAGAATGAAGGAGAGAGAGAGAATCCCAAGCAGGCCCCACATTGTCAGTGCAGAGCCTGAAGCTGGCCTCGATTCCATTAATTGTGAGATCATAACCTAAGCCAAAATCAAGAGTCAGACACTTAACCAACTGAGCCACTCGGGCACCTCTTGGTGTTATTCTAAATGACACGTTTTCCTCTAAATCTTGATTTCTAATTGTTTATTGTTGGTAGACAGAAATAAAGGGCATTTTTCTAGTTTCTTTTAGATTTTCTTTTTTTTAATGTTTTTTTTTTGTTTTGTTTTTATTTTTGAGAGAGAGAGAGCATAAGCAGGGGAGGGTCAGAGAGAGAGGGAGACACAGAATCTGAAGACAGGCTTCAGGCTCTGAGCTAGCTGTCAGCACAGAGCCTGATGTGGGGCTTGGATCCATGAACTGCCAGATCATGACCTGAGCCCAAGCCAGACGCTCAACTGACTGAGCCACCCAGGCGCCCCTCCTTTAGATTTTCTATGTAGATAGTACATGTCATCTGAAAATAGAGACAGTTTTATTTTTTCCTTTCCAATCTGTAGGCCTCTTATTCTTTTCTTCCTTTATTGCACTAGCTAAGACTTCTAGTATGATACTGAGTAGGAGGGGTGGAAGCAGACATTTTTGCCTCATTATTGATTTTTAGCAGCAAAGTTTTCAATCTTTTATTAGTAAGTCTTATGTGGGATGTAGTGTGTGGGGAAGTATTTTTATAGATTTTATTATCATGGAAAAGCATTTAATCTTTCCTCTTAAGTGTGATGTAAGATGTAGGATTTTTTGTAGGTGCCTTTTATTAGACTACCTAAGTTTGTATTTCTAGTTTGCTATAAGATTTGTATCATGAATAGCTATTGAATTTTGTAAATTGTTTTTTTTTGCATCCGTTGAGATGACTAGTTTTTCTTCTGTTAATATTGTGCAGTATATTTATTGATTCTACATTGAAACAGTGTGAAATTTGTAGAAAAATACCTCACTTGATTATGATTATTATCCTTTTAAAGTATTGCAGTCTCTATTTGCTAATATTTTGTTGAAAAAATGTTAATATTCATGAATTGTTTTCTATACTTTTTATTTCTTATAGTATCTGTGTCTGATTTTGGTATTAGAATAATGCTGGTCTCATAAAATAATGTGAGAAGTGTTCCTTCCTAACCTATTTTCTTGAAGAGACTATGTAGAATTGGTATTATTTCATCTTTGAATGTTGGTACAATTTGCCCAACACGCTGGGCATGGAGTTTTTATTTGATCTCTTAAGTGAATTTTGGCAGTTCCTTCAAAGAGTTATTCAGATTCATTCAAAGAATTATTCTATTTTATCCACATTTTCGTATTATAGGCATAGAGAAATAGGTAGCATTTTCTTATTACCTTTTCAATGTTTATATGGTGTTTAATCAATACCACATAGTTTTCATTACTGTGATACTCCTTCTTTCTTTTGGATATAGTAATGTGTGTCTTCTTTTTATTCTGCCCAATCTAGTGAGACTTTTTCTCAATTTTATTTATCTATTCAAACAATTGATTTTTGGTTTCATTTATTTTCACCAGTTTTAAAATTTCAGTGTCATTGATTTTACTCTTATTTTTGTTAACTTCCTTCCTTTCACTTGCTTCGGTTTCAATTTACTCTTCATTTTCTAGTTTCTTAAGATAGAGTCATAAATGATTGATTTGAGACCTTTTTCTTTTCTAGTACAACTTCTTTTAATGTTTATTTATTTTGAGAGAGACAGAAAGGGAGAGAAAGAGAGAGAGGGAGGGAGGGAGTACATGAGCGGGGTGAGGGGTGGGGGGAAGGGGAGTGGCGGGTAGCAGAGGGAAATGGAGAGAAAGAATCCCAAGCAGGCTCTATGCTGTCAGTGCAGAGCCTGACACTGGGTAAGATCCCACAAACTGAGATCCTGACTTGAGCTGAAATCAAGAGTCAGATGTTTAACTTACTGAGCCCCTCAGGCGCCCTATCTAATACAACTTTTTAATGATCTATATACCCATATCCCCTAGTAACTGATTTAGTTTCCTGCTGCAAATTTTGATATATTACTTTACTTTTTATTCAGTTTAAATGAGTGTCTGACTTTCCCACTACTTCCTGTTTGATCCATGTGGCATTTAGAAGCAAGCTGTTTAATTTTTACTTATTTGGGTATTTTCCACATATATCTTTCTATTATTGACTTATAATTTAATTCTGTTATGGTCAGAGAAATAATTGGATAATATAACTTCTTCCAAGTATTTTAAAGTTTGTTTTATGGGCAAATATATGGTTTGTCTTGGTGAATGTTCATGTAAACTTGAAACAAATATGTACTTTATGTTTGTTGGGTACAATATTCTATATTCTATAAATATCTATAAATGTCAGCTAGGTCAAGTTGGTTCATAGTGTTGCTTACATCTTCTATACCCTTGTGGTTTGACAGGCTTCTTGTTCTATCAGTTACTAAAAGGGAACTCTTTAAGTCTCCCATTATTTTGGATTTTTTTTATTTCTCTGTAAGCTGTATTAGTGTTTGATTTATATATTTTGAAATTCTACTGTAGGGTGTACACAAATTTAAGATTATTATATATTTTTGGAGAACTAATCTTTTATAATTATCTAATGGATCTCTTTATCCACACTTATCTTCTTATTATGAAATATACTTTGTCCCATGTTAATATAATAACTCCAGTTTTCTATTGATTAATAATTGCATGGCATATTTTTTCCTCCTCTACTTTTCACATATCTATACTGTTGTAGTTAAAGTGAATTTCTTGTAGATGGCATGTAGTTGGGCCTCATTTTTTAATCTAATCTGAAATTCCTTGTTTTTTAATTAATGTGATTAGGTTATTTACATTTGATACAAATATTAATCTGCTTGGGGTTCAATCTATCATTATTTTTTCTCTCTGTTTCTAACTTTCTGACTTCTTTTGGATTGTTTGATTTTTTAAATATTTCATTTATTTCATATTATTGGTTTATTGACTATATATCGTGTGTGTGTGTGTGTGTGTATGCGTGCACATGCTGTAGGAATTACAATATACTAACCTTTCACAATCTACTTAGAGTTAATATTTTGCTACTTCAAACAAATTTTAGAAATCTCCTCTTTATCTTCTTCCTTTTATGTTATGGTTTTCATATGTTTTAAATATAATTAACTGAAAACCTACATCAGAGAATGTTATAATTTTCACTTAAAAAAAATTTTTTTTTAATGTTTATTAATTTTTGAGAGAGGGAGAGAGAGCGAGAAAGAGAGAGAGAGAGAGCATGAGCAGGGGAGGGGCAGAGAGAGAGAGAGACAGACAGACAGACAGAATCCAAAGCAGCTCCAGGTTCTGAGCTGTCAGCACGGAGCCAGATGCAGGGCTTGAACCCACAGACTGTGAGATCATGACCTAAGCCAAAGTTGGCTGCTTAACCAATGAGCCACCCAGGCGCCCCTATAATTTTCGCTTTCAGTGACTGTACATATTTAAGAAACTGAGGAAAAGAAAATAATTTAAAAAATATTTATTTAGGGGTGCCTTGGTGGCTCAGTCAGTTAAATGTCTAACTCTTGATTTTGGCTCAGGTCATGATCTCATGGTTATTGAAATCAAACTCCATGTCAGGCTCCATGCTGAGCATGAGGCCTGCTTAAGATTCTCTCTCTCTGTCTCCCTCTGCCCCTCTCTACTGCTTGTGTGATCTGTCTCTCTCTCTCTCTCTCTCTCTCTAAAATAAAATTTAAAAATAATGGGGTATCTGGGTGGCTCAGTTGGCTAAGTGTCCAACTCTTGATTTCGGCTCAGGTCGAAATCTCGTGGTTTGTGAGATCAAGCCCCATGCTGGGCTCTGTGTTGACAGCATGGAGCCTGCTTGGGAATCTCTCTCTCCCTCTCTCTCTCTGCCTATATCCTGCTCTCTCTCTCTTTCTCACTCTCTTTCAAAATAAATAAATTTTAAAGAAAAAGGAAAAGAAAAAATATTTATCTCAATATACTCATTTTTATTGTTCTTCCTTTATTTCTGAAGTTCCAATATTTTCCTGGTATCATTTTCTTTCAGCAATAAGAACATTTTCCCCCACTTATTTTAGAGCAAACCTGTGGGCAACAAATTCTCTTAGTTTTCCTTCATTCAAGCATATATTTATTTTGTCATCATTCCTGAAGGATATTTTCACTAGATGTAGAATTATGGGTTGATAGTACTTTTTTTCCAGAACTTTAAAGATGTTGTTTCACTGTTTTCTGGATTCCCTAATTTATAATGAAAAATCCAGTCCTTCAAATTGCTGTTCTTCTATAAACAATTTTTATGGCTCCTTTCAATTTTTATGGCAATTTTTGGTCTTCAGCAATTTTATTATAATGTGTTGGGCTTGATTTTCCTTGAGTTTATCTGAGTGTGGTTTGCTGAGCTACTTAAATACATAGATTTAGGCCTTTCTTCAAATCTGGGAAATTTTTAGTGTGATTTCTTTAGATATTTTTTTCTTTACTAATTGTTTCTCATCTTCCTTTGTGGTGACAATGATATTAATATTATACCATTTAATATTGTCTCACAAGTCCCTAAGTCTCTATTAATTTACTTTCTATTTTTTTCTTCTCTCTGTTCTTCAGCTTGGATAATTTCCCTTAACCTATTGTCTACACTCATCCCAATTTCATCTCTATTCTGCTATTGAGCCCAAGCACTGAGTTTTTCATTCCCAATATCGTATTTTTTGGTTCTAAAATTCTTATTTCATTTGTTTTTATAGTTTATGTTTCTGTGCTGAAAAGTTCTATCTTTCCATTCATTTCAAGAGTCTTCACCTTTGGGGAGCCTGGGTGGCTCAGTCGGTTGGGCATCCGACTTCGGCTCAGGTCATGATCTCACCTTTTGTGGGTTCGAGCCCCGCGTTGGGCTCTATGCTAACAGCTAGCTCAGAGCCTGGAGCCTGTCTTCGGATTCTGTGTCTCCCTCTCTCTCTGACCCTCCCCTGCTCACGCTGTCTCTCTCTGTCTCTCAAAAAAAAAAAAATCTTCACCTTTGCCTTAGAGCATAGTCATAATATTTAATTTAAAGTATTTTTCTGGTAGTTTCAATATCTGAGTCATCTGAGGGTTGTCATGTCTTGATTGTCTTTCCGCTAGATAATTAAGCACATTTTCCTGGATCTGGGTATTTCAAGTAATTTTAGATTGTATCCTGGACATTTTTAATAGAATGACATGAACACTGAGTTCTTTTAAAATTCTCTGGAGAAAATTCATTGTCTTGTTTTGAAAGACAGGGTTTCTTTGGTTGCAAGGCAAGATGGAGTAGACAAACTTTTCCTTAGTTTTTCTAACAAGTACAGCTAAAAATTAAAACAAAACATGTAAAGCAAACTTAGAAGACTGGAAGGTAGAGAGAAAGCAGAAAAATAAGGGACATGGGATGTATGGAAAATCTGGCAGAGTTCCTCTTTGTTGATTTTGTTGTTGTTGAGGATTTATATACCCTGGACTGGATGTTGAAGAGGCAACCTGGAAACACTAATGGGCAATGGACAGGAAAAAAAAAAAAAAAACCCCAAGGAAAACTGTCTCTAGCTAAAGGAACAGAAAACTGGCAGATTAGCAAGAAAGAAATCTTTTAGATGCTAACCACCCTAATGCAACTGTTACAACCCAGAATAAATAGTGGTCACATCCTATTTAGCAAAGGCTAGACTTTCCCTTCATCCAGCTGTGATGACACCCTTCCTCTTCTGTTTTGGTATCAGTGGAGAACACCTGGGGAGCCTGGGCTTCCATCTTCACCTGGTGAGAGTGAGAAAGTTCCCCTTATAACTCACCAGCAAGGTGTCAGAAAAGATCTGTTAAATCAGAAGATTTAGGTAAGAGTCTCATAACAATACTCAAAATGTCCAGGATACTGTCAAAATCACTCATCATACCAAGAATCAAGAAAATCTTAACTGGAATGAGAAAAGACAATCAATGCCAATACTGAGATAATACAGATGTTGGAATTATCTGAGAAGGAATGTAAAGCAGTCATCATAAAAAGCCTTTAACAAACAACTACAAGCATATTTTAACTAAATGAAAAAAAATAGAAAATCTCAGGGAGAAATACATTTTAATTATGGCCTATTTTTCTGGTCTTCTGGCAAGACAAAGAGGATTTCTCTTTGAGTTTTTGTTACTTGTGCCTACTGCATAGTAGGCCACCCTTGGGTTAAAGTAGAGTGACAAAGGAGGGAAAAAGATCAGAAAACTCACCACATTACTGCTCATCATCAAAAGTTTAATTTCTCTTCCTAAACTGCCTGCTATTATTTAATTTTTAGAGCTCTCAGGTGGTTGCCTTTTGTATCATCCAGAGTTGTCATTAGGTAATAGCAGATTTAGTCCATCCAGAATGAAAATCTAACATTTTGAAGTTAGGGTGGTTGCCATCCCACCCTGGGTTCAAAGTAGTGAAAAGTCTGTGACAGATTACCAGGGACAATTCTTATCAATGGGATTTGTATATAAAAACTTTGACTCTTAAGGAATTGGGAAAATGCATGAAGAAGGAAAAACAAAATGAGGAAGAAATGGCCAGAAATAGAATTCCCTGGTTATAACAAGCTGCTTTAGTAAAATGAAATCACTGATGGGGCCGGGGAAAAATAACGTCAGACCACATAACGTTAAAGCAGGTATTTGGAAACAAGACGAAATTGTGTCCACTTTGCACACTGCTAGGTTGCACAATATTGTTAGCTGGAAGGGAGAAAAACTTCTTCAGCAACAAGTGACTACCTTGCCTGAAGGGTCTTGTTAAATTCACTCTATTTACTTTAGCATGAATGAATTTAAATTCCATAATACTGATAAGGAGTGGAAGAAGAGTGAGGTAGAGCAGAGTGCTGAGTTTACTCCATCTGTTAAGGTGGTGAAGGAAAAGGCGATTCACTTGAATCCCACAGGGGGATACAAGGCTATATGTTATGTTTAAATTGAATAGTCTTGGAGTGATGGAATTGTAACATCCTGGTGCACAATGTACTTCAATACCTGCTATCTAGTGGTAGGAAAATGTCAGGAGACCAAAAGCAAGTCTTTACAGGTATGGTATAGTTGTGACGTTAACTACGAGGGTTATGGCAAAATCATTGTTTGAAGAGCGAAAAAGTACACAACAACTATAACAAAACTAATTAAAAAAAAATCCAAATGCAACAACTTGCAATGGCATTCTCTATACCCAAGCACGTAGGTGGAATAAATGTGATTATGAATGGAGGGCTTTGCCATTACTGGCAATCTGACCTTTTGCTTGATTTTTTTTAATGTTTATTTTTGAGAGAGACAGAACGCGAGTGGGGGAGGGGCAGAGAGAGAGGGAGACACAGAATTCAAAGCAGGGGGCTCAAATTCACGAACCTGAGAAATCATGACCTGAGCCAAAGTCAGACGCTTAATTGACTGAGCCACCATTTTGCTTGATTTTAATCGGTTATATTAATTAGGAATGTTTAGATTTGCCTAAACTCTCCTCCATCTCTGGCCTGTGAAAACAAGTGGGTGACTCATGGAAACTAGATGCTGTTTATTGTGCTTACGTCAAGTAATTCTACTGATAATTCCCAACATGTCAGACGTGGGGAGAGCTGTTCAGGAAATCCAATAAGCTAAGATGACTGGCATGCTGTGATAGTCTTGGTTAATGCTTTCTTTTCTGTCCCAATCCTAGAAGCAAGTCAGGCAAAATTCCCTTTTTCATAAGAATGACTGATATGCATTCACCATCCTTTCCCACGCGTAACTGAATTCTCCTGTGTATTTTGACAACCTGGAAAGGTGAGGTTTAGAGTCAGTCACAGTCAAATGCAAGTTAATATAAGCATCAATGATAGCATAGAAGTTTCCCTCTCAGAGAAGGAAGCCCAGATTTGAGAATAACATTGGTACATGTGACTAGTTGAAGATGGTTAATCTGTCTGGCTAAAATACAGGGCTGAATCAATTAGCTAAACATTTGAGAATGACTTATTTTGGAGGTCATGAAAGATAGTCCACACAAGGCAGGGATTACATGAATATATTTGCCAGGCCCTGCTAATAGGAAAGAGACACAATAATTTGTGGAGCATTTTGGCTGTGGGAAACACATACACTGTTTCTGGGCATCTTGTTAGCTCTAATACATTGACCAGCAAGGAAAAAAAAATCTGAATTTAAATGAGATCCAAAACAACAACAAAAAACAGGCTTTGAGAAACTTGCAGAGTCTATAGCCCCAAACAGTACCATTTGGGTTGGCTTAATGCACAAATTATTTGGGAGGCCTTTACTATCTAGACACATGCAGACTGGAGTCTCTTGCAGAAGGCTTTAACATTATCCTCTCCTCCCCAAACAGTAATTTTAGAATATTGAATTTATAGTTACGTGATGCCAAAAAGAGATATGGCCCCTTTGATAAACAATTACTGGCCTCTTACTGGGATTTAGTAGAGGTGCTCCCATTAATCAGGGATTTAAAATGATTCTGAAGGGTGCCTGGGTGGTTTAGCTGGTTAAGCATTCTATTCTTGTTTTAGGCTCAGGTCATGATCTCATGGTTTCATGAGTTCTAGCCCTACATTGGGCTCTGCACTGACAGTGTGGACCCTGCTTGTGATTCTCTCTCTCCTTCTCTCTATGCCCTTCCCCCAATTGTGCTGCCTTTTTCTCCCTCAAAATAAATAAATAAATACACTTAAAAATTTAAAAAAATATATAAAATTATTCTGAGATTCAAAACACCTTTATATCTTGGGTAATGTCAGATTCATTTCCCATAAGGAAGAAGCATCTCAGAAAAGCTCAGAGTTAAAATGGAAATGGTATATGGATATAGGAGCATCCCACTGGCTGTGGCCGTGGAGATGTGTAGTGTATCCATAACTATATTGCTACCCTGCCCTTAGAACCAACAACAGGAGCTTTTAAAAGTGGCAGCTCTTAGTGCCAAATGGTTTGGACTATAGGTTTTTCTCTTTGTTAAAGCAAAGTTAATTTCCTGGTTTACTATAAAAGTTCCCAAACTGAAGTACAGTCTAGCAGTTTGCCCCATTTAATCACTGGATCATAAAACCTTGGCTGAAGAAACAACGGTAAGTTTGAATTATGGTCAAAATTGAGGGTGGTGTATCCATTCTAGTACTGCAAGAACTTGACCTTGCCAAGGTGTTGACAATGCTTTATGGAAAATGCAATTATGAAAATACCTGTGGGAATACCAGTGGTGAATCGAAGTGGGCTATCTAGATGCCATCCAGAAAGGCTCAGCTGATGACTCACAAGAGGACCAGAATGTAGAGGCTGTCCTTGTCCAGCCTCTGGAAATAACCACCTAGTTACTTGAACTGAGCAGCATGAAGATGCTCATGTTATGAAATATTGGATGGAAAAAATGACAAATTCCTTTGCTTCTTGTTGAAGCTTTTAATGAGGTAAAAGACTGTACAGGTGTCAACAAGAAAAGAAACACCTGAAGATGGCTTTGGGTAAGAGTTTCTGAAGAGGTGTGCCTGGGTGGTTCAGCTGGTTAAGCATTCTACTCTTGGTTTAGGCTCAGGTCATGGTCTCATGGTTTCATGAGTTCTAGCCCTACATTTAGCTGGCAAGTGAATACATAGGGGTCTCACTAGTAGTCCCAGCTGGTTTCAAATGTGTGCTGCCTAGAGTAGACATGTAATCTACATTGATCTGTGCTTACCTGGTGACCTAAGCAGTGGCTGAGAATATCATTTATGGTATGGAGCACCAGGTGGTACATTAATTGGTTCCCCAGGTTTTATTGGACCAAGGTGTGCATTGGGCTGCTAGCAATGTACAAAACTGGATACAAAGAGTAATAATGAATGGCCAGATATCATTTACACACAAAGTAAAAGTTTTGTTGAGAATTGGGATAAGTGATTAAAACATCTATCAGTAACCTGGGGAATGATAAGGCAGGAAAAGATGGCTGACTCGCTTTGGTGAATGTATCTTTCAGCTGACACTATGGGTAGTAAAAGGAAGACACTTTTGGACAGGTTTCTAGAATATGGAATCGGCAACAAAGAAGTGGGGTCTGATGCAATCATAATAATCCTGGATTCTTCCTGTCTCACAAAATTTTTCTTTATTTTTCTGTATCTCAATTTGCTGGCTCTGGAACTGCCCTTGTGTGTCTGGAAGTAAGGTACAGCATTTGGAACACTATTTTAATTTCTCTGAATTTGACTCAGTACTGTCTCACGGGTTAGTAGTAGAAATAGTCTCATCATCCTTAACCTTGCATACCCTAGTCCTGTTTTCTGGGCAAACTCTGGAGAAGCTATGCCTACTGCCTACTCTGTGGTTGGGCAGAGACTCCCACCCAGGAAGGCTGAAACAAGATAACAAGTAGAAACTGTGGGAAAGGAGTGTATAACTGGGTAATGATGCCAGGAAAGGGCACCACCACTGCTTAAGAGAATATCTCCGAACCGGAGAATCATACTTTTAGATGTTTCAGATGTGGTGTTGAATCATAGCCAATGTGAGGCAAGCCCCCCGATTTGTTTTCTCCTGAAAGGGGGCACTGGATTAAAGCCATACAACAAGATTCACCCAAAGAATATACTTGGGAAATTTAGAGAAAAGATATTAATCAACATCTTGTGATGACTCATTTGAATAACAGCAGGTTGCAATTGCCATTATGGGTAATGTTATGTCAGTTGTGTTTATTGTGCTCGTTCTTTCACAGTTTCTAGAGAAAAGCTATCATTGAACTGGAGCCTGCATTGCAGATTTGGCATCTGTAGCTGATTTGGTGCCTTGCTGTGAACTGAGATGACAGCCTGTTAAGGCAATTGGGCATGATGGGAGATAATTTGCAGCATCGCTCCCTTCCTTGCATCTCAGGGTCTACTTTGCTCTTCTGACTATACAATAGCAGATGTCAATGCAGATAGAGTGCTATACAGGTTTGTTTTGATGGAATCAGGATAGCGTCCCAAAAAGTGAATATTGGCACAATAAGGTTATCAGACCGTTCAGTCCTTGAACTTCAAGAAGAAAAATTGCACGCAATGGCAACATTTGTTGTGCCTTAAATAATATTGGCCACGATGTACTAAGAGGGACTTCTGGGTCTTGGGAGTTGGACTTGGCTTGTGAAGGCAAGTGGAGGTAGCTCTTGTGGAGGCTTATCATCATGATAGGAAAGACCTGTGAAGCCAGAAAAGATAGTAGGGGGACTACTGCAGGCTTGGAAGTTGATCTGAAAAGATGAAGCAATATGAGAATGGACTTTACTTATTACTAAACTGATGGGGGATCAGGCTTGTTACCAGCTCTGTGGGAAGGCATGTCTTGACATTTTGCTTGCAGTGGAATCTGATAGACGTAAAAGGGTAGTGCCCAGGTACAATGGAGGCTTAGTCTGAAAGAGTCCAGGGGTGGGAAAACTATGGCTAGCCTGAACTGGCAAGATGTCACTAGTAAGTGTGATTTTTATTTTGGTTCCATCACACCTACATTGCCACCAATTAAAAGAGGTGTTTATATTCCCCATAATTGTTTGTGTTTGACCAATTAAGGATCACTCCTTACCATGCAGAAAAGCCTAAATCTTCTGAATCAGAATCTGCATTTTAAGAGACCCCTAGGTGAATCACATGTACATCAAAATTTGCGAGACACTGAAATGGACTTTCTCTATCCTTCTCATGTTGTAGGACTGCCTCTATTTCTTTCAATGGATCTGGAAGAATAATTAGAAACCTTACCTGGTTTTAGTATTTTCAGATATATTATCTTGCATTAAAGAGATTTTTCAAATGCCATGTATTTATCCAGAACTGTTAGGCTAAGTTTTTGTTGCTCCATTGCACTCAAACATTTCACCATTAGGTGGTGGGGTGTTTGTTTTAGTAAGTACAATAGGAGCTACATGTGAATCCTCATTCTGGCCTCTTTGACTTCACCTTCCTCAACATCATTGTTACTTTGCAATTTGTATAAGAGTGCTACTGCAAAGCAGAACCAGTAGTGTGTGTGTGTGTGCATGTGTATGTTTGTATATACATACACACACACATATATATATACACACACATATATATATATAAACATATCTATGTGTATACACACACATACATACACATATATATTTATTATGAGGAATTGACTCAAGTCATTATGAAGCTGAGAAGTTCACTATCTGCAGGCTGGGGAGCCAGGAAAGCTAGTGGTTATAATCCTAGTCCAAGTCTAAAGCCTTGAGAATGAAGGGAGCTGATGGTGTATATTCTAGTCCAAGCAGAAGAAGACCAATGTTTCAGCTGAAGCAGGCATGCAGGGAGAAAACAGAGGCAAGTTCCTCCTTCCTCTGTTTTTTGTTCTGTTCAGGCCCCAGGTGGATTGCATAGTACCTACCCACATTGGGGATGGCTATCTACTGAGTCAAATGCTAATTCATCTTGAAACACCTTCACAGACACACCCAGAAATAATGTTTAATCTGGGCATCTTGTGGTGCAGTTGAGTGGACAAATAAAATTAACTATTTTGCATCTAAAGAAATTTTTTCTTTGTTTCTTTTTCTTACTATGTTTACCACTCTGATTCTAAGTCTAGGCTGTATGTATGTAATTGTAGATTTCTATAACTAGAAAGACCTTCAAAATTCTCAAGCATTAATTCATTGATTTCAGAAGAGAGAAACATGTGGCCCAGAAAGATTAGGTGGCTTTGTGATCGCTGTGGGTAGAATTTGGTATAGTGTACATAATGACATTTAGAAAAAAATGAATGTATTATGCAGATGAAGCAGGCATTTAGTCTCCTCTGGGTCCCATAATATAGATCATGTTACAAAGTGCACAAAGAACTTATTTGAACATGGCCCTGCAGTAAAACCACACCCTAGGCCACAGGATTCAGTACACGTTTGCTTCTATATATTTCTACTGACAAGAACAAAGATATTTGGATATGGAAGAGCAGTGAATTTCTTTCCTTTAGACTGTGAATTTGGGAATACAGACTTGTCTTGATAAAAATTTTTTCATGTTCCATAGGCACTTTGTATAATGTAAAAGTTTGTTTCATGATACACAAGTAGGAATCATGGATAGGCATAGTCATGGAATACAGCCTTATCTCTACTAACACACAAAAGACTGGCTGGTGCTAAAAAGGATGGAACCTATAAACACTGTGTGAACAGGGACTATGTCTGTCTTGTTTCCTAGCTTTATTTTTATATCTACCATAGTGGTCTGGCTGTAAAAGATGGCCTTTTATTTGTATTTGATTGATGCCTGCTCTTAAGCAGTTTAAAATCTAACAAGAAGGCAAATCATATAAATCTCATAGGCAGATAAGAAAAAAGTGAAAATTCAAGCCAGCTTGCAATAGTTCTTGATGCAATGCTAAATGAAGTTTGTAGATATTGGCATAAAATCATAAAGGGAAAGATGACTATGACCTGGAATGTTGTGGGGAAAAATAAACATTTATGAAAAAGATGAAATTTCAAAGATGGGTGAGATCTGGATAGGCAGAAGAAGTGACAGAATTTCAAACAAAGGGGCTCACATGAATGAAGCCAGCACAAGAAAGGTTAGGGACATGGGGAAGAAAGACTTGGTTGGAGGTGCTTGTTTAAGTAGGGATATAGGTCTGAGAATAAATGTTGATTAGACTATGGTGTGTCCTGCCTGCTAGGCTATTGATTTTAGACACATGTGTATGTAACTTGGAGTCCTATCTTCACTACAGGATGAAACAATTAAAAGTTTTGTAAAGAGGTTGATATGTCAGTGATATACAAGATGGATGAGTGAGAGGATTGCAGGCAAAGAGAATGAAACAAGACCAAAACAAATCAGAAGCAGAATTGAGATGGTAGCAAAAAGGGAAGATGGATTTAAAAAATACACAAAGAAAAAATTGGCAGAATTGAGTACTAATTAAATGGCATAAATT
Organism: Cryptoprocta ferox; assembly: GCA_028646485.1. Taxonomy (NCBI): domain Eukaryota; kingdom Metazoa; phylum Chordata; class Mammalia; order Carnivora; family Eupleridae; genus Cryptoprocta; species Cryptoprocta ferox. The sequence continues at coordinate 81,020,273 of CM053571.1, forward strand.
CTCTAATGCTTCATTCTTTTTGCCTATAAAGTTAGGATTTTCTTAATTTAAAGATGAACATTTACCATGCATAAATGTAATCAATAATTATTCTTTTCTGTGTAAAAATGTTAACCTACTTTTATTAAGCAATTTCTGAATATATGGGAAAAATAATACCTCAAGTCCCTTCAGTTCTATTGCATAGGGTTACTCCCTATGAAAAAAATCTAACCATTTTTAAAAAGTTTGGTAAGATATATTCTAGGCAGACCTTGAATGAGGATAAAATGATGTAAATTGTTTAACTTCTACATGCTTCAAATAGCTATTTTGAAAAGTGGGAATAACAATATGTAATAAACCAGAGAATTGTTTTAAGGATTACATGAGTTAAAATGTGTTAAGTGCCATACTTAGTATCTCAGTAAATGGTAAGTCCCCTTCTCCTACTCATTCTCCTCCTGATATTTAATGCATCTGAAATGCCTTGTTTTGAAATTGTGGAAACTGTTGCTGTATGTCAATATGGCCATTTCTCCCTAGAATTATAATTTACTATAACTACATTTTTTGAAATGATTAAATGTCAACCACCAAAATTTTGATATTTCAACCAGGCCATGACCAGTCCTCCTTGGATCACCTCAAAAATATGTTCCATATGAGGTTCGGAAAGACATTCTTATGCACCATTGATCATGTCTTTATTCAATACTTTATTCCTTTGCCTTCAGTGACACTCTACTCTGAATTTTCATTCCATCTCTTGGGGCCAAGCCTTTTTGAACTTTTTACATATACATCCTCTTTTATCTGCCTACCTGTAGTTGGTTATTCATAGGTCATTCCTAGGCATTGTTCTCTCCTTCCAATTTCATCTATGTCACTGTCTATATGTCTATGACTTCCAAATATATATCATGCCCAAATCTCTCCACTGAGTTCTAGATACAAATAGATCACTGTCTTGATTATATTTTTACTTGGATGCCTCAAAGGCACCTCAAATCCACACATCTAACACATAACTTAGGTCCTCAGACCCAAATATCTCCTCTTCTACTGTTTGCTGTCTTTGAGAATAGCACCTCCTGTAGTTGGGTCAGAACCTATGAGCTACCCTTAACACGTACATTTCCTTCGTGTCTTTTTTCAAATTCATCTCCAACTCCTATAAACTTTATCCCCTAAATGCTTCTTTAATCAACTGTCTTTTTTCCCCTTTTTTTAAAGTTTATTTATTTGTTTTGAGAGAGAGAGAGAACATGAGTAGAGGAGAAGCATAGAGAAGGAGAGACAGAGTCCTAAGCAGGCTCTGCACTGTCAGTGCAGAGCTGGACTCAGGGCTTCAACTCACAAACTGTGAGATTATGATCTGAGCCAAGTTCAAGAGTTGGACACTTAACCAACTGAGCCACTCAGGCACCCCAACCAATTTTATTTTCTTAATTTCTGTTGGAAGCATCCCAGACTTAATGATATTCCTGAATATCCTTTGGGTCCCGCCTATTTGTTTTCTTTCTTTTTAAAATTTATTTTTCATTTTACAAAATACGTAAACACATTTTTAAAAGTCAGATAGCAGCTTAAAACAGTAAGCAAATAAATAGATACATAAATAAACAGGTAAATAGTATTCCCTGCTCCATCTTTTCTTCCCTATTCCACAGAGGCAATCATTTTCATTTCCTTTTGTTGTTTCTTTAGGTTGTTACTCCATAATTCTTTTGTTGATGTTTATTTGTTATTACTTAATAATTATTAAATATAATAATTATTATTTTTGAGAGAAAGCATACACATGTGCTTGCATGAATGGGGGAGAGGCAGAGGAAAGAGGGAGAGAGAATCCCAAGCAAGCTCTATAAGCTGTCAGCACAGAGCACGATGCTGGGCTCAATCCCATAAACTGTGAGGTCATGACCTGAGTCAAAATCGAGAGTAAGACATTTAACTGACTGAGCCACCCAGGTGCCCCACTCCATAATTCTGAATACTATGCTTATGTTGTCTTTTCTTAATATTTAAAAAAAGTTATGTAATGTATTCTTTATAAGAAAAATGAAGATTTTGTTATCTTATATGTCCCCTATATTACCTCACCTTACTCAGTATCATTGTATCAGTTTTATTAAATTAGTATTTATATTAGTATTTATTATTTATGTTATTAAGAACATGGATTGAATGTATCAGAATATTTCTTTCGTTGTACAACTTTTTGTTTTATGTGGAATTAGTTATTGTCTCAGTTTTACTTTGGTTTAATCTTCTATATACTTATTAGTATTTCATCCCCATACTAACACAAGTGTCTATTTTCAACACATTCAAACATAATGGGTGATTTCTTGGTTTCATTCTGGAGGAACTACTTTCTCAGGTCCTCTGTTTTCCTGCTCCAATATAGATTGATTGCTCTTTTTCCTCTTCTTTTTCAGCAATTTATATGACTTCATATTTTCTCCTCTCTTAGCATATCAATTATATTTATTTCTAAAAATTCTTACTGGCTACCCCAAAGATTACAGTATACATTTTTAGTTAGTGTAAATCCACCTTCAGATAATGCTGTACTGCTTCATGTGTAGTGCAGGTACCTTATAGCAGAGTATTTCTAATTCCTACCTCCTGGACCTTATGACATTGCTGTCACCTGTCACTCATTTCACTTATTTATATGCTATTATCACTCTCCATATTATTACTATTATTGTAAGCAATTATCTTTGAGATGAATTAAGAATAAGAAAAATGAAAGATTTTTATTGTACTTTCATTAATTCCTTTTCTGATGCTCTTTCTTTCTTTATGTAGCCCTGAGTATTTTATCGAAACCATTTCTGTCTCTCAAAGAACTTCTTTTAATATTTTTTTGTAGGGTTGATCTGCTGATGATAGATTTTCCCAGTTTTACCTGGGAAAGTCTCTATTTCTCCTTCACTTTTGAAGGATATTTTCACTGGACATACAATTTTAAGTTGGTGATTTCTTTTCTCTCAGAATTTTAAATATTTCACTCCACTATCTTGTAGCTGAAATGGTTTCTGATGAGAAGTCAATTATTATTATTTTTTCTCTCTATGAATAAAGTGACTGGGACCAAATATTGTAGCAGCCTCTTAAAAATGTTTACCAAGATCTAAACCCTCATGTGTACATTAAGCATCCCTGGAATTTATTCTGAAATTTAGATTTCAAGATCACCCCCCACCCCCAGAGTCAGAATTTCTGGGGGTAAGTCAGCCCTGGGATCCAGCAGAATACAAGCTCTCCAATAAATAGTTAAGATGTGGCTAGGTTTGAGAATCACAGCTGCAACATCAGAGTTTATAAAAGAGCCCCTGGTTGTGGGACACTGCACCCGCACTGGCAACAAATTTTAAAAAAATATTTGTTTAAACATAAGAGACTCTTAAATATGAAGAACAAACAGAGGGTTACTGGAGGGGTGGTGAGAGGAGGGATGGGCTAAAAATGGGTAAGAGGCATTAAGGAATCTACTCCTGAAATCAGTGTTGCACTATATGCTAACTAATTTGGTTGTAAATAAAAAAAAATTAAATAAAAACTAAAAAAATATTTGTTTAAGGTTCTTTTTTTAAATTTTGAGTTAAAATTTACATTCCATAAAATGCAAAATGAAGTTTTAAGTTCACTGAGTTTTGACAAACATAAATCCCATATTAGTTGTACTCCATCAACAGAGGGGACAGTTCCATCACCCTAGAAATTTCCTGATGCTGCTTCCTAGTTGACCCCTACTCGCTGGTTCCCAGAGTCAACCTCTCGTCTGATTTTTATCACTAATTATTAGTTTTGCCTGCTTTAGAACTTTGCATAAAGGAAATCACATCATATATACTATTTTGTGTTTGGTTTCTTCCACACAATGTGATTTCTGTAAGAGTTATTCATGTTATTTAATATATCTATAGTTTATTCCTTTTCATTGTTGAGTAAGATCTCATTCTACAAAGATACTATAATTTGTTATCCATCTTCCCATTGATGGACATTTGGACATTTCCAGTCTTGGGTTATTATGAATAAAGCTATTATAGACATTCTTGTAAAAATGTTTTGTTGACCTATGTTTTTGTTTCTCTTGAGTAAATACTTTTGAGTGGGTTTGGTGAGCTATAGGGTAAGTATAGGTTTAACTCCATAAGAAACTGCCAAACCTGTTGCTATTGACTTTTTTTCCCTTTAAATTTTTATTTAAATTCTAGCTAGTTAACATATAGTATAATATTGGTTTCAGGAGTATTCAGATGAATTTAGTGACTCATCACTTACATGTAACACCCAGCGCTCAACACAAGTGCCCTCGTTAATACCATGGAGAAACTTTGGCCATATTTCACAACGGTTACTCTTTCTCTATCCCTGCTACAGCACCAAGAAGATCTTTTTCAGTTTTTCACTCTGAAAACCTGGTAGGCTTTCTGGAGATAAAACTCATGAAAATATGGATGCCGACTTGACTCCCAGGAGTTTCTCATCCCTATGCCAGTTCACACTCAGCCTCTAGCAATTCCACTTTTTACCAATTCCAAATCATCATTTAGCTGTTCCCACCAATTTATGGCTCCAGCATCTCTTGCTCCAGACAGAACGGTCTTAGCTCTGACTCTGGATTTGCTTGTTTCTCCAGACTGGAGCTGGTGGTTTGCCCTATGACCTCAAGTCTTTGATGGGTACAAAAAAAGATGTTGATTTTCAGCTTATTCAGCTTTCTTGTAAGGATGGGAGTTACAACTTCAAGTTATGTCAGAGTTGAAACTGAAAGTAATTAATTGCTCTTTTGATCTGAGGCACAGCTATCTCCCCAGGAATCCTTTGTGTCTCTCCTGCATGAAAGCCCTGGATTTCTGGATCCCTAGTTCCCTCTTTTTGTAAACCTATTACTTTATTGGAGTACCTCCAGTATCTTCCCAGAAAGAGGGCATAGGAGTAAAGTTTTTCAGACTTTGCATTTAAAAATGTTTTTATTTTGAATGCCCTCACATTTGAGTTATATTTGAGCTGGGTGTAGAAATGCCAGTTTGGGAAAAATTTTCGCTAAAAGTTTTGATGACCTAACTCTACTTTCTTTTACTTCCCAGTGTTGCTTTTGACACATCTAACATCATTATTATTTCTACTTCTTTGTATGTGTGTGTGTTTTTAAAACTTTTACAGGTTTTTCTTTTTTTTTCAAGATATTTGATTATAATTTCCCAGTTGTATACTTTGGTATCAGTCTTTTTTATTCACTTTATTGAACCCTTAATGGACTTGTTAATTTTAGGATTTTTTTAGTATGGCTTTGAAAATTTTCCTCTTTCTGTTGTTTTCCCCTATTGGATTCCTATTAGTTGGTGTTTATTTTTCTGTTTGAGTTTTATTATCTTAAAAAAACCTTCTTTTATCTTATTGGCCTACTTTCTGGGGTACTTCCTCAATTATGTATTTCAACTCTTCCATGAGTTGTGTATTTGTGTGTTTACCATATTTTTAATTTTAAAGGACTTTATTCTTTTTGTTCTTGGTTCATGTTCTGAATATTCCTTTTGTTCCTGGTTCATGGATTATCTCTTATTTCTGTAAAAGTATTCATCACAGCTTTTACTGAAGATTTCTTTTGTTTTCTGCATTATCTCCCCACCCCTTCCCCACCCCGGAGTTTCCTGTGTATGTTTGTTGTTTGCTTGTTTTGTCTCTGTGTTCATGTTGGGGATTCTTTTCAAATGTCTGGGGATCCTGACTCTCATATCTAAGAACGAAGGTAAAACACAGGATAGAATCTCTATGTGAATAGAGCTTATCAATTGGTGGGCTTCCTTGTAGGGTGTTAGTCAAGGATATTGCTATCTAATTGGAGACCTGTACATATCAGAATCTGTAAGTCATCTTACTAGTACTGTTTGATTTCTCTAGAGAAGTAACCTTGTGTTTTAAGCCTATTTGGAGACAAGATCTAGAGGCTTCACTGGTCCTTTTCATTTTAGTTTACTTATATTTTGAGAGAGAGAGTCCATGTGTGTGAATGGAAGAGTGGCAGAAAGATAGGGAGAAAGAAAATCCCAAGCAGGCTCTGCACTATCAGTGCAGAGACTGACGAGGGGCTTGATCCCATGAACCATGAGATCATGACCTGAGCTGAAACCAAGAGTTGAGGCTTAACCAACTGAGCCAACCAGGCACCCCTTCACTGCTTTTTTTTTAAACTTTAAAACAAACCTCTTATTTGGTTTCATCTATCACTTCCACCTCCAGGAGTACCAGGTGCCTCTAATTTCTGAGCCTTTCAAGATTACTATAGTGCAATTGAATCTTGCTGGCTTCTGTCTATACACCCCACCCTGTACCAACACACACACACACACACAGACACACAGTCACTTGATGGCTCAGAGCTTCCTACATTCTGATAAATCAGTTATCGCTTGTTCAATTGTTTACCTGATTGTAAATTTTTTGACATCGTTTGTCTGCTTTTGCATCTCTTCCTTTTCTGTTGTTCTTTTGAGTTTATGCCTCTTTTATTCCTTTACTATCTTTTTAGTAGGATCACAAGAGGGGGTGGAAATAAACAAATACATGTATTTAGACAAACTACATTTACAGCTCTTTTCATTCTACAAGCCTATTTGCTTTGGTGTTTTAACTGGCTATGAAAAAGCCATGTTTCTATGCTTTTGTCTTCTCATTCCAAGCAATTCTGACAAGAAAAACTTGAGAGGAGACATAAAAAAGGATGACATTAAAACAAAATTTTTGTTTACTTCAAATCATTGACAATTCTATTTAATCTTTTAATGAGAGATTTCTATGTGACTCTTAATATTTGTCTTCATACCCATTAGCATCCAATCTGGCTTGTAAATTGCTTGTGTCCCCGTCACTGGCTTCCACTACAATGCTGATGTCACAAAATTGCCTTCCATCATGTTTACTTATTGCATAAAATAGCTTTGCACATCATGCTTACTGGTTCAGTAAACAAACATTTATAGAATTTTAAAAGTTGTTTAGTCCCTGAGTAGACCCTGTTGTGTACTCAGATGCAGACATAGAGAATAATACCTAAGCTACCTACTAAAAGTCATTTGGGTCATAAGCACAAGCTTATCATTTGATATGCAAGGACAAATACTCTTACTGCCCAGTTGTTGGGACAAAGTTACATATGAAAAATACTAGCAGTATGACATATCTAAGTGTCTTATAACTTGTCGGAGCCAGCAAAAACTATAGATGTTTAGAGCAGGAGACCAAAGGGAATAAGAGAAGAAGCCACAAACATTTACTGAATTCTTATCCCAGGAAGCATGTATTTTAGGTGATCTGGGAACACATATTGAGGGAGAAATTTTAGCCACTTGAGTTGGCCTTTAATGATGCATTGGATTTGTATGGAAGGAGAAAAAAGACATCCCATGCAAAAAGAAGGTGAACCCCAAAATACAGTGCTGAAAATGATGCCTGTGTTACTTGTAAGGGTGAGGGCAAGGCCTGTCTAGATTTGGTGTTAATGTTAAGTAAAAGCAGGGAATGAGGTTGGATTGTAGGGTTAGGCAAGAGACAACAAGGGTAAGGGAATCTTAGTTTTCAGAAGAAGGAAAAATAGCACATTGCATCACAGAAGTCTCTCAATATAAGACATGATTTTGATGCATTTCCATGATGTTAAATGAGGAAACATTTACATAGCCCCTTCATAACTGCAGTGTCTTAGTTTTGGTAGTTGGTTTATTTATCTGCTATTTGCTCTGCAAGTATCTCTTTTACTTGGGGAAGAAAGAGAATTTTGGATGATTTGTGTTCTGTTTACATTGGAGGAAAAAAGCGATTTATCCATAGCCCCGCAACTATGGGAAAGATAACCTCGCCTTTTCAGAACAGAGGAAGGTGGGTTGGTTACTTTGCAGGACTTCAGGTGATCTACATTTCAAACAATCTTTATTAGGCTCCACTATGGTAAGATATAACTTTGAAATTTTATAGTTACGATTTACCTAAATAGCAGAGATTCCTTGGTATGCCAGGTCGTGGAGGGCAGCGGGTAATTCTCCTAAGAGGCCTTAGTAGTGTTGGAATATTGTGACTATGGTGATTGTTTGGTCAGTTTTCGTAAATACTTTGCATCAACTTCTCAACTTTCATCTCAGTGGAGAAAGATGCTGGAGAAAGATACCTGGTTACTTAGCAGCCCCGGAGATTGCGCTGGGGTGCCGCAACCTGGTCAGCTGAGCAAATGGTGCTTTGGCCCTAGATTCTGGTTTCGTGATGACTAAGCTGACCCGGTTAGTAGGCTGCTGGGCTTCTTTGTCCCTGCACACTTTCTGCTTGATGAGATGCCTAAGCAAATGGAGTCGGCAACCGCTAGGAGGTACCCGAGCTATGCGTCGGCCGCCGGGGCGAGCTGAAATGGCTAACTGTGGGTCCCTCAGCTCCGAGAGTACAGGCGGTGGCGCTTTTCCAAGGTCGGGGTTGCGATTAGCTTGTGGGTGGAGCGAGGAAGAGATCTAAGAACAAACGGCCCTTTAATCTAAAAAGCAGAGGAGGTGAACGCGCCTCCGAGGCATTGTCAAGTCCCGAGGTCTGTGAGCTTGGGCACCAGCTGGCCGCACATCTGGATGCAGCAGCGCCTTTCCCTGCAGGGCGGAGTCAGGCGGAGGATCCCGGTGTGCACGCACCTCCCCGTGCGCGCGCGTGCGAGTCCGTGAGCACCGGAGTGTGTGTATCTGAGTGTGTGCGTTTGTGCGCGCTCGCGCGCGCGCCGGCTAAAGCCTAGGCTCCAGAATTGGGTAATGGGGGTGGGGGCCCAGGAAGGAATGTATCTCCGCCGGCGTCCTCGCGCCTCACTGCTGGTTAATAACCAACCGGTTGTAGAGAGACGAGGGTGACGGTGGCTGGGTTATAGTCCCGGCGCACCGGCCGCGTGTCGAAGGGTCAGGTTATCAGGCAGTCTGTGCCACACTCAAATACATACATACATTGGGGGGTGGAGGGCTATTTTTTATTGTTTGCCTCTATCTCTAGAGAACAAGGGAGGGAGGGAGAGGCGCGCGCTCCAGGCGAGCGTCGCTGATCTGAACGGGTCGAAGGAGGCAAATTTGCGGGTGGGGGAGGGCGGGGGAGACCTTGATTTCCACCAATCCCCGGGCGTTTGTCTGCGAAGTCCGGGGCGCAGCGGAAGGCTGCGGCGCGCCGCTGAATTAACTGATGAGAGCGACTTCTTTTCTTCTCCGGGAGGGGTGGGGAGCGAGGGTCCTGGCGGGCGAGGCGGAGAAGCCCGGGGCAGGATAGCGGTCCCGGGCCGCGGTGGAAATTTCCAAGGACTTGGCGCGGGGAGCACGGCTGGGGGGGTGCCTGGCAGTGCAGCAGCACGGGAGGCGGGGAGAGGCGGCGAAGGGCGCCGGAGCATCTCTCAGAAGGGGACGCCGCGGGCCAGTAGTCTGGGAGGGAGCCGAGCCTCTTCCCGGACCCGCGCCGAGGGCGACAGTGATGCTGCAGAACCGGCGGGAGCGACTCGCCGCGGCTGCTCTCTGCGCTCTCGGAGACCCCAGCGCCCGCCTTCTGCAGGGGAAGCGACCATGACCGTAGCTCGTGATTCGCCCCCCGGCCACTTCCCCTAGAAAGGAACCCTTGAAAAAGTTGCATTTTAAAAAATCCTTGCGCTGACCTTTGGAGCCGTGGGGGCCGAAGAAACGTGCGTGCCAGTGCAAGGCATAAAGCGAAAGGTGTGTGTGCATGGGGGGCCGGCGGTGGGGGGACCCTCTGCTGCCACTTTGCCTAACGCTGTGCTGAGGCCGCCTCCTTGGGACCCCGGGGCTGCGATGAGCCCCTGCGGGCGGGCCCGGCGACACACATCCAGAGGGGCCATGGCAGTACTGGCGTGGAAGTTCCCGAGGACGCGGCTGCCGGTGGGAGCCAGTGCCCTTTGCGTCGTGGTCCTGTGTTGGCTCTACATCTTCCCAGTCTACCGACTGCCCAACGAGAAGGAGATCGTACAAGGGGTTCTGCAACAGGGCACGGCGTGGAGAAGGAACCAGACAGCGGCGAGAGTCTTCAGGTACACCTCCCCTCGCGGCTCCTTCCCTCTCATGTCCTTTACTCCCGGTGCGCCTACGACAGGGTCACTGGCTAGGACCACCTTGCAGAGGGGATCTCTTTCATCCAGGCCTTCTTGTCCTACCCCTTTTCTTTGCCATTTCTAAACCTGAAGACTTTAGTCAGGGGTCCTTACACCTCTGACACCAAGAGATGTGCAGACACCTGCTTTGCCCATGTAAAGCCTGAAGCATTTCTTCCCCAGCCTGAGTTACATTCAACGATTTGCAGATAACTGGTGGGAAGGAGAATTCAGGCTAACTTTGTCCTTTGCACTTAATGAGAATGTAGTTCTTGGGCGCTGCAGATGTTAGAAACTATAGAGAACTAGAAGCAGCTAAGGGGCATCTTCCTGAGGTTAGGTGAGTGGAGTGGTTGGTAATAAATCACTAATGAGGGAGTGATGGGCAAATCCTGGGCAGGAAAAACATGGACACCTAGCCAGGACCCCGCTGCTTTGTGCAGTGTGCCCATGACAAAACACAGAGCCCTTACTGATGCCCTACTAAGAGCTGGGTACTGTGAGAATTTTATTGACCCCTCGACAACTTTCTAGTAGATATTATTATTCCCATCTTACCAACCACAAACTAAGTCTTCAGAAGGAGGCGTTACTTCGCCAAGGTCATGTCCCTTTGAAGTGTGGGAGCTGGAATTTTCATCACATAAGGATCTACAGCTCCCAGCTCTTTTTTTTCCCCCTGGGGGCTTAGACTGTGGATGCCTTCTGGAGGATGGGAGATGGGCTTTAGGTAGAGACTTGAAATCAGAAAACAAACAAACAACAACAACAACAACAACAACAAAACACAAACCAGGTTGGAAATCAGAACTCTGAGGGTCACTCAGAGGTTGTAGTTTCCCTTCCTTTCTGGGAATTTCAGCTTAAGTGTCTAAAAATAAGTCCTTGGCAGCAGGGGTTGTGTAGTTAGATTGGAGGGAGGACAGTGCAGCTTCCCCTTCCTCTCCACATTCCGGGGCATGTTGAGGGGACACACCACTGTCAGGCACCCCTTTCCCCTTCAGTCCTCAGGGCTGAAAATGCTGAAGTTCTTCCTGAGAGTGTAGTGGTCTGGCCAGGGAGTGCTTTCCTTTGCTGCCTAGGATCCTTCCAAGCAGTATATGGGCAGCCGAGAGCAGACTGAAACATTTTCACTACTGTTGGTTACAAATGTTCAGAAACATCTATATATTTCAAAAAACTTTTTAACCATATGGTTTCCTTCTTCTTGGGCCTGCTTCTGGAAAGAAGGTCAAAGAGATAATAGCCCATTCTTTTAGAGGAAGGCAGGTGAATTCTTTAAACTGGAAGGGAAGACTTTCCTTCTCTGTCTTTAGAATTCAGCTATCATTAAGTTAAAAAATAACCTTACACCCTTTAAAAGTATATAAGGGTTAATTTTCTCTCACCATCACAGTATTGATTGTTGGACTCAAAAGCACCCAAAGGATATAGCATCCAGCAACTCTTTTCTCTAAAGACAGAAAGCACTTTCATTCCAAGAAATATAAGGAAATGAATTAAGAACTTCCCATTGGTTTGCAATGAAAGGGTCCATTTTTTGGATAGGAGGAGGAATAATGAAGCTCTTTTAGAGAATGCATTTCTTTTGCAGGACATAATCAAGTGGAAAATGCTTCATATTCTGAGAAACACAGGCTGATCGTTTCTGAGATGCATTTGTCCCGTGCTGTCAGTAGCCTGGGGTAATCTTCAGTGTGTTTAGCTGTCATTGAGTCTAGTCTCTATGTGCTGAGAATTACTAATTGAAGTCCATACGTTATAAAAACTGCTTTAACACATATCCCTCAAGATTAGTGTCTGTAAAACTGTGTAGAGGCCCCGTTGCTTATTGAAAAGAGTTTGGGCTTTGGAGTAGAATTCTAGACTAGTAGAATTTCTAGATCGAGTTGCCATGACTAGATAGATAAGCAGCAGGGTACCCTTGGCAAGCTGCTCTATCTCTTTGAGTCTTAGTTTCCTTATATATAAAAGAGGATAATAACGTTTACCTGGAAGGATTGGTATAAGTTTAAATAAAAAAAACTGATGCACATTTACCAAGTCAATGGAATTATTATAATTGTCATGAATCATACCTTTCTATATATGTTACAACTTAAATAAAGACTGCTGGGAAACCCATAAGAATTAGAAGCATTTTACCTGCCAAATTTGCAGAGAAACACTACTGGTCAGTATTCTGCTCCCACCCCCCTGCTTCTTTACACTGAAGCTAATAATTAGGGACAAGGAGTTTTGAAAGATAAAGGTATCCTGGTATGTTAATTAAAAAATTTTTTTGTATGCATGCTTAATAAAATCCATTTTTTTAAAAAAAACATGGGTGGTTAGTATGTGGGCAGTAGTATATGATTTTAAAATATTAGATACATAAGCCAGAGACCTTTATTATGTTAAGAAGACACAGCTTTTGCAAACAGGTGTCTGTGTTTTCCAGTCTAAAACATCTTTTGCACGAATAGAAATATATATACACAAATGTACTGTATGCACTTATGTATGGAGATATGCACATATATTTATGAACTGTGGAATGATGTCATGTATATGTATAAATTCATACATATATTCATATATATACACATACAAATCTTTGCAATTAGTCAATTGACCAACATTTAATGAATGACTACTATGCCCCAGATATCAGGCCCTGGAGGATAGCAGTAAACAAGATTGCTTTCTCTGAGACAGTTTACCTCCTACTAGGGGGTGACTGACAAAAACAAATGAGTAAAGCAATAGGATGATTTAAAGTTCTGTTAAATGCTATGAGGACAAAAGAAAGTGTTTCATTATGCTCTAATTAAAGCATTTCATTAAGCATTAGAATTTCACATTACATTTTGCCCTCTGCGCTTTCATTTACTTTTGTGATTTTCTTCTTTTGGCTCAGACTTCAAGTATGACTTCTCAGGGGGGAGCCTTGACAGATCGCATAGGGGAAGGCATTAAGAAAGTAACAGCTGCAAGAGTTTTGAACTAGATGAGACATTTTTGTAACATCCATATGGTAACAGAAAGATTAAGGGATCAATTGACCCTGTCATAGAAATATTGGAGAATGTCTATGCAACTCTTGTTGCTTCTGAATGAGTAGCCAAGTAGTAGCCAAAGTGGCATTTGTCTCTTCCATCAGGGCCTTACCCACTTGATTTGCTTCTCAGAAAGAAACTTTAGCTGACAATTTATGTGCCAGACTTTATCCTTGGCATCTTCCATGGCAACAACAACAACAACAAAACCAGCAAATCATTAGGAGCTTGTAATGTGCATGGCACTGTGCAATGTGCTTTAAATGTACTGTCTCATTTAATTCTCCTATGAATCATGTATAAATGGATACATTATCATCCGTATTTATTAAGGGGAATATGCCCATGTCCCTGCCATCAAGGGATTTGTCATAATCCTCGGGACAGGCATATTTGTGTAATTAACCAACTGGACATAGGGCCATCAAAGAGAGGCAGGATAGCAGAGAGAAAAACTTACGGATTCAGGAGCTGAAAGAACATGGTTGGAATTCCAGCTGTATCCTTTTTTAGTTGTATGGTCATTGGTAAGTTCAACTTTCAGAGCTTCAGACTCCCCATTTTTTAAAATGTAATTTATTGTCAAATCAGTTTCCATTCAGCACCCAGTGCTCATCCCAGCAAGTGCCCTCCTCAATGCCCATCATCCACTTTCCCCTCTCCCTCACCCCCTATCAACACTCAATTTGTTCTCAGTATTCAAGAGTCTCTTATGACTTACCTCACTTCCTCTCTGTGACTTTCTTTTCCCCTTCCCCATGGTCTTCTGTTAAGTTTCTCAAGCTCCACATGTGAGTGAAAACATATGGTATCTGTCTTTCTCTGACTGACTTATTTCACTTAGCATAATACCCTCTGGTTCCATCCACATTGCTGCAAATGGCCAGATTTCATTCTTTCTCATTGCCATGTAGTATGCCATTGTATATAGAAACCACATCTTGATCCATTCGTCAGTTGATGGACACTTAGGCTCTTTCCATAATTTGGCTATTGGTGAAAGCACTGCTATGAACATTGGGGTACATGTGCCCTATGCATCAGCACTTCTGTGTCCCTTGGGTAAATTACTAGCACTGCTATTGCTGGGTCAGAGGGTAGTTGTAGTTTAATTTTTTGAGGAACCTGCACACTTTTTTCCAAAGCAGCTGCACCAGTTTGCAGTTCCACCAGCAGGGCAAGAGCATTCCCGTTCCTCCCCATCCTCGCCAGCGTCTCTCAGACTCTCCATTTGTAAAATCGGTTTGTAATACTTTCCTACAAGTTTGCAGTGAAAATTACATGGTTGTATTTAGAAAGCACCTAGAATGATGCTTGCCACATACCTCTGTTTAATACATGGTCATTATAACAGCAGAAACAAGCAAAGTGCTGGGGACATTCACGGAACATGGCTTTTAATTCTGCTGGAAGGAGGGAAATCAGAGAAGAGATGGTGTCTGCACTAAGCCTTGAAGGACGGTAAAATTTGGTAATAGTAAGAGGTGAGGGCAGAAGGATATTCTAGGCAGGGAGACCAGCAAAGCAGGGAGGTGTGGAAATGCTTGATGTGCTTTCTGTATAAAAAGGTATTAATTTTCCCACAGAGAACATAGTAGGAAGGTAGACTGGGAGGTAGATGGAAGCCAGGTCACAATCTCTGAATGGGCTTAAGGTGCTGTTTGTGAAAAATGAACAAATATCAAGTATCCAAGGGCTTTGGCCATGTGTCAGCTCTCAGCCAAGTTGGCACATTGCTGTTACTGATGGATTGGGGAATAGGGGACAATTCACCAAAGTGCTTTGAAAATTTTGTATATTCACTGGGTGCTAACCATTACTCTAAGCCATGATTTTCATCTTTCCTTTCCCAAATTCTGAGCCAAATACTACTCTAAGCATGTCTAGCTTTATGTGCCTACTTTTCTGTCTGTAGTTTTGAATCTGTGGATCAGAAGCTTCAGATATTTCCACAACTGCCCTGGTGGCCTCATAAAGGCTCTGGGGGTGAAGGGGGTGGGAGGCAGGTACAGCCATTGTATATATGAGATGTAAGGTTTCTGTTTGTTAAATGGGAGATTTATGGAATTCACTTTATTTACTTTTTTTTACTTTTTGTTTATTTTTGAGAGAGAGCAAGTGAGCACACGTGTATGAGTAAGGGAGGGGCGGAGAGAGAGAGAGACAGACAGACAGATAGAGAATCTGAAGCAGGCTCCATGCAGTCAGTGTAAAGCCAATACCCGACATGGGGCTTGAACCCACAAACCATGAGATCATGACCTCCGCTGAAGTCAGACACTCAACTGACTGAGCCACACAGGTGTCCTGGATTCACCTTAAAAGTAGTTTAAGAAAAAGATAGTTTGGGGCACCTAACTTGGAAGCATTCCTTCGGCTCAGGTCATGATCTCAAGGTTTGTGAGTTCAAGCCCTGCATTGGGCCCTGTGCTGACAGCTTCGAGCTTAGAGCTCCTTTGGATTCTGTCTCCCTCTTTCTCTGCCCCTCCTCCGCGCAGGCTTGCTCTCTCTCTCTCTCTCTCTCTCTCTCTCTCAAAAATAAATAAACATTAAAAACAAATTAAAAAGAAAGAAAAATATAGTTTAATAAATTTTGGTGCTTAAAATAAGCTTCAATTATGTTGTGGATTTACAAATGTGAAAAAACGTCATTAGCAACAACTTGCAATAGCAAAAATAAATCATGAACACTGATTGGATGAATAAAATGTACCAGGCCTAGTTCTCAGTGCTTGTATTTCTTATCTTTTGTTCTCGCAGCTACCTTACAAAGTAGATACCTGTATGTTCTTTGTGTTATGGATGAGGAAATGGAGATTCAGAGAGATCCATTCACAAAATGTTGGGTCAGTTTTCCAACCTAGAGCTATTTGACTCTAAGCCTTATGCTCGTTCCCTGACAATGTCAGATAAATGAGGCACTGCTGCCTCCGTCTCTTATGATCTGGCCATGATTACTTCTCCAACATTATGTTTCATCAGTGTTCCTCTTATGGTATAATAATACTGGTAAGGGGTATAGTTTCTGAAACAAGTCAGGCTATGTTGGTCTTATTGGTGTCATTCGCTCTGACTGGAATGCCTTTCCTGCAAGGCCACAACTTACTCACCTCTTGACAGTGCATTTACTGGGTAAGAGCAAAGGTCCCAAAGTTCATTGTGCTGACATTCCACCATTTGCTGATTCCACCATTTGCTGAGCAAGTCCGCCTTCACTGTTCGTTTATTATCAGTACAGTGTGGCTTTTTGTAGGCTTGTTGTGAGCATTAGGATAGATAATGCATTGAAAAATGCTTCTGGCATATAATTAGTGCTTAATCCACATTAACTCTCATCAAGGTAGCTGCTCTTACTCCTTATTTCCTCCCCAGGCTGTGTAAAAGCTTCTCCTTTCTGTTTTTTTTTTTTAATGCCTTGTACCTATTATTGAATTTATTTCATTTATCAAAAAAAAATATTTACTACTATGTGTCTATCACTATTGCCATATAAGATGCTGGAACTATATAAGAATTTCAAGAAATTCTTACTTTCTTGAAGTTTGTGGGCTAATGAGGGAAGACATAATGAATACATAAACATACAAGTAAGTATGTGATAGTGACGTGCATTTTTCATGATGCTGTTATTAGAAGTATCAGTTTATTTGCCTTCCTTTTCTGCTCGCTCATTGATATTTGCATTCCTAGAACTGAGCACAGTTCCTGGCTCACTAATTTTCATTGAGTTATTGTGTGAATGAATGTTTCAGCAAGGTGTGGGACCAGATAGCTAATCAGTCAGTCAACAAATATTTAATGAGGTCCAATATTCTGGTTGGCCGTGTGGGGATCAAAGGAGGAAATGACATCCTCTCTATTCTGAAAGAGTTTTTACTCTAGAGCAGTTTTCTAGTCTCAGCACTATGCACATTTTGGGATAGATTAGTCTTTGTTGTAGAGGGCTGTCCTATACATTGTAGAACAGTTAGCAACATCCATGGCCTCTATCCACTAAATGAAACAACTAGATATGTCTCCAGGTTTAGCACAATGTCTCTTGGGGGGCGAAATTGTCTTTACTTGAGAACCATTGCTTTAGAGAAACAAAACCAACCCAGTTCATAGGACTTTTATAAATCCCAGAAAGCATGCAACAAGGAGCTAAATCTGGAAACTAAAAACCATAAATGCTTTGACTACTGAAAGAGGAGTGGATGAATTATACTTTGGTGGATGCCCAGGTCTTGGTTAAAGGAGGGTAATGAGGGGGATGCCTTTGGGGAAACTTACTTTAAGCAACTGTCTCTTTTGAAAGCTTGTGTGAGAGGTGGCTAGGGTTCTCACTAGTGCCCTGCTTAGACCCTGGCAGGAGGAGCCAAGGGGACCTCACTCTGTTCCACCTTTGGTCTCAGCCCTTTGCAAGGGGGCAAGGCAAGGGGGGGACTTTGTAGACCCCATGATTTACATTTGGGGCAGGAATTCCCTGCCCAAATGACCCAAGGCCACTCCCACAGCCTGTCTGCCAGCATGGGGAGTTTCCCCATCCCTCATCCTCAGGGTGGCTTTTTCCACTGCTGTGTGCACTCTTATGCCCAAGGGATGGCCGAGGAACAGCTCCTTGTGGTAGGTGGAGGCTGTGGAAGGAATTTGGAAATGGGAGTCGTGTGGGGGGTGTCACATCTCCCAGTATCAAACTTCCTGGAGTTTGAGAAGCCTAAATTTGCACCTGGCATTCCAGTTGATTTTGCAGGTATTTTTGTTCAGGGCAAAGGACAGGAGGATAGAACACATTTTTTTTTTAAATCCATTTGTTGATTTGATTATAGCTTTTAAATATTTAGATACATTTGTGTTCTTGTCCTCTGCCTTGCAAATTGATGTGCAACTTGGAAGTCTATTAGTCATCATTTCAGAGAGAAGTATCTACGGAGCTAGTTGGATCAATTGAATAGTTTTATATGTTAGTGTGGGCTATGATCAGTTTGTCTTTTGACAAAGTTGTGTTAGGAAGCCGGAGCTGGTGTATTGAATTAAGAACATACGGATTCTAACCTACTGAATGAGAAGGTACAACCACTCACGTGGGAGGCGGAGGGTGGGGGTGGAGGGCAGCAGTAACTCCCTCAGGATCTCAGCTCCCACTCTGGAAAAAGGAAACCCGTGCAGGGTCATTTGATTGAAGATGCAGTTTCAATAACCCCCTGCAAAGGAGGAAGAGTCACAATATTGACCATATTCTAGAATGGAGGGGGTAAAATGAATTAGGGGAAAGGCAGTCCTCTGTCCCAGGTCATGAATGAGCGGGAGATCGAGAGCAGGGTAGCAAGCAGTTATTACTTGTAAGGTGGTTGGAGTAGAGGTCACTCACATTTTCCAGGCTTAACTCTAAGTGGTTCTTTTAAAAGGTTCCCCAGGAAAAGTAAAGCAGGAACTTATGGCAGGAATCCTAAGCTTAAGTTCTTATCTAAATGTCCAGACTGTGGGTGTTAAGCAGGGTTATCATACTGTAAAATGCTTAGGCAGGACCTCAGAAAAACAACAGTTTTTTTCTTAAAAGTTGTTTTTCTCGTCATCATTGTAAGTCATCTTGGAAGTGATGCTGACTATGTATAAGTAATGCAATTTCTTTGATGGAGTTGATAGATTTCTAGTAAAATACAGTACCTTTTAGTTTTTCATTCTATTTTGGCTCTATCAGGAGTTGTGTGACCTTGGGCAAGCTGCTTAACCTCTCTGTCCCTTTGTTTTGTTATCCGAAAAGTGGTATATAATATGCTTATCTACTTTATAGGTTTATGAGGATAATTGAAATATTGTGTGTAGAATCCATAACCTTCCTCACCTGCCTGGGTAAGATGACAGGATGCTTATTCCCACCCAGAAAGAGTCTAGACTCTGGGGTCCCAGAGAAGCAGGATTTGATCCTGGTTCTGTCATTTATTTATTAGCTTTGTGACCTTGAAAAATTTACCTGGCATCTCTCAGACTTAGCTGTGGATGCCAGTACTTACCTTAAGAGGATTAGGTATTGAATTATTGCTAATTATTAGGCCATAATAATGAGAAAAGCTGCTTCCTGGGACACATCTTATGCCTATTACTCGCACTTTCAGTAATGGAATATCTAATGAAATGTGACCTTATGACACACTTTCTTCCATAATATTAGCACTAAGGATGCTGTAAAATGGCCAGTAGAATTTTAAGGAAAAGAACAGAGCCCAGCCATAAATCCCCTATTCATTCATTCATCCACATTCACTAAATGCCTGTTGTGTTCCAGGTAGGTGTTGAGATACAGTGATTAAAGTTAAGACATGGTTCCTGATTCTATAAAATTTAGTCTGGTCTAGTGTCATTAGTTAAGTTAGTAAGAAATTGAGTAATGTAGTGTTCCAAGGGTTATGGTTGGTCTGTTTCAGATAATTATGCTGAGTTTCAAAGTGATTGATTTTTCTCCCTTTCTGTTGGACTGTCTTCTAGCTATGGCATTGTGTGAGAGGGAAGCAGCCAAGACCAGGGGAGCTGTGTCACTCCTTTAATTAGGTGCCAGGAGGAAGCTGCAATGAATTCAGAGTTACACATTCTTTATTTAATTCAGGGCTTAAGTAGCAGAGTACCAGAGAGTTCCAAGTGAGTGTAATGAGAACAGGCTTTTTGGGAGCAAATTACTTATTTCAATTATTGATACAGCAAATATATACAGGATTTTATGTCCCCTCTGGTTATTTAAAAAATTTATGGTGTTCCTTATTTGTCTGATTTTGGAAGTAATAGATATGTACTGTAGACAAAATTTAAGTGTATTAAAAGGAGAAAAAATCACTCACAATTCTCTCCCTCAGAAGTACTTCATTGTGAACACTGTTTCTTTTGTGCATAGTTTGCATATGTGTATTACATAGTTGTATAGATTTTATATATTTAATTTATATTCCCTTTTATCCACTCAGTGTTGTATCTTTAACATTTTCTCATATAATTAAATAACATTTAACTAGCAAGCTTATGATAAATAGCTTTATGATTTTCATTTTGGAAAAACATTATTTACTGTGAGTTTCTTATTGTTTTAATTAGTTAATTTTTTGAAAGAGAGTGCATGCATACATGGGAGAGGGACAGAGATGGAGTGAGAAAAGCTTTTTTTAATTAAAAATATATATCTTTTAACGTTTATTCATTTTTGAGAGACAGAGAGTGAGTAGGGGAGGGGCAGAGAGAGAGTGAGACACAGAATCAAAGCAGGCTCCAAGCTCTGAGCTGTCAACAGAGTCTGACACGGGCTCAAACTCACTAACTGGGAGATCATGATCTGAGTTGAAGTCAGATGCTCAACACATTGCACTACCCGGGCGCCTCTGGAGAGAGAAAAATCTTAAGCAGGTCCCACGCTGGGTATGGAGCCCAACGAGGGGCTCCATCTCACAACTGTGAGATTATGACTTGAGCCATGACCTGACCTGACCTGACCATGAGATCATGACCTGAGCAATGACCTGAGCCTAAATCAAGAGTCGGATGCTTAACAGGCTGAGCCACCCAGGCACCCCTGCTGTGAGTTTTTTAAATGTTACCATATTGGAACAAATTACTTTCTTCAAAAGGATCCTTCTAAAGGATATCATATTTGCATGTTAGATTTTTTTCTTTAAACTTTTATTCATATAGATTTGGTAGATACTGAGCGTGGAAAATAAAAAAAAAGCCTCCTTAAAGAGTTCTGCTTTCTCAAATTTGGCATTTGAGAGGAACACTCAAAATAAGAGGAACACTATTCTCATTTGTAAAAGTGATTGATGTTTAATCACCTAGGTATACACATTGCTAATATTTTGGTATAAATTTTTGTAGGCCATCCAGTGCTTCTGTCTGTGTTTATAAAACAAGAATATAATAAGGGGCTCCTGGGTGGCTCAGTTGGTTAAGCGTTTGACTTCGGCTCAGGTCATGATCTCATGGTCCATGAGTTCGAGCCCCATGTCAGGCTCTGTGCAGACAGCCTGGAGCCTGCTTCAGATGCTCTCTCTCTCTCTCTCTCTGTCTCTCTCTCTGTATCTCTCTCTCTCTGCTTCTCCCCAGCTTGGACTCTGTCTCTCTCAAAAATAAATAAAAACATTAGAAAATATATAATGAATTTGACAGTATATTGTGAATTATTAAAATAGCAACATATGTATATCTACAGCATCCCTTTCTAATGACTATGAGATTTTCCTTCGTTAGGATAGTTAATGATTTATTTAATCCACTGTTCTTGGATATTCATGTTGTTGCAATTTCTCACCTTTGTATGTAACGCTGTGAGGAACATCCTTGTGTAGACTCTTAAACATTTAATGTTTATTTTCTTAGTATAAATTTCAAAAAGTAATTTCTTGACTTTTCCCCCACCACCAGCATCAGTTCTTATCACTGGCTTCTTTGGTTGTTCATAGAATATCTTTGACTTTGGCTAAGGGCAGATTTGAGTTTTCCTCCATTTCAATGTGGACAGTGATTGCATAAATAGAAAACATACAATGATTGTGAACATTTAATGATGCAATTCTCCTTAGGTAATTTTCAAGAGGTGAAAGATACTAGGAAGGATTCTCATACAACTGGGTATGTATAGTGGCAGTCCCCTTATCAAGCACTCTGGAGACCTCTCTATGAGGAATGACTTAGTGCACTAGAACATGTGCCTTTCTCTGTCACGGTTATTCTCTTCATTACAGTTGATAACTAGTTCCGTGTTTCATTTTTCTATAAAAAATGCCTTTATGGGACTATTTATACTATTTTTCTAGGATTTAAGCAGTTAAAAACTGTAATTAGAAAGGAAAATTAACTTTTCCTTATGATAAGGTAGGGATTTCAAGGAAAAAGATTGATGTCTTAAAAAATAAAACAGTTAGATGTTATGACTTCGTTAAGAGTCATTTTCCTATTTACTAAAATTGAAAGTCTTGGGCCTGAAATTGAATCAGATTGTATCCCCCTGGGATATGGGGAATAAGAGTGCAGTAAAAAGGCACAAAAATCCCATGCTGATATTTTGTTGGGTTGGTTTTTGGAAGTTGAATGTTGGTGATCGATTGTGTTGACATTGGACTAAATCATCTCTATCCTCTGTCCTTCTCCTCTCTTGCACCTATTTGAAGCAGCTATACATACTGTTGCTTTGGTGCTTTAGGGTCAGAGACTGAGTCTTGTTTATATTTGTCGGTCTCTGATCCTTCCTCACAGTCTTTACTGTCTAACTAGTATTTCTTTTATGAATGAAAACATTGGATTTCATTCTAATGAATGAATGGCTGTAGATGGCTGTCTGAACACCTTTCAAGGGAGTTTCATTTATTGCCTAATATTGAGACTCCGTGCTGTCAGTATTCGCTACCAATTCTTTAATTCACTCCTTCACTCACTCTTTTGTTCAACAAATAACAATATAGTGCCTTCTTTGTACCAGGCACTGCTGCTAGGTGCTGAAAATAAAGTAGTTAGCCAGGAAGACAGGGGACTTCCCCTCCTAGAATGTGTAAGCACACAGCATACATTATAAAAATAACGGTGATATTCTCCAAAAAAAAAAAAAATCTCTCAAGTCCTTTTTATCGAGGAAAAACAAGCCCAGGTTTAACTTCAGTTTCAGAATTTAGCTGTGTCTGTATTTGGGCCAAAGTCCCTCCTCTGGTCCACTCTGATTTTGGCTTGCACTGTGATTGTGAGGCCAGAGGCCTTTGTACAGTTTAGTGGTATAATATCTTTTGATTCTGGTTAACCTATGCAACATGTGACACGTTAAGAGAGAAAAAGCCCTTTAAAAAATTGCTAAAAGATACACAACTCCATGTGGGGGGTGGGAAGCAAAGCTCAGTTACTGGGAGAATAAAAGAGACCTAGAGGCTGGCTGGCTGGCTTGTCTGCTCACTTTATAATAAGCAACTGATCTTGACTCAAGGAGCCACCCTGCCATAATAAAGAAAAGGAGAGGGAGTTTTACAGGAAGGGGAGGGGCTGGAAATAGAAAGCTGTGGATTGAGGAGTCTCAATTTGGGGTAAAAACACAGTCATTTTATTTCTTCCTAATAACTGCTCCAACCATGCTATGGGAGGCCTACCTCCTGACCCCTATTCCCTGCCTTGCTTAGCTGGCTCTAATGGCTCTTTGGCCAACTTGGCCAAATGTTATCAATTTTTATCCATCTTGATTATTGGCACAGTCTATTTGGATACTTAGCTCAGTTTTGGTTATTTTAAAGCACAATGAAAACTCTTGTGTCTACTGTCTTTGCCTGCTTTGACTTTACCTGAACCTGCAGCAGCATGTAGTAGAGGTGGGTAGTGCATTTTCTGAAGCAGAGCCCCACTCTTCCCCATTGGACAGGGAGGACATGAATATTCACAGTCCTTTCTCTATTGATGATTGTGGCTTCTCAGGTGAACCCTGACAGGCTGCCCACATCTCTTCTTTCTTTCTTTCTTTCTTTCTTTCTTTCTTTCTTTCTTTCTTTCTTTCTTTCTTTCTTTTTGAAAAAGGGAGAGACAGCGTGAGCAGGGTAAGGTCAGAGAGAGAGGGAGACACAGAATCCGAAGACAGGCTCCAAGCTCTGAGCTAGCTGTCAGCCCAGAGCCCGACGCGGGGCTCGAACCCATGAACATGAGATTATGACCTGAGCTGAAGTCGGACGCTTAACAGATTGAGCCACCCAGGTGCCCCTGCCCACATCTCTTCTAAGGACAAACTGGCTTGGTTCCTTCACCTGGTGGGCACCCTTGGTAGGTAGAATACTAGTAAACACTCCATCCACTAGCAGCTCCCCATTCTTTCCACACCAAAGGGAATTTTACAGCCCACCGCCTCTTAGTCTAACCATCTCTTTCCATTTCTGTTTCTTTTTTCCAGCATTGATCTTAAAAACAAAAGTTATTTTACTAGCAAAAATAGGTTTATTCTGGAATGATGAAGAATTGCAATTTGGGAAAAGCAAGGTATGGCTAAAACCATAGGCTAGGCCAACAAAGGAGAGGAACATTATTTTATGGAGAAGGAGGAAGTTGAGAGGGGTTGTTCTGAAGGAAAGCCCACTGGAGAAAGGCAAGAGTTCAGGGTGATGGTGATTTCTCATTGGTTGAGTTGCAAGGGTAGTTGATTTCTTGTAAGAAATGCAATGTACATCTTTTCTTGTTGGGGACTGTCATTGATGATTCTTCCCTGTTGATGATTCTTCTGTTGGGGGGTCTGTAATTGAGAATTCCTGACGTAGAGTGGTATGGTGTGAGGGCTCCCCCTTCTGACCCCTCGACTCCATTGTATTGAGGTTTCCTTTTGTTAATTTTCACATTAGATAGTGCAGGGCTAGCACAGCATGAGAGAAAAGGCAAGGGTGCAGCAAGTAATTCAAGAGTAAAATGCCTGTTTCTTTTTACTGCAAACCCTCCTTGTCTTCACAAGTGATTCTTTTTGAGCTCCCCCCACCCCTCTTCTTCCTTTGTTGGCAGGGAGGGAAAGCATGCCCCACAGAGGTGGAGAGGCAATGGTTGCATGAAAAAACATGGCACTCCCAAGTCCGTGCCTTTCTCCTGGTCTTCCCCCAGTTTGAATCAGCTGTGTGGTGACAGGACTGCTTCTTGGTCTGGTACCGCTTGGAAAACCTGTAGAGAGGTGGCTGGCTCCAATTTCTGGCAGATTTATGAACTTGAAACACAGGGCAATTAACACATGTTGGTCTTAGTTTTGGCTTCTGACCATAATTCCCAGATAAGAAAGAAAAATCTCATATTTTTTACACTTATTTCCTGGATAAGTGTGTCCTCACAAAATTAAGTCATACTGTTTCTTAAAGGATTCCTGTGGGCCCCAGAAATAGGGAAGTACTTGGTTGGGTCAGTTCTTTCATCTTGAGCAGGTGATCAAGCTTTCTTATCATAAACAAGGTGTTCAAGACTCTCCAGTTCCCTGTTTTGGGGGGTTACCACAAATGTCTCCATTTGTTACCATGCCATTTAGAGTGATTCTTCTACTGCCAATTCTTTCTCATTTCCTTTTCTCTCTGCTCAGGAAGCTTGAGGGCAGACTGCCTAGTGTGCTGGCTAAGCAGACTCCAGCCGGGGATGGGCAGGTACTCCCAGTCTTGATTTTCTTGGGTGCTTCCTCCTCTATAGGAAAGGGAAGAAGTCCCAGTACTCAACAGTTTCTGTCTCTGTTGACCAGGGTTGGGGGGTGGTTGTGGTGGTGGGGCTGGATTCAAATCCCCCCCAAACTCTCCTAGGCAGCCGATTACATTTCCAGTGGCCCTCTGAACTCAAAGTGGGGTTCTTGCAACTGGTCTCCAGATTTGGACTTAAACCATGATTGCAGCATAAAATCCCACTGAACATCCTGTTACAAAAGGAAAGAACCAATGAAGATGCCAGAAAATTGCTCCTAATGTATCAGATTTCAAGATTTGTAACTTTTAAGCAGTCTAAAAAAATTGTCTTTGGGTTTTAGAATAGAGGTGAACTATGGGAACTTAAGTTCAGATTTAATGAACATTTGTCAGGCACCAATGATGTGCAAGTGCAATGCTAGATGCTTTCATGTGCAATATATCAGTCCATCTAACTCTGGATTTTAAAATCATATCCATTTTTTAGACAATAATGATGATATTTTAAATGGTATAGTTGTTATTTGTTTTGTATCTGCCATATGCCAGGCACTATTTTAAGCATTTTAGAGTCTTATCATTTAGCATTCACAAATACTCTATGAGGGAGATATTATTATCCTGATTTTACAAAGAATCAGGCTGTGAGTAATTATTTCCTTAAGGCCATTTAGATTGTAGGTGGTGCTGACAGCTAGCATTTAATGAGTGCTTACTATATGTCAGACCCTCTTTTAAATACTATATGTATGTTAACATCATGATAGTAGCCCTGTAAGGTAATCCTTTCCTCCCCCCGCCCCAAACCACACAAATTTATTATTTTATCTTTCTGTAGGATAGAAGTTTACCTACTATGAATCTCAGTAGGTTAAAATCAAAGTGTCAGCAAGCTGCATTCCTTTCTGGAGGCTCTAGGAGAGGATCCATTTCCTTCCTCATCCAGCTTATTGGCAGAATTCACTTCCTTGTAATTGTATGACAGAGGTGGCCATTTTCTGGCCAGCTACTAGTTGAAGGCTGGCCTCAGCTTCTAGAGGCCACCCGCATTTCTTGGCTCATGTTTCCTTTCCTTCTTCTTGAAAGCTTTCAAGAACAAGAACAAGGTGGGTCTTTTTTTTTTTTTTTTTTTTTTTTTAGGCTTAGTTTTTCTAGAAGAGTTTTAGGTTCATAGCAAAATTAAGAGGAAGGTACAGGGATTTCTTGTATACCTCCAGTCCCACACATGCATGGCCACCCCCATTATCAACATCTCCCCCAGAATGCTACCTTTGATACAATTGATGAACCTACATTGACACATTATAATCACCCGAAGTCTATAGTTCATCTTAGTGTTCACGCTTGGTGTTGTTCATTCTAAGGGTTAAAACAAATGTGTAATGACACGTATCCATCATTACAGTGGTTGCATTGGATTACAAAGTAGGGCATGTTCATTGCCCTAAAAATCCAGTGTGCTCCACCTTTTCTTCCCTTCTTTCTCCCCCAGCCCTGGGTAACCACTGATCTTTTTACTGTTGCCATCGTTTTGCCTTTTCCAGAACGTCATATAGTTGGAATCATATAGTATGTAGCCTTTTCAGATTGGCTTTTTTCTCTGAGTGATATGCATTTATATTTCCTCTATGTTTTTTCATGGCTTGATAATTCACTTTTCTATAGTGCTGAATAATAGTCCATTGTTTGTATGTACCACAGTTTCTTTATCCATTCAACTACTGAAACATGTCTTGTTGCTTCCAAGTTTTGGGAGTTATGAATTACAACAAAACACAAGCAGTTTGGCCCCACAGAGTTATGGCATTGGCATACTGACTCAATAAATGTTAAATAGGTGGATACCTGTTTGAGTGAATATATAGCTGAATAAACAGTTGAGGTTGGTTCCTTTGAGAAGGAAATGTTTTCAACTCCTTTAGATGAATACCATGGAGCATGACTGTGAACTGTGTGATAATAGTATGGTTAATTTCATAAGCACCTGCCAAACTGTCTTCCATAGTGGTGTGTCGTTTTGTGTTACCAGCAATGGATGAAGGTTCCTGTTGCTCCACATCCTTGTCAGCAGTTAATGTTGTCAGCATTTTGGATTCTGGGCACTTTAATAGATCTGTAGTGATATCTTATTGTTGTTTTAATTTGCATTTCCCTGATGACATATGATGTGGAGCATCTTTTCACATGCTTATTTGCCATCTGGTAGAGGTGTCTGTTAAGGCCTTTAGCCCATTTAAAGAAATTGAGATGTAATTGACATATAATGTTATATTATTTTCAGGTGTACAACATAATGATTTGATATTTGTATATTTGCACAATGATCACTAAGGTTAAGTCCAGTTAATATCTGTCACCACACAGTTACAAATTTTTTTTTACTTGTGATGAAACCTTTAAGATTTACTCTCTTAGCAACTTTTCAATATACAATGCAGTATTATGAGCTACAGTCATGGTGTTGTATGTCACATCCCCAGACTTATTTATTTTATGACTGGAACTTTGTACCTTTAACTACGTCCACTCATTTTGCATATCCCTCACTTCTGTTCTCTGTATGTATGATTTTGGTGGGGCTTTTTTTGGTGGTGGGGGGACCCATTTTTAAATTGGGTTGTTTGTTTTCTTATTGTTGATATTGTTCTTTTGAATAAAAATCCTTTAACTTCTGTGTCTTTGCAGATATTTTCTCCCAGTCTGTGGCTTGTCTTCTCATCCTCTTGACATTGTCTTTCATAGAGCAGAAGTTATGCATTTTAGTGGAGTCCATTTAGCAATTACTTCTTCCATAGACTGTGCCTTCAGTGTAGCATATAAAATGTTGTTGCCATACCCTAGGTCATTTAGGTTTTCTTCTGTATTGTCTTGTAGGAGTTTTACAGTTCTGCATTTTACATTTAGGTCTATGATTCATTTTGAGTCAGTTCTTGTGAAGGGTGTAAGGTCTGTGTCTAGATTAATTTTTTTTTTTTTGCATGTGGATGTCCAGTTGTTCTAGCACCATTTGTTGAAAAGACTGAAGTAATCCTATTTTATTGATGCAGAAACTGACACAAAAAGAACGGAAGGACCTCACTCAAGATTATGCAGTTAGGAAGTGGTCTTTCTGGCTCTAGGGCTCATGGGCTTTAAGGCTCCAGGGCTTCTTACTACACCAGACTGTCCCTTTGCAGTCGCACCAACATTGATGTGCAGGGCTTCAAGTTAAAGCCTGATGCCTCCTTATACTGCAGTGTCTTAATACACAAGAAAGAATCCCAAATAGAAAAATTTCACTCTATGAAGGTGAATTATTGCTTTGTTTGGCTATGGTTAATATCCAAGACTGCTTTTTCTACTCAGTCCTCAAGCTTCCTGCAAATAAAGCAGTGGGCTCAAGTCATGGCCAAGGTGTTTCTTTCCTTCTTCTCTCTGCCTTGCTTCTCTGACTCATCCCAATGGCTTAGTTTTAGAATTTTTTTCTCCCCTCTCTCTCTCTTTCTTTCTTTCTTTCTTTCTTTCTTTTTCTTTCTTTCTTTCTTTCTTTCTTTCTTTCTTTCTTTCTTTCTTTCTTTCTTTCTTTCTGGCTCTCCTATTTAGCTGTCATAGCCTGCTTGGTTATCTCCCATTTATATCTGTGAGATGGATGCCAAGAAATCATATCAACTATGCCATGGTTGAGAGACTAAAACCTATTCAGCTGTAGAAACAGGAGCGGAATAACCACGGTATGGAGACTTATCTGTGTCACCTAAAAAAGGAAGTTATTCTTTCTTTTCTCTTCATTGCTGAAATCCCCAGACACTTTTCTTTTGAACTCAGTCACTGTCTCTGAAATGGAATTTATGTGACAATAGTTTGAGTTATTCTGAAAGATAAACCAGAGGTCTCATTTCTGTTTTTTGAAAATTCTTTATAAGGTACTGCATTTTTATTGTAAACATTGAAACTTTATATAAGTGTATATTAAGCAAGCATAAAAGTCTTCTCAGTCTCATTCCCTATAGATGAACATGTTTTGATACTGTCATTATTCCAGGACAATTGGCATAAGCTAGGACTATTTCAAACAAACCAGGATATATAATTCCCTTACTGCATATGAGTTTTTATATCTTTATCTATAGAAACATCTGGTTACACTCCATATATATATATTACATATAGTGATAGCTTCTAATATGGGTCCTAATTATCCCTACCTCCTTATGTTCATGTGTCATCCTCTCCATTTGAGTGTAAGCTAGATTTAGTGATTTCTAGAATAGAATAGAATACTGCAGAAGTGATGGTATGTCACTTCTGGGATTAGATTATAAAGATGGTGGCTTTCATTTTGGGTGCTCTTTTTCTCTGTTGGGTCATTTTTTCTGAGACAAGCCATCTTCTATGTTGTGAGGACATGTAGGCAATTTATGGAACTGAAGCAAGGCACTGGTAAGGAACATGTGGTAAGGAACTGAGGTATTTGGTCAATAGCCGACAAGTAACCAAGGCCTTAACCAACCACATCAATGAACTGAGAAGTGGATCCTTCGGCTTTAGCTGACGCCCAGCCAACAGCCTGACTACAAGTTCATGACAGACCCTGAGCCAGAACCATCTAGCTAAGACACTCTTAGCCCTTGGAAACTGTTTTAGAAAATAAGTGTTGTTTGAAGCTGGTGAATTTTGGAGTAATTTATTATATAGTAATAGATAACTAACATATTTATTAAGTAATAATCAAATCATGTAAAAATCACTTTTGACAATATTTTTTTTTCCTACCCATAACATATGGGTCAATAGATACCTCATTTAGTATGTGTGGCATGAAGCAAAATTATTTCATTTAAAAAATATGGAGAAAATATGAAATTCCAGTTTAGGGTTCACCATTGTATTTTTCTTTTCCTTTTCTTTAAATGAAAAATGACTTAACAAACATCCTGGAAGTATGTTTTTCTGCTTCTGCAATTATCTCTACAGGTTAGCTTCTTAAAGGGAAAATTTCAGCATTGTGAAGCAACACATTTAATTTTAAATTGATATTTATGAATTGTCTTTTATTTGAAGTCATCTGTTTTGTGACCAAGAGCCTACTGGCCTTTGCAGTACTAAGTATAATTAACCTTGAAATGTTTTGTTAATATATAGGTAAAAAATTATAATTTTAATTTGTGAGAGTGAGCTTCATTTTACTTTTTTATTATTATTCCTGAGAATTTTCTGTCCTATGAGGGGTAACTCTAGGTCTTTTGCTTATTTTCTTCTTGAGTTGCTCATCTCTTCCTTTTTGTGTTTCAACCCAATGTGTCTTTGTTAAAAGACTAGCTCTTTGCCATATTCATGGCACGTATTTTTCCCATTTTGTCTTTTTGCTTACTTATGTTTATGTTTTAATTGTTTTTTTCTCTGAAAATTTTAAAAATAATCAGGCAAAAAAAAGAAATAAAAAAGAAATCAAAAATAAAAATAATCGGGCAATCAACTGCATAAGTTTTTTTCCTTTATGGCTTTTGAACCTTTGTGTCATGATTCTTTCAGTCCAAGGTATTTTCATCTAATTTTTTTATGATTTAGTTTTTTTATATTAAAATTTCAGACCTATCTTTGATTTATTTTAGTAGAGAGTGAGTCTTTTCCCCTCTATGTTCTAGCATCATTACGCAACAACAAAAACAAAAATATTCCCTTCTTCTACCGATTTGAAATGCCAAGTTTATCCATTCTAGATAAACCTATCTGTATGGGTTTATTTTGGAAATCCCACTTTTCTTCTGTAGCTTTATCTGATCAGTTTTGTTCTATAGCCATACTGTATCAATTACTGTACCTTTATGATATATTTTGATATTTCATAAGATATCTCAGATCATTGTGTGTGTGTGTGTGTGTGTGTGTTTGTCAGAGCTTTCTTTGTACTTCTTTCATATTTTTCTCCTAGGACCAATTGAGTTTGCTTTTCAAGTTCAAATAATTTCTGTTGATATTTTTATTTGAATTTTATTAATTTATAGATTATTACAAAATTAAAACTTTGTATCCAAGAACAAGATATATTTAATTATATGTTCAATCCTTATTTTATTTCCCTAAACAGAGTATATAATTTTTTCTTTTAGATTCTGCACATTTCTTTTATTTATTTGTTTATTTATTAATTTACATCCATGTTACTTAGCATATAGTGCAATAATGATTTCAGAAGTAGATTCCAGTGATTCATCCCCTATGTGTAATACCCAGTGCTCATCCCAACAAACATCTTCCTTACTGCCCCTTACCCATTTAGCCCATCCCCCTACCCACAGCCCCTCCAGCAATCTTCAGTTTGTTCTCTGTTAAGAGTCTCTTATGTTTTGTCCCCCTCCCTGTTTATATATTATTTTTGCTTCCCTTCCCTTATGTTCATCTGTTTTGTGTCTCAAATTCCACATATGAGTGAAGTCATATGATATTTGTCTTTCTCTGACTGGCTAATTTCGCTTAGCGTAATACTCTCTAGTTCCATCCACATAGAATTCTGCACAATTCTTATTGCAATTACTCCTATATATTTTGTTTTTGATGCTTCTCTTTTTTACAAAGATGCATCTTGTTTTCAGAATTATTTTTGTGATTATTGCTTATGTATATGTGATTATGGTTATATGCTTATTAATTTTTGTTCATAGCAACTCATCTTATTTAAATTTCTTAGTGTATTTTTTTTCAGTTTATTCTCTTGGGTTTTCCAGATAGGCACTTCCATATTTATGTATCTTATACATAACAATAATCTGTTCTGTTTTCTAGTATTTACTTCTTGTGTCTTGTGTTCTTTAATGGTCATGCTTTCAGTGTTTCCTCAATGAATTCAATACTGGATTTCTTTTGCCTTCCTCTTCTCTGTCTCTCTTCTGTTGAATCTTCTCTTCAGTTTCTGGCTCTGTGACTTGGGCAAGTTACTGACATGAAGAAAAGTGGAGCTTAGAAAGGTAGAAAGTGCATATATATATATATATATATATATATATGTATATATAAAATACAAACTTAGGAGTCTCTAACTTCAGGGCTCATACTCATCTGTTTTCTTTCTTTCTTTCCTTCCTTCCTTCCTTCCTTCCTTATATCCTTTTTTCCTTCCTTCCTTTTCCTCTGCCTCCCTTTTTCCTTCTTTCCCTTTCTTTCTTTCTTTCTTTCTTTCTTTCTTTTTCTTTCTTTTTCCCTTTTCCTTCCTACTCCTTCCTCCTCTTCCTTTCTCCCTCTGCTTATTATTTATGGATCCTCTAAATCTAGTCATCAAATCTCTTCCCAAAGTACATCCTATTTTAGTAGTTGTGGTAGAAATCTGCAGTTGATATAATAAGCATTCAGATATCCCATTTTGGGAATTGGAAGCAAGGTGTGTTGGATGTCTGACTTTAAGAACAGTGAATTCCATCCTATAACTGCCTGTCTGTGAGAGATTTTATTTTTTGGAGGTGAGAGGCTTCCTGAATTTGTTTGTTTGCCCTAACTGCTTTCATCTTTTCCACATTGTTCACACTTCTTAATTTCTTTCATTGCTTCAAGACTCTTGCAACATACTCTCTTGTCCTTCACTACTGTAAGGTCCTCAGCTTGACAGGAAACACAGCTCACTGTGAGAGGCTTAAATCAAATGAATATGGTTTCTGGAAATGTCATTATTTTAGGAAGGAGCACAGGAGGAAGGGAAGGAAAATAGTTTAGATTCTTGTGGGGAAAAAAAGAAAGCAAAAGGCAAAAGAAAAGTTCCCTTCACAAGAGAGGAAACAGTGACAGGTTTGAAAAATTTATATGTGTTAATTTTGCTATATTTTCTCTGCATGAATCTTACTTCAAAGAAAGATTGGCTGTTCTAAACTAAGTCTTTTGTTAATGGGGCATAGGTCTTTCTTGGGTGGTTGGGATGGGGATGTATAAAGAGTGGGAAAAATGACAAAAATAGAAACCTCTTATTTGCAAGTGATAGAATTTACAACTCTGCTTAGCACATCCTTTTTTATTCAACAAAGCATTGTTAAGTTCCTACTGTGTTGAGAGCTTTGAGGGGAGGATACAAAGAAAGGGTAAGTCATTGTCCCCAACCTTCAGGTGCTTTTAGCCAGTGGGTCAGACGAGTATGTAATGGTACTTGGGAATAGAGAAGAGCTCTCTGCTTGTTCCTGAGGGGTGGGTGGGGTTTGAATCAGCTAACAAATGGTGATGGCACATTCTGAGCCTGGGAGAGAGAGCATGAGAAATGGTTTGGTTTGTATATTAGCGCAGAATGGCTGGCTTCAGCAGAATTATGCGAGTGTGAGAATGAAAGAAAAGATTGAGCAGTTTAGGATGAGGTTCAGTGATACTTCCCAAGCTACTGGAAGTTCTTTGGCATGGAAGTAACTGTGATTAGGAGCACAGATTTGGTAGTGGTGTTGGGCAGATTGGCAGAGGCAGGGAAGGGGGTTGGGACACAGTCATGCCAAGACCCCCATCTAGAGTACAGACAGTGGGACTCACATACACCAGGCAGACCTAAAAGACTCAACAGAAAACCCTCCCGATTAAAAAATGATTTAGTAGAGTTAATGGAAAAGAAGGAAGATACACAATATATATGGTTTGAGCCTCAAGTGCTACTATTCAAAACTGGACTGAGGGGCAAATTTTACATTGTCTATGTATTCTCATTCTGAGTCATAGAATCTGGGCTGAAAATTTTTTCCTGTCAGTTGAGCCAGTTACCATTTTATTTTTTATCCTTAATGTTTTTCCAGTTGTTAGATGGGATTCTCAATATGTTCCCATAGCACTTTTATCTGTTATGTGTTGAGTTATCTTTAAGTGATCCCTCTGGTAATATGGTCCAGTGAGTGAAAAGCCAAAGCATCACCATGATGGCATAAATAGTGGAAGAGGTTAAAAGCCTGTCAGAAGACATACTGGCTGACTTCCTTCTCTCTCTCTGATAAGTGAGATAACCATATTTGAGGGTTCTTTGATGACCGAAGATTTATAATGAATGCTAGTAAGAATGAGCATGGAGGAGGGAAAGGCAGGGTGTAAGTTCCAAGAGGAACTTGGTCAGTTCCTCTGTTCTGGCCCGTTTTGCAGTGGATGTTTGTGTACCTGGTAGGATTAAGCTAGTAGGTGTCTGGTTAGATGGCAGAGGCGTACTCCTTAATGTACATATTCTCTTCCTTTATTCTTCCTCAGATAAACTGACTCAGTGCTGCGAGGACCACAAAGTGCTTATTCTAGATCACCACTTGCCCTGCAAACACAGGCACATAGACACATGGAACAAATACAACCAGAATTTATTTTCAATAGACAAACATTAAAAAAAATGAAAATCTCTAAATTTGCATTATAAGCAAATATCAAGGTGTACACAGAGCATATCTGCTTGTGCCAGGCATCTGCTTGCCAACTGATCAGCTCATATGGCCCAAGACACCTTCCTGTTGGCACCATATGCCTTTGGCTCCATGGACATCCTAACATATTCTAGATATAAAAGCACCTGTGTGAGAAGCTCAAAGTGTACTTACCATAAAAATCGTCAAATTGAACGTATACATAAATTAATCATTTTTGCTACAAAATTGACACAATTTTGTGTATATTCCAGTGATTCTATTTTGTTGTTGAACATTAAGGGTATTTATTTGGCTGAAATAGGATGACATTTATGGATAAGTGGTTACCCAAACCCTTTGGCACAGGCTGGAATTCTCTTGCTTCTTATTTTCTGCTCCCTTGGATATTATCCCATTTCTATCCCTGATGCTTTCTATGTAGAAATAACTCCCCTAGCATGTGTTCTGTGCTTTGCCTGTTTTCTTTGTGTGCAACCTCAAGTGTGTTTACCTGATGGCTATAATGCACTGAGTTTTATTGTCCTTCTTTATATCGCCTAATATTATTTTATGTTGAAAAATGAATTCCAATAAAATAATAATAATATAATGGCTAACTTTGAGCAATGTGACAGGTTCCATACAAAGGTTCCATTATATAAATGTTTTTACTTAATTTTCTCTGCTAACCTATGAGATAGATACTATTTTACTCTTATTTCCAGTTGAGAAAACTGAGGCTTAGAGCGTTTATGGGAACATATCCAAGGTCTCTTATTTATTAAGAGATAGGACCAGAATTCAAATTCAGGTTAACCTGCTTCCAAAGCTTACTAACCACAGGCTATTACTCAACCAGCACATTTATGTATGACTCATATTTGAACTGTAAGTAATACAGCTGGGTCTCAAGTTAAAGTTGTTTGAAAATTATAGCATAAAAATTATCAATGTAAATACTCATCTCTGCATGCCTAACGATTCATCCAGTGATGCACAGGAACCTAAAGCTATTTGCTAAATCAATTAAAAGTTCTGATTAAAACTCTTAGAGAATCTAAGCAGTACAAAGAATATGGGGTGCTTGGTTTAGCAAAGTTTTTTGAATTTACCCATATTAACTACAATGCTTTTTGGAAATTCAAGTATCAGGGGTGCCTGGGTGGCTCAGTTGGTTAAGCTTCCAACACTTCATTTTGGCTCAGGTCATGATCTCTGTCTGTGAGTTTGAGCCGCACATTGGGCTCTGTGCTAACAGTGTGGAGCCTGCTTGACATTCCCCGCCCCCCGCCCCCCGCCCCCGCCCCTCCTGTGGTCTGTCTTTCTCTCTCTCAAAATAAATAAATAAACTTAAAAAATTCAAATATCAAATTATTAGTTTTTTTAATTTGCTGTTTTTTCCTCCCATTTCCGTGATGCCTTTACACCAGATACAAACATAGTCTGCCTTTTGGTTAATTCAACAATGACTAAGGTAATTTATATTTACAAACAAGAGCAGTAGCAGTTGAAAATTACAGCCAATTCCCCACAACACTGATGAAGTTCTGATAAAACATGTCCTTCCTAACAATTGTGGGAATTTAAAAACTGCATGTGTCAGGCACAGAGGAAGCATTGTTACACAGCCAAGTGTTGCACTGCAGCCAGGCTTCTTTGTAGACTGTTGAATGACATCCTTGGTAAACTCTAAAAATGTGGTGATTCTAGTTCTTGAATACTAAGTTTTAATAGCTCTTAAAAATGAACATAGTAGATTGTTGGTAGGCAGTCCTTTGTCACAAATAAAAATCAAAATCTGAGAGGCGTGCCGTTCATCGATTATAACTCAAGAAGTGTCTGACTGTCTTCATCCTTCATGTCTTGTCAGTAAGACCTATTGGTCCAGTGTCCTGGCCAGAAGCAATCAGGAAAATAGAACAGGATGGGGGATTTTAAAGCTGGTTATTATTATTTATTTAGAGGAAAAGGAGAATCTTATTAACATTCACCCATTACCTTTGGAGTGTACATTGTAATTTATGGAGTATTTCATCAACTGATCTTGATTTTTATTTAAGTACTTAAAAGTAGGTGTCAGGTGGTTACCAGCATCAGCATTTTGCAAACAAGCACCAGAGAAAGAGAGTAAGGGACTTGCCCGGTATCACAACTGCTAATTCCTCACTCTTCTGAATGTCACTCTGCCTTTTTGCCTATGGGATAAAGTCTAACCTTCTTAACTAGCCATAGAAAGTCCTTCATAATCTGGCCCTTGCCTGCTTTCTAAATTTAATCTCCTGTGCAAACTATGGCATATTTATTTACCACATGTATTCTGCCTTTCTAATCATGCTAAGTACTTGTGGCTCTGTTAATTGTGTTCAGGATTTCCCAAATTTAGGATTTAATGGGCTAGAAAATCACCAAATGAATTAGTAAATGGACAGTTCTGATAATCTGATATTTTGGCAAATAAGGAAATTATAAAATACCACAGTTTTATTAAAGACTTTACCTGTTAACCTCAAAATACAGAAAGCACATAATCTCAGGAAAATAAAAGGGCTGCTAATTACAAATAAAATATACAAGCTTCACTCATTGCTTATATTTTTGCCATTTTGCCAGAGACTGTTGAAAAAATTGGGACTGGCACTGGCCCGTGGTGTTTGGGAACTTTGTGCCTTTGTACAGGCTGTTTTCTCTGTCAGGAATTCTCTACTTTTCCCACGCTGCGAGCCTTTCGCCTGTCAGACTAAATCCTCTTAGGCCTTCAATTCTCAGTTTACATGTTGACCTTGGAAAATCTTTTCTCATCTCCCTCCACCTGTTCTCTCCCACCCCATCCACCCCTCCAGTTATCTTTTTTCAGGGCATTCTCTGCATCTTCTTCCATAGCCTGAGAAACTGTGCTGGGGTTTATTTACTGCCCTTTTGCCACAAGACATGAGATTCTAGAAGGCAGAGAACGCATCTTATTCAACCCCATTCCTAAAGTTCAGCATGTGGTCTTTTGCACACATTCAGTGTGTAGTAAATACTGAACAGACGAATTAATGAATGAAGGAATGAATGAATAACACCTGTGTACCCTTCATGCCATTTGTTTGTGTCTTGTCCATCTCCTGTGACCTGCAGTTTTAAGTGCAGAGGATTTCCTCAAACAAACACAAAACACTTATTGAATTGAATTAATTTTTGGATTTTGACCTCACCAGTTCTTTTATTTTTCTGTGTCAAGCAAAACTAATTATGTTCTACATTATCAGAGTGTCTGGGACGGTCTGCAGCTGCTGTCTGAAATATCTTCATGGGCGTTAATGCTTCTCTCAGCTCTTATGGTCAGGTTGTGTTTTTCTTTTTGTCTGTTCACTTTTGGTTTACCCTCTTGATGATCACATTTTAATTTATTATTATAGCAAAGGAATGTTGTGTCCTCCTATAAAGTGTATATGGAGAAAATTCAGCATTTTTTTGTAGTCTGATTTTTCTAAATCTACAGAGGTTTAGATGCTTTGCCTTGTCATCATTGTTGTTCTTCTCCTTCTCTGTAATCTCTACACCCAACATGGGGCTCAAACCCACCAACCTGAGATCAAGAGTCACATGCTGTACCAACTCAGCCAGCCAGGCGCCCCTCTATTTTTTTTTTTAATTGTTTCAAAACAACTTTTTTTTGCCCTTTAAAATGTTTTGTCAAAACAACTTATCCAGAAAACATAGCAATACCTTCTCATAAGATTCAGTAGTGATGTGAGCACTCTCATTTGGGGGCATATGATCTCCAGGCAATGTAAGTTACCAGGATGAGCATTTTTCCAGCTCACAAGATAACTGTGATTTGTATTATTTCACTGACCCTTGCTCAGTCACAGGGCACTGCTTCTTTACCTTTCTCACAGAGATGCCTCCTGTAGACAGGGAATGGCTGAGATCTCTTCTCTAAGGTTGTGCAGCCATGAGAAACCTAGGCTTCAGTCTGGGCTTCGATCTCTACCTTGGAAGAAACATTAGCTTCTCTTTTTGAAGCTCAATTCCTTTGCCTTCCTTAGCGTTCTCCCCCCACTTTTTTTTGATGAAAATAACTCATATATATAGACTCAGAATAATAATAACCACAACTGCTTATGAACACTTCCTATGTACTAGGTACCTTATTTACAATACTTTCAACTTATTATGTCCCCATTTTATAAATTAGAAAGCTGAAAACCAAAGGTTAAGAGGTTTGGCAGAAGCCATGCAGCATTAAGTGGCAGAGTTAAAGTGGTGTGGCCCTAAAGTCTCAGGTCTTTCCGTTACCATGCTGCCTTACTCATCCAGTGACCTGGATCATAGCTATATGGTTTTATGCTGCTGCTTAACTCCTACCAAGAGAAATAAAATACCTGACTCATGGGACTGTTTTGAGAACTAAATGGGATAGCATAAATATGAAAGGACCTGGGTTAGTGTCTTGTGCATAGTAAGAACTGAGTATTTTTCTGAATTTCTTCCTTATCCTCTGTGTTG
The DNA here is from genome assembly GCA_028646485.1 of Cryptoprocta ferox. Taxonomy (NCBI): domain Eukaryota; kingdom Metazoa; phylum Chordata; class Mammalia; order Carnivora; family Eupleridae; genus Cryptoprocta; species Cryptoprocta ferox. Next base: position 81,059,346 of record CM053571.1, read on the forward strand.
TCTTTTCTCCATTGACCCAACCCTATTCTCAAACCCCAAATTTAGATATCTCCTCATGGTCCATCATACCTCTATTCTCTTTTGTATTTCTCTGGAGATGTTGTTAGTTCTCTTGGGTTGAGTATAAGGAATGTGGCTGTGACTCAATCTTTCATTATTATTTGAATAAAAAATGTTGGGGACCAAAGTTTGAGCCTTGAGACATAACCACATTTAGGCAATGGGAAGAACTGCTGTTTTGTTAGGAAAGAGAGAAAGCAAACGGAGAGGAGGTGGCTGGGTATGTTGATACACTGCCATCGATATCCAGGGAGGAGAAGTTTGTAAGAAGAAAGGATTTGATCAACAATGGCAAATACCAGAATGTTCAGGATGAATAAGAAGTGAGGAAAGACCATTTGATTTGATTTGGTCATTTGAATGTATTTGAAGTCCCTGGAAAGGGCAATTTCAGGATGGGAGATAGGAAAATCAAAATGTTGATGAAGAAATAGAGGCAGTAGTGCTTTGATGTGTTTGATTTGTAAGAACCCTCAGAAAAAAGTTAGCATATCTTAAAGATGTGGCATATTTGAGGGGATTTTTCTTTAACTTGGGACAAATATAAATATATTTATGGACAGAAGTTAAGGATTTAGTTAAGGAGGAGACTTTGAGGACTCCATCTCCTCCTGAGACATTCCTTTTCGTAATTCACTTCAACTCCCTCTTTGCTTTGAGGAAACCCTGCCTAAGATAATTGATGCAAAACAATCCTTCTTTTCATTCCGGTTTTTCCATTTCCAAAGATGGCAAGGTAGGAACTTGCCTCCTCTCATGGACACACCAAATCTACAGATATGTATGGATCATTTCTCCCTGAAAAAGGATCTGAAAAGAGATGAACTGTTTCTCCCTAACAAAAAATAAAAAGACCATTAAGATGGGTCTTGGCACACCCTCAAAATGGGGGGAATATATCAAGAATGTTAGGTGGTTTAGACAACCACAAAGGTTTGAGAGACAACCAGGAGTTAGGGCAAGGTTGAATGAGAAGGTTCATCACTTATACAAGTTTACTTCAAGACTGAGAGAGGTGGCTCTTTTACTTAATACATAGAAGCAAACACAGAGAATCAAGTTAGATGAGGAAACAGAGAAGTATGTTCCCAATGAAAGAACAAGATCAAAACTTCAGAAAAATACCTTAATGATATGGAGATACGTAAAGAATTCAAAGTAATAGCGATAAAGATGTTCACCAACCTCAAGAGAATGGATAAACACAGTGAAAATTTCAACACAGATAGAAAATATAAGAAAGTACCATGCAGAAGTCACAGAGCATAAGAATAAAGTAACTAAACTAAATAAATACACTCAAAGGGTTCAGTGGCAAGCTGGACAAGAAGGGATCAATGAGCTGGAAGACAAACCAATGGAACTTATACAGAGAGAGCAGCAAAAAGAAAAAGAATTTTAAAAAATGAAGCTAACTTAAGGGACCTCTGGGATAATATCAAGTGGAATAACATTCACATTATAGGGGGTGTCTGAAAAAGAAGAAAGAGAAAGAGGAGCAGAAAACATACTTGAAGAAATAATGGATGAAAACTTCTAGAACTAACCTAAGAAAGGAAACAGAAGTGTAGGCCCAGGACTACCAGAGAATTCCAAATAATGTGAGCCCAAAGAGATCCATATCAAGACACATTATAATTAATGTGTCAGACGTTAAAGATAGAGAATCTTACAAGCAGCAAGAGAAAAATAAGTTGTTACTTTTAAGGGGAACCCCTTAAAGCTATCAGCATATTATTTAGCAGAAATTTTGCAGGAATGGCATGACATATTCAAAGTGCTGAAAGGAAAAAAATTTCTAGCCAAGAATACTCTACCCAGCAAGATTACCATTCAGAATTGAAGGAGAGAGAGTTTTTCAGACAGGTAAAAAGCTAAAGGAGTTCATAACTGCTAAACCAACCTTACAAGAAACGTTTTGTGAAAGGGATCAAAAGTCCAGATTTACAGATACAAAGTAAATAAGCTATGGGGATATAATGTACAGCATGGGGAATATGGTCAGTAATCTTGTATTAACCTTTGTATGGTGACAGATGGTAACTAGACTTACTGTGTTGATCATTTCACAACATATACGAATGTGGAATTACTCTGTTATACAACTGAAACTAATGTAATATTGTGTGTAATTATACCTCAGTAAAAGAGAAGAAAAAGGAGACTCAAAGATGGTGGAAAGCAGGGGTAATTTTAGTCTATATAAATTTTGAAGAAATCCTGAGAATAACATCAAGATCACAAGGGCAAAAATCAAATTAATTATATTTTTCTCTATGTGGTTGTACTATTTGTTAACTTTTAATTTCATCTTTATGCTTTTCCAGATTTTCCAGATTTTCTATACCAAGTATCTATTACTTTTTAGTAAGTCTTAAAATCAGATTTAAAATGATAAAGTAAAATAAGTTCACAGCACTATATAGAAATATATAAAATGAAAAAATAAGATGAAAATAAAAGTCCCCACCTACCCTAATAACCCCATTTCCATTCTTTAAAGCAATCATCATCAAAATTATTCTTGGTAGCACATGTATGTTTTAAAATTAGAAAACATTATCAAAAAATCAGTTAAAGAAGTTAAAATTGAAAAAAAAAAGGATAATACTGACTGGCTTCTGATTTCCTGACCTCTCCTGAAAAACTAATAAAATTATAAGAGAGGATTATAACTAGGAATAAACTTAAAAAATTGAAGAGAATGGAAGAGGAGACAATAGCAGAGAAAAGACATCAACAAAATTTTAGGAGATGTAAAGCAGATGTCTCTGATATCTGACCAGGAGAGTGCCGAAATCTAAAACTTGAGTACCTGTAGCTGGGGAGGCCAGCAAGAAGGAAGCCAGGTCATGTTGCAGAATTCCCAAAAGACTCAGCAATTACAGGTGAGTGCTGATGACATGGAAAACGGGAGGATTGGTTGGAAGTGTTCCAGATCTCCTTTTAGCCCCAAACACAAGAAGTTGCCCTTGCCCATCTGTTAGGACACTGAGGATGAAACAGAGACTCTGGACTTGGGACATCAGATGAAAACAAGGGAATTAAGAGAAGGGTTGTGTTATGAAGAGTGAGATCTCAGCTCCACCTTTTCACTTAGGTCCCAGAATGTTATCACCTCAGCTTATACCTAATCAAGAAGTTGGGAAGTTCCTCTCTGGGGAAACGGAAAAAGCTGTGGATACTGACATTTGGGGTTCCTCTAATGAAATGTCTAGGTCCCAGCTGGATCCCACTCTGATAAGGCCTAGCAGTTGGTAATCACTACCCAAGTATAAAGAACTTTCATTCAGTTGTTTAATATGTCATTCTTAAATGTAAACAGGCAGCTATGGATCTGTATATATTTCTAGAAAGCCTCTAATATGAAAGACAGAGAGAGAAATGAACCAACAGAAAAAACATACACCAAACAGACTATGCAGGAAGCAAAAAAACACATAACAAATGTTCTAGCTTTGACTTCCGTAAAAAAATACATTGCATTCACAAAGATTAAAAAGCTATGAAATAAAAGTTTTTGAAGATAAGAAAGAACTTTTTGATATTAAAAATTTGGTAATTAAAAGATCAGTAGATGAATTTGTAAAATAATGTTTAGGAAATAATTCCCTCAAAAGTAGAAAAGAAAAATAAAGAAGTGAAAAATGGAAAAAAAGATGAGAATTCTGAATAATAGGAATTCCAGGAAGAGAAATATAAAAGAAAGGGAGGGTAGACGTTATTAAAGAAATAATAGAAGGCTGTTTCCAGAACTGAAGGACCTATTTCGTGGTTGCAGGGGACCACCAGGTGTCCAGCAAAATGAATGCAAAAAGACCTATCTCAATGCATATCATTGTGAAATTTCAGAATCCTTCATTTAAGATCTTAAAAACTTTCAAAGATGAAAAATGATTACAATAAAATGATTAGATATAAGTGATGCTAGATTTCTCAACTAAAACAGTGGAAGCTAGGAAACAATGGGTAACAGCTTCAAATCTGAAAAAAATAATTATTTCTATACTATGATTTTGTACCCAAACTAAGAACTGTTTTCAATATTCAAAGTCTCATAAAATGTATTTTGCTTTCACCCTTTCTCAAAAAGGAAAGAGAATATATGCTATATCACAATGAGGAAGTAACAACAAAGGGAAAAAATAGAAGAAACTGGGTAATACAAGGCAGAGAAGAGGTGAAAGCAATCCCTGAGATGACAGGTGTTTATCCACATTGGAGAGGAAACAGCACAAGGCTCTGGAAGAGATGTTTCCAAGAAAAAAAAATTGAACGGATTGATTTCCTGATGCATCTGACCACACTGAGAAAATGTTATTGTTCTTTGAAGAATTAGAAGGGGAATTATTGAAAAGTACATGATACATGAAGCAAATGAAAGAAATTAGGCAATAACTAACTCCAGGAAGAGCAAATTTTAAAAAGCCTGCAAGAAAGAAAATCGAGTGATCATTTACTGAACCACTCAGCTCTTAAGTTATACTTAGAGACTCATAATGCTATAATAATATTGCTTTAACTGAAAATTTTGATGTAATTCTGTCGGGAATGTGGGGTGAAGAAAAGTCTGTGTATGTCCATTTGGGGTAGGATTAGAAAGTAATATCTTCATCTTCCATAGTAGTAAGCCAATCAATAGTACAAAAAATTGGAAAATAAAAATAGCAGTATTTGAATGATAATCAAAATATGAAAATTATAGCCTTTTTGCTCTAGACATGGGAGTGGGGATTATGAAAGAGAACTCTTGTTTTTGTTGCCTTAGACTACTTTAAACTCTGTACATATTTGGCTTTGCTAAAAATAAGTATTTTTTTTAAATGGTGTAACATTTTTTGAGCAAGGGGATGCTATTAGTATATACTCTTTAATTCAAGAAATACTTTAAAAAATTTATCTCAGGAAAACAATTGTGAGTGTGTCCACAAATCTAAGCATGAAAATGTTTACCACAGTTGTTTGTAGCATCAATAAACTGTAAACAAATTAAATTGCCACCTTAAGAGGGTGAGCACAGAAACCATCTTGTTTAGTGCTATATTCTGTTTAATATCTTGGGTCTTTGGAATTGTATCTGACATATGCTAGGTACTCAATAAATATTTGTTGAATATTTACTAAGGAAATAGTTGAATTAATTCATAGGAAAAATGCACACAAAACAACCTGTTAACATTGGTTACCTCTGTGTGGAGGAATTATCGGTTATATTTATTTTTGCCTATTTTTCTAATTAGTATTTTTGAAAATTTCTAAAATAACATTTTAAAGTTATAAATTCCTAAAGTAAAAGAAAAAGGTACACTAATAGTTTAAAAGTAACCATTTATAAAGAAGAGAGGGTTGACAGTCCATGGAGTTGAGGCTGAGATTGTCTTAAAACTGTATTGTATTTACTTCTGAACATTTGATGATTCAGACCAAAGTACCACTTAATGGGTCAAAATAACTCTCATTCTTTGATAAGTGGAAGCATACATTTTTAAAGTTTATTTTTATTTTAAGATTATTATTTATTTTGAGAGAGGGGGTGGGAGGGCAGAGAGAGAGGGAGAGAGAGAATCCTAAGTAGGCCCTGCACTGTCAGAGCAGAGCCCGATATGGGGCTCAAACTCTGGAACCACAAGATCATGACCTGAGCCAAAGAGTCAGATGGTCAACTGACTGAGCCACCCAGGCGCCCCTGGAAACGTACATTTTCATGTAATTAGAAAACAATCTTCCTGACACTGAATTCAAGGAAGAAGTTATGTAGATGAACAAGATCATAGAAACATAATAGACATTATCTGCAATGTCAGTTTTATAGAAAATCAAATGCTATTCTTGATGTGGCTCTTTCTTATATTGAGCCTAAAAAAAAAAAAAAGCATAACCTTGTAATGTAACTTGGTGAAGGCATTAATACAGAATGGTTAGTTAAGTCAGAGACTTCTCAATTTTTACATAGGTTACAGTTCCAAAAGTGTTTTTTCAGTCCAAAAGGACCAGGTTTTAACCCTTTGTTCCCCAGTACATTTCTATCAAATACAGTGTGGGTCTGACTTTCTTTTTATTTTATAGCCAATTCAGTACATTTTCTCCAAATGGTTAGGTTTTGTATTCATTGAAGGATTTTGAGGCACCAAGCACTTTCCTTCAGGATCTCCTCAGACGTTGTGAAGGATTCCTTAGGAGGTCATTCCTACACACCTGCCCTGGTACCCTTTAATGGGTAGATTCAGACCGGTCTTGAACATAGGCAACCATCCCTGGCTTGCAGCACATTTTCATTAGCAGCAGTTGAACCATCTCCTTTAAATTTTTTTCAGAATGACCTACCATTACCCCACACTATCTTTGGGTTAATAGACATTTGACATCTGTGCTTTTTCTTTGGCATTGACTCACACATTTCTGACTTTGCCAGTTGGATGCGCTCTTGTTAACCCCTAAGCCCTAAATATTTCGTGGTAGGTTTATCTGTCTCTAGTTTTCAGCCTCTGCTTATCCTTTATCCACAAACTAAAAGAAAATTTTATTTCATCTATTATTTTCTTTCTTTTTTTGCCAATTGTTTCTGTATTCGCTCTTTGTCAAATGACTCATCTCATCTATACTTGTAATATCCTTTATTCTCTCATTACTTTCAGTTTTAGAAAATCATCTCTACTTTTGTTTCCATTTCCAAGCCTATGCTTCTCCTGAACTTTTGCTGTCAACTCTCTCAATATCTCTTTACTTTTCTGTCCTGATGGGGGTCAATGATATTCACAAAACAATAGGAAAACTAAATGCAAATGTAGTGAACATAGTAACAAGGTGAGGAATAATGGATGGATGCTATGAAAATGCCTGTTTGATTGTTTTCACAATATGTTGGTGGTAAGCTAAGTGGACACGTTTGATCAGGAAAATCTCTTTGTCCCCATTTATGAAAGTTTATAGGATATTTGAAAATAGTTACTTTATGTAATGTGAATAGCTGACTTGCTTGTCGCTTGACTTGATATAGAGAAAGAATATAAAGAATCTAGCTCCTTGTAGGAAATCAGTTAACAAACATATCCTTTTGTCTCTCCCAAATACTCGTTATTTTTACAACACATTTGATGGGAACTAGATGACAGTCAAAGGTTGTTGACAACCTGAAATGGTGATATTCTGTGCTGAGCAAAGTGAGACCCATATGTTTTAGAGAAGCAGGTGGCACTGTTAATATTCTGTTAAGAAAATTGAGAATCCCTGTCTTGTGTTGTTATACAGACTTCCATCCTGTGGAAATGGGTCATAGCACAAAGCCAAATTTTTTCTCAGAAAATAAATTTGAATCTGTTCAAATGCTGGAACAGTTACTCACAGATATAACAAAAGTGTGTGCCGTAAGTCATAAAAAAGAGACAATTATGGTCTGGAAAAATGTCAGGACAAATGCTCCAGTCCTGCATCTAGTAGGCAAGCAGAGCTAAGGTGAATTCAGGGAGCTTGACTCCTGAACATCACCCTCTAGAGTTAACTGCTCCCCTGGTTATCTTAACATTTGTTGATTTTGCTCCCAAGTTTAGAAAACTGTGTATAATTTGGGAAACTTATAATGCAATTTCTATTGCCTATGTCTCCTTTTCATTTGCTTTGCCTTCCAATAACATCTGCTCATCTTTTACAGAAATAATCTCAGACTTAGGTGTCATTAGAACAAGAAAAGATGATTCTGAATAGAGTTCTTATATTTAATACATAATGTCTGGCTTCCTTGTGCAATTGAGGAGCACCACTGACCATGATTACATAAAAAATCCCTGCTGCATTCCATCCTGCTGTGTAAACGTGTACATTGCAGAAACAGACCTATTATAAATCATTGTAATCTATAATTTGGGGCATTTGCCACTTGTGCAAGCTTAAAACTCAGTGGAGTATAGAGGTTTATGTATGGACTGGCATCTCTGATCTGAACCTCGTTTTCAGAACCTTGTGTTCTCCTGGACAGCTGCCCAGCTACCATCCTGAGTGGTCACACTTGCCCCTTCCTGCGCTCCTACCCAACCCTCCAAAAGTGAATCACTGCATTTCTCCTTTTAGACTTCAGGCCACTGAAAACATAACCATCCAAATTTGGTGCATATCCAGTTAGCTATTTTGCTGTGATCCTGTTAATAGAGTAAGAGAGAAATAGTTTTATATTCATATTCTTCATAAAGATTAAATATATATAACAAGAAAATGTCTTTGTTTTTCAAATCTCTACATTTTTCAAAAGGGGGAGAAAATCCAAAAAGAGTATGTATAATCGTTTGTGTAGTGTAGAATGTATAATGATTAGAGGGGAGTGAAAACTGGAGAGCCCATGGCTGAAATTGCTCTGGATAAGAGAGAGATGTGATGGAGAGAGAGCGGCTTGGGCATGGTAAGAGGGAGGGATAGGATTGTGTCTGGGGAGAGACAGACATCCACTGGAAAATTTATGAAGTTTCTGTGGTGTGGTGACCCTGCCCCCTCCATTACAACTTCAGTAAAATCCAAAGGTCTTTGTATGGCTTTGGAATTGGATTTATTCTCAAGGATCTGTGCTTGATGCCACAAGAAGGTTGGTGGTGAGGGTAAAAACCACAGATACACAACCCTACATGATCCTCTCCCCCCAACATGTCAGCCCCATGCTCTCTTTCTTCCAGCTTCACTGGTTTCCTCCATGTTGTTTGAACATACCAGGTACACTCCTGGCTGAAGACCTTTGTACTTGCTGTTGGCTCTACCTGAATGCTCTTTTCCCACATACCCACAGGGCTTACAGCCTCACTTCCTTCTGGTCTTTACTCAGTTGTCACCTAGTGAGGACTTATTTAGCCCCCTGTTGATAAAACATGTTTTGTCTTGTTTGTCGGACTTCTCCATTAGAATTTAAGAGGGCAGGGTATTCCCTGTCCCTCCTCCTCAATCTGTCGTTAGTGCCTAGAATAACACTGGGCACATGGAAAGTACCCAATAAATATTTGTTGGGTGAATCAAATAATGACTGCTGTCCAGATGAGCCCAGTTACTTCTAGTTAGTAGAAAACAGGTGATTCTCAAAATATAATATTAGAATCTTTGTAGCTATATAGACAAGTAACTGTAAGTAGGACAACTGAAAAAAAGCATTCATTGAAATCATTCCTGGAAAAAGTTGATGTTTTTTAGTTCAAATAATGATGTGTACATGTTAAGTACATTACAAAACAAACTTATTAGGGAAAACCAGATCATCCTTGAAATATTTGTTTTAAAAGTTCTTCCTTTAAGTCTGCTCTTCCTATTTTAGAGAAATGCAAGTTACACATGGCAGTAATTTACCTTTCTTTGGAACGCTTTTCTTATATTACACAGTCATTTGAAATGTGAAGGATAAAATGCTGCTAAATAAAAGATTATTTGCTGTCTTAAGTGGTACACAAGAGCTGTTTTTCTGTTTTTGTCACCCTGACAAATTATCTGTAAGATTGGTCTTTGAAGAGACTTTTTATTATATCTGTAGAAAACATTATTTTAAGCAGTAATCTAAAATGAAAGTATTTCTCCTCCATACCACTCAAGACAATTTTACAGAAAAATTAATACAAATCTCTACCATATATCGAGTGTGTTTTGAATCCCTTAGGTCAATGATGTCAGGGGACCATGCTGTGAACAGAAGATCTTGCCTTTGTCCCAGAGAGGGGGCTGTCCCCACTTGCTCTCACTCTCCTGATATGGGCAGGGCTCTACTGCTTGTCCACTTCAGAGCAACTAACTGCTACAAGTGCTTGTTCCATGTCGTGGACCCTTCGGTCACAGTGACTCCTGACTTTTAAATTGGGTTCAAAACTGATACTTTAAGGCAAAGATTCCTTTAACTTGGGGAGGGGGAATAGTTTTACGATGGCTCAAACCCTTCCTTCCATAATCTTTGTGAAATCTGCCATTTACTTACTTAGAATAAGAAATATCTCTGATTTCTCTGTAGGTCACCAGATTTTTCACTTAAAGAAGAGCTCTCTTTTTATTTGATGCTGTTTAGCTTCTATTCATAATAGAGTGAACATATAAATTTATCATCCAAATATGGACATGCTTAGCAATGGAAGGGAGATAACCGTAAATAATTATATCTGGAAAACAATCAACCTAGGATTGTGTGAGGCAAGCTGAGTATTATGGTTCCAAACTATGAAGGATAATAAAAGGAATACTTATGGAAACCACGAAATGTGCTAAGTGCTATATACATTTATGTATATGAAATATGTATAGATACACAAAAATGTGTGTAATCGCAATTTTTGTTTTTGAGAGAGAGAGGAGAGAGAGTGTGAGCAGGGGAGGAACAGAAGGAGAGGGAGTGAGAAAATCTTAAGCAGGCTCTACACCCAGCACAGAGCCCAACATGGGCTCAATCTCACAACCCTGAGATCATGACCTTGATACCATACTAAAATCAAGAGTCAGTTGCTTAAGCAACTGAGCCACCCAGCTGCCCCTGTAATCTCAATTTCAAAACCATCATCTGATGTGGAACTTGAGCACATTTTCAACCATGGATCTGAGGCTCTGTGACACTAACGCAAAGAGTTAACATATAATAGTCTAAAAGGAATTTTAGGAACCCGACTCAGGACAGTTTACAATAAGGACTATTGATTTAGCTGTCTGGAGAAAATGCATTGGATACATTTTTGGCCAAAAGCCAGACATTAAAATCAATAATTGACTGAAATCAGATAGCTCTAGAATAGAAGGCACTTTCTGAAGACAAGATTAAATCTGAAACCTTATCAAATATTTTAAAAGTCAAATTTTGAAAGTCTGACACTATCATTAAGGAAAACAGAATTTATTGGCAGCATCAACTGGTGTGCTGCTCTTGTGGTCCTTGTGTGGCAGACCAGAGTCCTAAAGGGAAACTTAATTTAATCAGACTAACGTTTAGTGCACAGTATAAGGAATTTGGGATTCACCACTCAGCACATCTCAGAAATCTTGGGCCTGTTATTATTGAGAAATTTTTTCCAGTCTATAGCAATTATTTTGACAAGCTTTTGGTTTTTCAGTCTCCATAGACTAAAACCATAAGGAATTGACTTCAATTTGAATTTTGGCTAGGTTTCTCTAACATTTTCTTCTTTTCTCCCTACTTTTAATTTTCCATTCAATCAACATTTATTAAGCATCTTTTGAGTGTATTAGCTATCATTTCAGGAGATGGGGATACAACAGTGACTTGAGGATGATAGTCTCCCCCACCCCCCCGTAGAGTTTACATTATGGGACTGGGGGAAACAGACAATATTCAAAACTTTAAACATATAACATATAAATAGTGTTATGTATTTATATGTAATAGAAGAAAGCGGGTAAGAGCGTTATGAAGAATCCTCTATCATGATTGGGTCATTATGATTTCTCATGATGTTAGTTTTGGAGTTTTTCTTTCTCATGGAGTTTTATAGGGGCAGATTTGACATTTAATACCTCATAATAAGATACAAAGAGTTTCCAACTAGGATTTTTTCTTGAACAACTCATTTTCTAAATGGAATTAGCTGAAAATTACATATAGCTCTTAAAGATTAGTTTACTCTTTTGAATGCTAGCACATCAACTAGTTCTACAAAGATTTGAATTATCATGTAATCTCAACTGCTATTCTGCCTTACATTATTATTTAAAATTTCATCAAGATTTGTTGGCTGAAAAATGGTATTTTTCCTGAAGTTATCTTCCATAGTTTCTTTTAATGTATCCTTTCACTGACAATTTGTTCTCCTATGTAGTCAATAATTCTTCATAATTTCAAAGTGCATAAATTAATAACTTTCATAATTAATTTATTATCACAGGATTTTCTTCTTACAATAATAAAGATACATTTAAATTTCACCTGACTGATAGAATTTCAACGTTTAAAGCAAATAAAGAGGGGAACCTGGATTGCTCAGTTGGTTAAACGTCTGACTTTGGCTCAGGTCATGATCTCAGAGTTCGTGAGTTTGAGCCTCGCATCGGGCTCTGTTCTGACAGCTCAGAGCCTGGAGCCTGCTTCAGAATCTGTGACTTCCTCTCTCTCTGCCTTTCCCCCCACTCATGCTCTGTCTCTCTGTCTCTTAAAAAACAAATAAATGTAAAAAAATTTTTTTAAAGAAAATAAAAAGATATTCACTCTGGTTACTACTAAATTGCTTCTCAGATTTTTATTCTATTTATTTATTTATTTAGAGAGGGGGAGAGAGCATGAGTGGAGGAAGAGCAGAGGAAGAGGGAGAGATAGAGAATCTTAAGTAGGCTTCAGTTGTTTTTATTTTTTATTTCAGTATAGTTGACACACAATGTTACATTAGTTTCAGGTGTACAACATAGCAATTCAACAACTCTATGTGTTATACTATGCTCACAACAAGTATTGCTACCACCTATTAATTGTATGCTATTATAACACCATTGACTGTATTCCTTAAGCTGTACCTTTTGCTTAGCAGAATTTTTAATTGCATATTTATTTATAAACAATAAACTCTAATGACACTCCTGTGTGTGTTGCTCACATCAGTACCCTTTTAGATATGATGGTGATGTGAACCTTTACACCAGCACTTGTCACACACACATTCACAGACGCTGAATTGTCACACACACATTCAGAGATGCCAGAATGGCATTGAATTAAATACTTGGCTACTTGACTATTCAGCAATTGAATAGCTTCCTGAGTATAAAGCTGAAGTGTAACAGCAGATTTTAGCCAAACAATGAAACCGTAGTAGAACTCTCTTTCATCCCTATTTTCTCAAATTCAGTCATTCTTTGGAAGGGGCCCAGTAGGCACACTCATTGGAGTGACAGCCTCCCAGCCTTCTTATCTCTGGTGACTAAAGTGTTAAACATGGCATCTGAGAGAGTCTCAGCAAGGTTCGTTTTGGTACTGGGCATTATTAACTGAGTGGGTGGGTTTTCACCCTTATTTGTGTGTTCAGTTTCCCCAGAACCTCCGTCTTCCTGCTCGATAAACACGATAAGTGAATGTGGTCTTGGCATAGTTGATATGCATGGCATTAATGAGGAGGCGATGAGAGCCTGAGTGAGTTTTTAGCAGGTGGTTCCCAGGCTTCATATTTACCTTTGTGATGCAACTTGGTATCATTTGCTATGAACTCTGCTGAAGCTTGGGCTAGAATAATAAAAAAGCATTTAAATTTTGGCTCCACTCCTCAACTTACACTCAACCGAAACTTAATAATCTGCAAATTTAAACTTGAAAATAAAAATGGATTTACTTTTGCTTTTTTGTCCCTGTGACTTTATTGTCTGCTGCAAAACAGAAGCAAATACTAAGCAGCATCCATGCAAAACATGAGAAAAGGGGTGGGAACCAAATTTGCTAAAAATTCTAAAAGCTGGTGTATGTCTTCTTTCCAAGATCACCTGCAGGTTGGATGGAGGTAAAATTCAATATTCAACTGTCAATTTCTTAGAGATTGCAGACTTAATGTTTGTGTGGTATATGCTGAAGAAGGAATGCATCTTGCTGTCTTATATCTTTGTAGCAGCTCCCCTGCCTCAGATGACTTGCTTCCTTCTTCTTCGTGCCAGCTCTCCCGGGCTGCAAATCTCAGAGCAAGGGAGTCTGTTTTGAAACTCTGAGTGTGACTTCATGCACTCCTCTTTCTTTATTTTTTAAATTCTTTTTTAAAAGGCAGTTTGTTTGTTTAGAAAGAGAGAGAGAGAGAGAGAGAAAGTGCAGAGGGGCAGAGAGAGAAAGGGAAAGAGAGAATCCTAAGCAGGCTCTGTGCTGTCAGCACAGAGCCTGATGTGGAGCTTGAACTCATGAACTGTGAGATCATGACCTGAAGCAAAATCAAGAGTCAAATACTTAACCGACTGAGCCACCCATGGAGGTGCCTCCGTGCCCTCCTCCTTATGTGCAACCTCAGCCATCTGTGTACATCTGTTGCTTGCCCACCTCTTGTGCATGTTCTCTGAAGAACAGTCTGATTTTTATTTCAATTTTAGATCCCAAGCAGTCAGCACAGTGTTGCATGAGAACTCGGTAAAAGTCATTACTACCATGGCTACTATTATGATTGCTAGTAGTACTTACTGTTTCTACCACTGTTGTTCCTGCAGCTGCTGTTAATAACCAGTGTTAGTTCGTGAGGTAGTGGCAGTCTCTCAGGCCTGGGGAGTGCACACACTTTCTCAAGGTGATCACTTTTTGTCCACCCTCTGGAGACAGGCATGGCAAGGGAGGAAAATAGGGAGGCTTTCTGGATGGAGGGAAAAGTCTGAAAGTTTATGATAGGAAAACTACTCCCCTGTTGCAAATGGCGATATGAATATTACAAATTTGCTATAGCTCTTGGATTTTTAAAAATATTTGTACACTTGTGACACTTTAATTTTCTGTTGAGTATTTGGTTTTCCCACTTAAGGTATGATCGCTCTGACCATGGTGATGCTGTAGGAGGAGATGTAAATTTGAGTCCATCTAATACACATTTTATCAATAATGAAGCAAACATTTATTCACCTGATGAACTTGAACAAGTCTTTTGTCCTGAGCTTCAGTTTCATTAGAAATTTAAGACAATGTAATCAACTCTGTCTTAGTGTTTTTGCAGATGAAAAGAGGAAACCAAAGTGAAAGGGAAATAAAAACTGCCAGGTTCTAGACAGAATGAGGTGTTATTATATGGCTATGGCTGATCTTTCCTCTGAATTTCCAGTAGCACTTTGTACTGAATGGCAAGTTTAGTTGGTTTGGAGGTGAGAGCTATTGTCTGGTTGGAAGTACCAGATATGAGGTTAAAACAAAACAAAACAAAACTGGGAGCAAAGCCATCCCCACCACTCCACTAGTTATGTGACCCATGATAAGTTCCTGAAACAAGAATCTTAAAGCTATTTAGCTCAAGGTCATTCCCTGTGAGGATGAAGTGGAAAAATATCTCTAAAGGCACCAGGTACATTGAACATGCTTGGCTGGTGTTTACAAAGTATTTCTTCAGGGCAGCGAAAAGTAAAGGTGAATCAAAAGGTTTTGAGCAGGCAGCACACAGAGGGAAAAGCCTAACTCGGACTACTGGTGTGACCTGAGCAAGTCTTGTACTAGCCATAATCCCATTTCCTCAGATATGAATTCGGAGTAATGTTAGTAGTTTCCTTAATTATCTCTTAGGGTTATTGTAAAAACTAAAAGTGGCAATACATCACTAGACTCAAAGATTTAGTTTACTCATCACACAAAGTTTAGAGCCATGCCTGTGATAATTCTCCTTATTTCCAAAGATAGTCTTAAGCCATCTAGGTTTATGCTGACTGAATATAATGTCTAGGATACTCTTTTGACAAAATGCTGGCAAGTCACCATGCACTTGACTGCCTCTGTTCAGGCCACCTTTTGGGTGATGAAACGTTGATAAAAATTAATGAAGATGGAGGAGGAAAGGAAAGAGGCACAGCTGGTGAGACAAACTCTAGCAACTTTGATAAGATGAAGTTTTTCTTCCTGAGCCCCTCTCCCGTGTCTTTTCTTCGGAAACCTTTGTGAGTAGGAAGCCAACCAAAGAGTTCTGGAGAAAGCACCATGTGGCAGGGAGAGTGTCAATAGCCCCTGGCAGAGGAGGCCGGCCCTGGACACTGACTCCATGTATTCATTTCTACGGTGAAGTCATGGCTGTGTAATAACAACATGTATTGAAATTGTACTGTGTGTGCTACCTGAACATTCTCAGTGAAATCTCAAAAACAATCTCTGAGCCTAGTTGCAAAGCCCAGGATGTTCTCCACAGACTTAGTAGGTGGCAGAGCTGGGACTTGAACCCAAGTACTCCACCTTTCAGCTCTAAGCTTCTATACTGTGGTGGCCAAAGATATTTGAGCAAGCAGGTCTGTGTGGGGGCACCACTCAGAAGTGGTTTATGTTAGCAGTTTGTTTTATTGGTCCTTCCAAAGGTAGGTCTGGGGAATAAACTCTTTTACTCGTGAGAGCTCGAGGAGTAAACAGAGTTGGATTCTGTCAGGTTTTTAAGCAGAGGAGAATGTAAATATTGGCTTATAGAACAGTAACAGTGCTTCCCTCTGAGGGTCAAGCCAGAGGAGCAGCCTGCAAACCAGTCCAGAAGAGTGAAGTGACCCAGAAAACCCTGGTGTTTCAGATGGTAAAGGAGTGGGGATCCCTTCCCAAAGGCCACAGTCTCCACTGTGTCCAGTACTGCTAAGAGATCAGACCAACAAGAACCGAAAAGGCCAACAAGATTTACCAGTTAGAACACAGGTGGCTTTGCCAGCGTTTGAAACACATCACTCATCTCATTTTGTTTCTATTTAAAAGGGTTTTCTGCAGGAGTTGTTCTTTTATTTTGCCCCCAGTTTGGGGGGAGTGTACCCTCTTTCCCCTACTTCATACAGCTTACGTTAAGTCCCTTGTTGCTGAACTTAATTCCCTGATTGTCACATCACCAGTAAGATGCATTTCTGCTCCAGCTGCATAGCCCAACAGTTTCTGAAAGACCATCCAAATCTTTTCTGGACATAGATGTTTAAGTGAGTCAACAAATCTGCAATTACAGTGATCATTTTTGCCTTCAGACATATTTTAGCTGCATCTGAGAGCTAATGGATTTTCTTTCTTAAACTTTCTTTTTGTAATTTGAAATATTCCAGTCATGCATTTTGATGGCTGAAGAGTGAAGTAATAGTAGTCTAATCACCCTGGAGACACAGATGCTTTTGTGAGCTGGCACCGAGGTAAGGCTGCACATCTCTGTGGGAATGACAAGTGAATGAGTCTGCCGCTCGCTGAACCTGCTGTTCTTTTCTCTCTCTGTTTTCTCTCCTAGGAAACAGATGGAAGACTGCTGTGACCCCGCCCATCTCTTTGCTATGACTAAAATGAATTCCCCCATGGGGAAGAGCATGTGGTATGATGGGGAGTTTTTATACTCATTCACCATTGACAATTCAACTTATTCTCTCTTCCCCCAGGTTAGTATAGAGTTTGTTGCCTTTCAATATAGTTTCCTGTATGTCTTGATATCATAGGGAAAAGATCGTTGAGTTTGCCTCACTTATCAGATCTCCTTTTCAGCCCCTTTCTTCTCTTCTTCATTATAAATGTTTTTCTTTATAGCTGTCACATTTTGGGTGACGAAATCACATAACATTGTCATGCAAGGGCAAAAGTAGGCTATTACAGAGTAATAGTTTTCTTAGCTCTTCTGATTTGGGTCATATGAGACTGAAGGAAGCAAGCAGAGAAGGAAGCAGGTCAGGAATTTTGGAATTCTAGTGTTTCGAGGTTGGCTGTGGAATGATCTTGAAGATTTGCAATACTGGAATGTTTTCTTAGGACTCGTGTTGTTCTCAGGGGCTGGGGACCATATGCTCAGAAGTTTGCTTCTTAGAGCTCTTGGATCTTAACCCTGTGATTAGAAACTGTTCTGAAGTGGAGGTGGTGGATATGGAGAGAAAGAATTCGACCACTTTTGAAGTGGTCTAAATCAAGCCCTGTTTATGTAAGGTTTTTCTTCTTGGTTTCCTGAGCATTGCGGTCAAATGGTTTACTAAAATGTATGGAGGGAAAGGAAAAATAGAGAAATCTTTATTTCTAGGGAACCCTAGTTGGGGGGAGGGGATTGTTAGGTGAAACTGTCAATAAGGAGAAATCCAAAAATGAAGCTTGGCCTCCCCAAGTTTTCAAGCCACTTTTGGTTTGGCCAGATGATTATGCAGAAAGGGAATTCACCATGAGAATTGGAAAACAGGGCTGAACCTTTCATGTATCTGTATTAATAGCAAAGAGTCTTCAGAGGAGAGATCCCATAAAGCTGAGGCACAGGCTCTACCAGACCCAAAGATACACTCTCTATGAAATAGCCCATCTCTGTTAGCTCATCTGTAGGTGTTTTAGTCTAACTTAATGGTTTTAGTGTGTAATGATAAGTTTTTAAAAAATTTTTTTGATGTCAGAAATGGAAGGTTGAATATGCCATCATCCATGTGCTTTATTTCTATTCTTTATTCACCCTTGGAAGGCTTCTTAGTGTCAAAGGAAATGACTAAGAGTCATAAAATGTGAGATTGAATTTCTTCTCCATTTCTAACTACTTAAATGCCTTGCTAAGTCACCCAACTCTTCTGAGACTCAGCTTTCTCATCTGTACAGTGGGAAGAGCAGTACCTGTCCTAACACCTCACAGAGTTGGAATCAAGATCAATTTAGATAATGCATGTCCATGTACTTTGAAACCATGAAGCATATGTAAACATAAGATGTTAATGTCCTGGTTCATATAATTGCATCTTCAGACTGAGAAATTAAGGATATAATTGCATAAGTCAGGGTTTAAGGCAGGGAATGGAAATCTTCCTAGGTATTTTTAGCAGAAAGATATTTCTTACTGGAAATTAGGTGCTTAAAAAAGCATTAGAAGAGTGGAGAAGTGGGACTCAAGAGGTGGCTCCTGGAATTACTTAGTTCAAGAATTTACTGCCATAACTGTGGTTTAGAGATTAGAAAGTCCCAGCTGCCATTGCCATTAACATGGTCACAACTGTCTGTGACAGAAACAGGGCCAGTAAGATGGGTTCCAGTTCATCTTCTCTTTCCACATCTCCCTCAAGTGCATCTAATGGGTAAGATTGACTTGCATCTGGAACATTAGTTGCACAGAAGTCCAGGAGAGGCAGTTTTTAAAACAATCAAGCTTCAGCAGGAAGCTAGAAAACAGATGGAATAGGGACGAACAAGCCAATCCACAGTATTCTTTATGTACAAAACCTGGTATCAGCTTGCCGTGAAGTGAAGAAGAGATAAGGAAGCAATCTTCTTTAACAACTCATCAAATAGAAAAATTTTAAAAGAAATCCAAAATAGTCTTTTTATACATGAGGGCTTTCAGTCATCCCAACTGACTTCTAACTTTGTGCTAGCAAATAGATTAGAAGAAAGGAGATGATTAAAGAAATACAAACTAGCCTCCCATCTTATCTGTCAGTTGCAGCAGTAAGATAGCAGGAAACATTTGCTTTTTAAAGTGTATGCACATGAATTCTGTGCCTCTTTATGCTGGTTGCAAGACCAAGGAACCATTCCTGAATAACAAGGAAAAATGCTTTTTTTTTTTTTTAGGAAGCCGACGTCATTACATCATTACGTGTTTGCACAATCATTACAAAGGGCTAAACCAATTCAACGAGGAGATTTTTTTTAAGTTACTGAGATTCTCAAATAACTAATTTATAGAAATCCTGGAAAATCAGTTTGCATCAATAAAAAGGTTGATGTACATCCCTGTGCATCCCTCACTTCATTATTATTTCTTAGTGAGATTGTTATCAAGAAGCTAAATTACCAGTTAATTGATAAGCTTCATTCATATTCCAGTGGGAAGAAAGTTGTGTGTGCTGGTTAAGCAGAAATGCAGCTGAGTGGGTTCAGCTCAGTTTGTCAGTTGAACGAAGCATTGCTTCTTTCCCTGAATTTCAGCAAAATAATGCCAACTCACTCACTCTCTAACTCAGATGTATAATTTTATATCAATATGCTAATTTTTAAAAAAGTTTATTTTGAGAGAGAGAGAGCAAGCAGAGGAGGGGGGGGGAGAGAGAGAGAGAGAGAGAGAGAGGGAGAGAGAGAGAGAGAGAGAGAATCCCAAGCAGGCTCTGTACTGTCAGCATAGAGCCTGATACTAGGCTTCAATTCACAAACCGTGAGCTCATGACCTGAGCCAAAATCAACTGACCGTGACCCTTAACTGACTGAGCCACCTATGCTCCCCTCAATATGCTAATTTTAATTACATATTATACTTTTCTCCTAAATGCTCATATGTGTTATCCATCATTATTGTTATTATTCCTTCACCTACCTTTATCCACCGTTTTTTTTTTTTTTTGCTGTTGCTGTGGTTGTTGCCAGGATGCACTACCAGATCTTATGTGTGGTATGCAAAGTTAGCAGGGCCTGAATCAAGGCTGGAGGGTCCAGAGAGCATCTTATTGAGATCCAGTGTGCTTTGGATGCCATATTGAATCTTCTTAATTACAATTAGTTGTTTCTTCTTTTTTAAAAATTTATTTATTTATTTGATTTGAGAGAGAGAGAGAGCCAGGGAGGAGCAGGGAGAGAGGGAGAGAATCCCAAGCAGGCTCTGCACTCTCAGTGCAGAGCCCATTGTGGGCTCCATCTCTTAAACTGTGAGATCATGACCTGATCCGAAATCGAGTCGGATTCTTAACCAACTGAGCCACGTAGGTGCCCCATACAATTAATTGCTTCTTATTTGGACCTCCCACAACTTTCTCTAGTTTTATTATCAAATTCATTCAAATCCACCTTGTTCTTATCTACATATCTATATATTGCAGTTTTCTAAAAGCCCTTATCTGCTTATTTCAGTACCATCTTGTGAGCTTTTGAGTAACAAGAGTAGTTTTTCAGTTTTGGGCCTAGTGTGGTGCTTCCCACTTGACATAGATACTCATTTCCAGCTGCTCATGTTTGCCTAGGCCTCCTTGCCTTTGTCCCACTTGGGGTGATTCACTGCAGTGCCCTTGCTTGAACAATTGGAGACCAAGCAGGACATTTTGATATAGCTATTTCCAAATGGCTCTATGAATGTACTTTGGTGAAATGTTTGTTGAATTATTATTAGTCTTAAAGGGCCTAATTTTAACCCTTACATAGATTTTCTAGAGTATTCAGTGTGTGTGTGTGTGTGTGTGTGTGTGTGTGTGTTTGGAGGGGACAGTGGCAAGTGTTCCCACTTTGAGAATAACCCTACCCCTTGGGTTCCCCACTTCCTTCCTGCTTTGCCTAAGACTGTCTCTTTTAAGCATGCATGGTCCTGTGTGTGTAAATATTACCTAAATAAATACTATTTTGACCTAAAACATATTTATGCCCAGAAAAAGTATAAATTTCCTTGGAAATGAGCAAGGGAACAGCAGGAATGTTAGAAACCACAACTATACAGTTATAATCTGAAAAATATTTACTTTTGGTATAATAAAAACATGGTTAGATCACCATTCTCTCACATCAATAGTCATGTGATATAAATCACAAACCAGACTGGCCATTTATTCTTAGAATATCCACCCAAGGCCATTTGTAAAGAATCACAAACCATGGTTATTAATACATCCCAGACAGACACTCATTTCCAGCTCTTCTGGTTGCCATAAGCTCTCTGACGTGTTCCACTCAGCCTGGACCCACATTGTCCTTGGCCTGTGGGAAACTCAGCAGGACATCCTGAAGTAGTTTTGTGCAAATGGCTTTGTTAAAATGAAAATACACATTCCCTCCCCCCTCCTTCACAGTAATGTGCTTAGTAGAATCATTTGAGTCCCTGGACATCTCTGAGTCTCACAGTAATATTTTTTCCTGCTAATGAAATTTGGGTTATACTATATAATTGACAGCATTTGGTAACTCGATTTTTTTACTTATCAATATTCTTGTGATCATTTTCCAAACACATACCTTTTTGACTGGAAGGAAACTAAGGGGACTAATTTTTGGTGGGCATAGATCTTTGCCAAGTCTGTGTTAGGTTCATGTTGTCAGGCTTACATTTGGCTCCCTTATAATAGAAACCTGACACAGAGGCTTAATTGAATAGGTGTTTGTTTATCTCTAAAAATAAGGAATTAGCAGATGAGTAGTTGAGGGTCAGGTGATAGCAGTAGAGTGCCATCGAGCTCCCAGGCTCCTCTCTTGATGCTTGGACATCCTTAGCTGATGGCCAAGAGATCTTCCTGTTTTGGTCCAGGATCCCAGTAGGAAAGAGGAGGAAAGGGAAGGGAAAATATGGACATACCCTGCTGATGTGCCAGTGGTCAGGATTAAATCATGTTGGCATGTCTAGTTGCAAGAGAGGCGGCTGGGAATTTCAGTATTTCAGCTCTAGGCGATTGCACTATATGTGCTGACCTATCCTATCTGTCTAAATTTCTTCTCATGTTATCTCATGCTATCCTTATAGAAACTGTATGGATGTTATTATTATCTGCATTTCATGGCTGAAACGGAATGAGAAGGGTTCATAAACATACTGAAGTTTCCAGACCTGGCAGGTGGAAAAACCAGGATCTGAAACCTGGCCTATATGATCTCAAACCTTTTATTGTTTATTATCTTACTTGTTTGTTTTTCTTTTCTTAAAAAGACACCGGTTCTAGTGGATTAGTTGTTCATTTTTATCACCCAGTCACCTTGAAACCATTTAATGGTTTTTCACTTCCGTTATATGAATACTCTTAGGAGAAATTTCTTTTGTAGGTATTTGAGAGAAGAAAATAGAGTGTAGATATGCAAGCTGTAAGGTCCTATACAGTACTGTAGCTTCCCTTTGAAAATATGGAAACCAGGATTGGACAAGATGGCGGAAGAGCAGGGAGCTCTGTAATCCGTGCCCGCCCGTACGGATTGAACTGAGAAGGACTGAAGGGATAAAACTTGGATTTGCAAGTGGGGGAAAGAAGAAACAGACGCCAGAAAGAAGACAACCTCAAAGATGCCTGAGTGAGTGACTGTGATCTGGGAAATTAGGGGACGG
>CM053571.1:81082461-81145004 GCA_028646485.1 Cryptoprocta ferox
AAATAAATAAATAAATAAATAAATAAATAGTAGATTAGTAGTATGGAAATATAAAAAAAAAGAAGACTTTAACAACTTAAAAAATTAATATCTCTTATAAATGAAGAAAAGCAAATTTCAAAATGTATATAGCACAATGCAGATTGTGTGTGTGTGTGCATACATATGCACATATTAAAAAGACTGATCACAAAATCAAAAAAAAAAAAAAAAGAAACTAGTTTCCACTATAGGACTGTAGTTTCCCTTTGACTTTGAGCTACTAGTCTACAAAGAAAGGAAAAATAAGACCAGTTACATTATTTTGATTTCTATTAAGTGGTTTCCTTGACCCGACTCCAACATGTGTGTGTAGAGACTTCCCCACATTACCAGGCAATTGTCAGACACCAGCTGGGTGTTTTCCAATTTGGATCAATTCTGACATGATCTCCCCAGAGATAGCATCACGTTCCATAGACAAAGGTCTCAGTCCCACAAGACCAGCCTCTACTCCAGATCCCAACTGCCAAGTCCAAGTTGTTACCTGTGCTTCTGACTGAATGACTACAAATCACAGGTTCCCACGACCTCTTCCCTGAGTTTGATTAATTTGCCAGAACAGCTCACAGAACTCAGAAAATCAATTTACTACTAGATTACCCATTTGCTACAAAGGATATTAAAGGGTACGAATCAACTAACTGCCAGATGAAGAGATACATAGGGTGATGTTTCCAACAAAAGAGCTTCTGTTCTTGGGACACTTGGGGCCCTGCCTGGTGGCAGGTGGAGGAGTTTTAGTTCATCGACCCAGAAGCTCTCTGAACCCTATCCTTTTGGGGTTTAGCAAAGGCTTCATTACATAGGCATGATTGATAAAATTATTGACCATTGGTGATTGATCCAACCTCTAGCTTTTCTCCCTTCCCCAGAAATCTGGGAGTGGGACTGAAAGTTCCAGTCCTCTATTCATGGTTGGTTCTCTGGCAGCCATCCCCCATCCTTAGGTGCTTTCTAAAAGTCATCTCATTAACATAAACATAGTTGTGGTGGAAAGGGGCTTGCTATTCATCATTTATTCATCTTTATGGCTCTGATGGGATTTTAGGAACTGAGGGCAAGTGACCAAATATTAGGGTAACAGGTGTGGCCAATGCTGTTACCACTCAGGAGATTCCAAGGGTTTTGGAAACTGTGAGTTAGGAACTGTGGATGAATAAGTATATGTGAAAAATATTTTTTGGTCATCTGAATGATGAAATATGTATATTTCATATAAATCACAATATTGCATCTATAATAGAGAAATCCAGGTTCTCAAAGGGAAGCAAGTTATTCCTTGCACATTGCTGCTTTATTTTAGGAATCCAGAACATGATCCCACTATTTACTCTATTGCTCCTGGCCAAGTGCCAGCATTACAGAACTGTGTCAAGGAATGGAATTCAAAGATCTGGGTTCTAGACCTGGCTTTTATATGATATTTATGATTCCAGATAAGTCAGGTAACTGTTGCCAGCCTCCATTTTATTCAGTTCAGGACTAATAATAATACCTGGTCTTCATGCATCAGTGTTATTACGAAAAGGTTAAAGTGAGGTTGTGGATGTAAGAGTGCTTTGTAATGAGGGCACCATACAAACATACAATAATGTTACTGTTACGATCTGCTGAAGCATTTATGGGATGCAACCATTTCTTGGGCGTTTTGGTAATACTGGAAATCAATGGAAGGAAAAAACACTAGTAGAAAAGGAGTCAAGTTAATTTTCCAGTCTGGGGAGTAGTTAGAAGAGATAAATCTGTTGCGTTGAGGATTTGGGGAAATATAAAGTAGCAATAGAGACCGCTACAGACTCTACAAGTTGTACATCTGTATCATTATATTTGGACACTAATTCTGATAAGCCAAAAGTACAGTGTGAGATAAATGATGACTTTTTAGTGAATTAAGATTGGGTATCTAAACAAGTTCATATCCAGTGTTCCTCCAATTGCTCTGTAACTGAGGAGATGAGAAGAGTAAATAGTCACAGGACTTTCCTACAAAGGAAAGGAAAGCAAATGATTAGAAGTGAGGTCATGGCGTTGCCCCAGAGCATAGCTTGAAGGTAAACTCTAAATTTCCTTGTATTTCAAATGTAGAAATCCTTGCACATTTAGACCTTTCTTCAATGAAAATTCACAGGTTGTCTATGGTTGAGAACAAAATGAAAATTAAATGTAAGGAATGGTCTGTTGTGTCAGGGTGCAGACCTTTCTAAAATATTTGATAGTGTGCACAATTTAGCACAATGACTGATGATGGCTCAGTCTTCTAGCTTCCTGGGAACAACTGAAAAGGATGCATGACACCAATTACCACTGAGTCAAATCTCATTCAGTAGGTCTGATGGGAGTGATAACTTTTTCAGGAGGTGTTAATATTCCCTATAACATTTTCTTCTTAGGTTGGTGATGTGACAGTGTTTTCCCGCAGAAAAAGCTCATATATCCTTTTTTTTTTCAGTTGGTTTCTTCATCTTGGTCCTTCTTATAGGCAAAGGTCCAGCTGTAGAAGGGAATTTCCATCCTATTTTGATTTAGTTTTGAGCATCTGCATACCAGTAGGTCTCTGTTTCATTTCTGCTATTGATATGTTTATTTGCACTTCTTAATTATATTAGTCATTCTTAAATGCATAAAGATACATTTGATTAACTTATAGAGAGGTATCATATCAGCACTGACTTTCTCTGGCTTAATTAATTTGGTCAGGGAATGACAAGATACCAGTGAGTACAAAGAACATTTTCTTAATGTTTGTATCTGTTCAAATCAATTCACTCTCTCTTTTGCTAACTGGCCTGTAATTTTCACATGGGAGATAGCACAGTATTGTCATCATCCCTCATGGCCTGACTAATCAGATCCTGTTATCTGCAGGGTTCTGGACTTCTGGATAGACTTCCCCAACAGGATGGGAGAAGAGGCTGGGGTGGGGATAGCAATGGACTTGAAGTTCCCATCCTCTAGGCTGGAGGTTCTGGTAACTGGCAGCTTCCAAGAGGTAATGGCCAGAAAAAGGCAGGACCTGCCTTTCTATAGGCTTTGGAATGGATCATTTAGTCAAGGCAGCCACTCAAGGGAATGAGGTGGGGGTCCCTAGCATTGGGGTCAAAATTAGGGACTGTTTTTGAGAACAGGCTGAAGCACGGTTCTGGGACTGCATATGAGCTGGGCCCCGATAATCTGGAAAGGCAACCTGAGGCTGTGTGTTTTGAAAATAAGACAGAAGCCAAGTTCCCAGAGCCACACCTCAAAGTCTAGGTTTGAAGACCACAGGCATAACTTGATGGTGATTTCCACAGCTGTGTCTGACCACTTGCCAGACCATTCCCCTAATGGCCAGGATGGACCCACATTTCCCTGGGCTCAGGCTGAATCTGCAGATTTTCTGTTTTCTGATTTTCTGTCTGTTTTCACAAAGAAACATTAAGTTGTCTCCCATGAGTAGCTCTGTGGAGACTGCAGAATGGAAGGAGCAGCAGCTAAGCAAAGGAGAGAATCTGGGCAGATTGTCAATTAAGACATTGTATTGGCAGCTTGTCAGAAAAAATAGGTGAGCGGATAAGCGTGGTGGAGAAATGTAGGTGAGATGGGGTGTGGCTCACTTCAGCCGTCTGTATAGGAACCAGTGTGCTTTTGGGGGATAACCAACATTTTATATTCTGAAAACTATTACACCTAGGACTTTTCCTCCTAAGTGTTATTTTTTTCTATCTACCCAGCCTCAGAGTTTTACTTGTTTGCTAAGAAAAAAAGAAAAGATGCCAAGAAAAAGGCAACTGCAAATCAAATGTATTTAAAAATATTTTTTTAAGTTTTTATTTATTTATTTTGAGAGACAGAGACAGTGCGAGTGGGGGAGGGGCAGAAAGAGAGGGAGAGAGAGAATCCCAGGCCAACTCCACACTGTCAGTGCAGAGCCTGATGTGGAGTTCAAACTCACAAAACCATGAGATCATGACCTGAGTAGAAACCAAGAGTTGGATGCTTAACTGACTGACCCACTCAGGCGCCCCTAAAAATCTTTTTATCTGAGGTGTTCTGCTATTACTGAAGCACTGGCTAACAGCTTCTTATAAAATACACAGAATCTAATTACTTTACTTAGATTTTTCTTTCCCTAGGTCTCCATCTATTATGGTTTTATATACATTTTGCATTTAATCAGCTGTTCAAATGATAGCCTGTTCACAAAGTATTGGAATTCTGAAGCTATAACTTAAATTTACCAATTGTTTCTTGTTATAGCTTGACATAAACTTTGACAGCAACACACAAGGTCAATAGGAACTGAAATAACTACAGTCGGCTGGTGGTTCCAGATACATGAAATGGGGATTGTTGGAGGATTTCTTCAAATCCAAAGGCCTGTGATATTAATGGACCCAGGAAAAAATATAGCACTTCCGTATGACCCATGAAATTTAAAAAAATCAGGAATCTACAAAATAAAGTCAGAGTTGAAACTTAATGTAAGATAAGGCTTTGATGCATAAGAAATTTCCTTTCACATTGCACTTATCACCTTCATGAAAATGCTCTACTACCAGCAAAACTATGCTTTCCTAAAATTTTGATAATTCTGTATAAAATAAATTTTCAACCATTCCTTCAGGTACTTATTGAGCAACTAATGCTGGGGCTAGTGGTTGTGCTAGTTCCTGGGGAAATAATAGTAAAATGGAATAAAAACAGACTCAATCCCTTCTTCCACTGGGTATTATCTTCAGTGACCTAGAGCATCCCTACCTGTCACATGGTCAGAATTCAATTCCTGCCCTCCCCATCCTGCTTTTTTCCCCTGTTCTCCGTCCCAGATAATGACACTATGACCCAGTCACTTAAGCTGGACACCTGGGGCTTAAGTTTGAATCTATCCTCCGTACTAAACCACTATCCAGATCCAATTTTATTTTATAAATATTTCTTGAATTTTTTCCTTCTTTTCTTTATCTCTCTACCACCATGTTAGTTCAAGGTTTATCAACATTGTATGGACTAATTCAAGAACTCTCTAATAGTTTCACTATTATGAACTTGCCCCCCTGCAACATCCATCGCCCCACTGCCAACATTGTCATTATAAAATGTAAGTCTGTCTGCTTCTCTTGTGTCACTTCTCACTGTCCGCCATGGATGCAAGAGCAAGTGGCCAAACAACACACTCACCAAACTGTCAGAGCAGTCTTTACTGGAATAAACTCGTGGAGAAGGTTAAGTAGCAGCTAGCAGATACTCTGCTGCCTTTTTGTGATTAGAAATGATGAAGTTCTAGATGTTCTAGACTCCAGGAAAGGGAACCTGAAACAAGGTTGGGCTTTTTTGTTGTCTACTTAGGAATGGATCCACTAACCCCTTCACTGGTATGACTCAAAGACTGGTGTGATATAACAGTACTGAGATATGGAAGAACCTTGGCTTTAGCCTGATTTATCAGCTTAGTGTTCATGGGTAATGGAAAGCTGTCTGGAGCCATAACTGGCAGCATGGGGACAAACCTTGTAGATGCAGCTTGACCAGAAGAAGATGTATCAATCAGCTCATGGTTAGATAAGAACTATCCTCTTCCCTGGCATGATAGGAATAGTGGGATCCCAGCCCCACTGTTGTCCAGGACTGTGGGACTTGAGCGCTGGGCCACTGCTGGTTTCCATAGAACTTTACTGGAGGACACTTACTTTTCTGGACTGTAACCAATCAGTCTTGGACAAGTTAACCCTTCTTGTTTAGCACATATAGCATGAAGTTCAAACTTTGTAGGGTGGCACATAGGGCCTTCATGATCTGAACTCTCCAAGAATGTAAGATAATATAAACTTATTAATTGCCACTATCTTCTTTCTCCTACTCCTCATTACTTTATATTCTGTAATTACCAAGTGACTTGCATTTCCCAGAACAAGTTGTGCTTTTCATTTCCTTTTCACAGTTGCACATACTGTTTCCCCCATGCAGAATGCCCTTCCTTTCCTTGTCTATCTGATGAATTCTTGTTTATCTCCTAAGATCCAGCTAAAGCATCTTCATGTCTCTAAAATCTTCCAAGTTCTCTCTCCTAAATCTCTAATGCCTTGCCATGTTGATTAAAAATCTGTTCTTTTTAACCCCCATAATTTGTATATATCTTTGTGACTGTACTACTGAATAACAATTATTTGTTCACATTATTTCTGCTCAGCAGACTGTGAGCCTCTTGAGGACAGAAACTTGACAGTGCCTGGCACATAGCATAGCAGGTGGTAAATGAAAATGTGCCAAATGAACAATAGAACAGATGGCTAATCTTTCAAAACCTTTACAACCACATGCATCAGCCTATTTCTTTGGGAAGGAGGTGCTCCTGGCCAAAATGACCCAGGACCAATTGCTCACAGCCAACAGCATTAGAAGAAGGGGAGCATCTGGTAATAATAGTAATGCAGAGTGTTGGATGGTGTGTCAAAATGATAGTCACTCTGTTGGTGCTCAGAACTTCATCCTAATCTTGAGATGACAAGATCATACAATTTTAAAGTTAAGCCACAGCTTTGGTGTTAGATATGTAGTTACTTTGTTTTTGTTTTGCTATTTTTATGCACTTTAAAAACATATATATATATTTTATTATTTATTTTTATGATAAGGGTATCTATCTATCTATCTATCTATTTTGAGAGAGAGCAAGAACATCAGCAGGGTAGTAGAGAGAGAGAGAGAGAGAGGGAGAGAGCATCAGCAGGGTAGGAGAGAGAGAGAGAGAGAGAGAAAGAGAACACCAGCCAGGTAGGGGTAGAAAGAGAGGGAGAGAGAATTCCAAGCATGCTCCACTCTGTCAACACAGAGCCCTCCCGACACAGGGCTTGAATCTCGAACAGTGAGATCATGACCTGAGCTGAGATCAAGAGTCAGACACTTAACTGACTGAGACATCCAGGTGCCCCTATTTATTTGTTTGTTTATGCTTGTGGTTTCAAGTTTTTATTTAAACTTCAGTTAGTTAAGATATAGTGTAATATTAGTTTCAGGAGTAAAATTTAGTGATTTGTTACTTATCATAATGCCTAGTGCTCATCACAAGTGCCCTCCTTAATACTCATCACTCATTTCAGCCATCCCCTCCCCTCCTCCTGTCCATCAACCCTGTTTGTTCTCTATAGTTGAGTCTGTTTTATAGTTCCCCCCACTTCTATGTTCATCTGTTTTATTTCTCAAATTCCACATATGAGTGAAATTATATGGTATTTGTCTTTCTCTGACTTATTTTACTTAGCATAATACTCTCTAGCTCCATCCGTATCATTGCAAATGGCAAGATTTCATTCCTTTTTATGGCTAAGTAATATTACATTATATAAATATACCACATTTTCTTTATCCGTTCATCAGTTGTTGGACATTTGGGCTCTTTCCATAATTTGGCTACTCTTGATAATGCTACTGTAAACATTAGGGTGCATGTATCCTTTTGAATTAGTATTTTTGTATCCTTTGGGTAAATATCTAGTAGTGTAATTGCTGGATCATAGGGAAAACATATATTATTAAGAAATCGTTATTGAATAGAGCTGAAGGACATTTTGAAGTTTGAAGATCATTTCTTTCTCTTTCTTGTATCTATTCTTACTTTCCCCCATTGCCTCTACCATCCTATTCTAGATAACAATGACCTGTTGCTTAGAACTTTGCAATAGACTCTTATTGGCCTTCTCATATCTAATCTGGCTTCTTCTCCAGTCCATTTCAACCCTGTAGCCTGAGTTATTATTTTAAAATGCAAATCAGATAATGCTTTGCTCACTTTGCTCAATACCCTTGATTAGCTTCCCATTGATTTCAGAATAAGACTAACTTCTTAAGGCCCACAAGGCTCTTCCTGATCTGGTCCCTGCATGTGGCTCCAGCATGCAATTCCACAGTGTTCCCTGTGACCCTTTACACTTTGTCTTACTTGCTTCTTTCAGCGCCTTATAAACACTAGACACTTTCTCTAGAGCTTTTCTTTCTTTTTTCTTTTTTCTTTTTTAAAACATTTACTTATTTTTGAGAGACAGAGACAGTGTGATCAAGGGAAAGGCAGAAAGAGAGAGGGAGACACAGAATCCAAAGCAGGCTCCAGGCTCTGAGCTGTCAGCACAGAGCCTGACACGGTGCTTAAACCATGAACCATGAGATCATGACCTGAGCCGAAGTTGGATGTTTAACCAACTGAGCCACCCAGGTGCCCCCCTTTAGAGCTTTTCAACACACTGTCTCTTTTTCTGGGAGATTCTTGCCTCCTCCTACCTGATTCACTTATGTTAATCCCTTAGATCTTCTGAGTATCATTTTCTCAGAGGGGCTTTCCTCCTAAGAAACCAGATACGTCTCATTTGCAACTTCATATTCAGTTTAAGTATTTGATTCAAGATTCCATCTCTCTCTGTCTCTCTCTCTCTCTCACTAGCTGGGAAGCTCCCCAAGAACAGTGTTTAATTTGGGGGGATAGGGAGCTGTCACATTTCAATTATTAACCTAATACCTGGGACATAACAGAGATTGTAAATTTTAGTGGAATGAATGAATGATTGGGGCTGATTGGTTTTGCTATATAAAATCATTAGCTGTAATTCTGATAATTCTGATATAGACTTTTTGGTATAAATATAGAGCCTTGGAGTGCATTATCAGAGAGTGGAGTGGAAAATCCCACATTGGAAGCAATCTTCTCTGGGAAACCTTAGAGTGACTGTCTCAGACTGGGCCTTAAGAGATGACTGTGGAGATGGTCCAACAGGGTTACAGTGAGCCCCTTTTGTTACTGTAGCTATGTTTTGCCCTTGCATAGTTATTTGTCAATGCAGGGTCCCAGGTATTGCAATGAAATCAATCTTATGAGACACCACAGTGGAGAAATTGCTGCTGTTTCTGGAGATTTAAAATCACTATCAGATATGTCACCTTGGCCAGTCTCTGCCCTGTCTAGTTGGAACTAAATGGTGAAGCAGTGATGGAGCCGAGAGCTGGGGCGACTTCGAGGTCTCCTTTGTGTCATGAGCTGGCACCCCCAGGCTCCAGGCCTTGTATTGAAGCCATGGTGTTCTCTGTTTTCCTCAGTCTTTTACCCATCAGATATCCCTCACCAATTTCCCCACAAGATGAATGTGTGGGATTTGTATATTGAAATCATGGCATTAAAATACCACCATCTTTTAAATTAACATACTGCTTCCCTGCTTGTTTTTAAGTTATCTTGGCTCAGCTACTAAAGGAAAACATTTTTTAGTTTTTGTAGCACTATGAGCCAATAGGTTTAGGAAACAAGCCAATCAATATGGCTTCCAAACAACCTCTTGCCAGAGGCAGTAACAATTTTTGAACCTCTTGGAAATTTAAGAGGAAAAAAAATTCAGACAGATTCAGACAGATTATAGATGCTAGATTACTGTGCAGTGTAGGCAGTTGGAACAATCATCCTTTGACTTAAAAACATCGTGACTTTTCTGGAAATTAGTAAAGGATATAAATTAATTCTCTAAGACTTCTTTTTCTCACATCTTAATCACATTTCATGGAAATGGCCTTGTAATAACAGAAGTAGTGAAATGTTCTGCAATACTCAGAAGGAAGAATGGAACAGGTTAAAAATGAAAAGTAATCGACAATCATTAAATTTTTATTTATTTATTTATTTATTTATTTATTTATTTATTTTAGAAAAAGAGAGCACAAGCAGGGGAAGGGCAGAGGGAGAGGGAAAGAGAATTTTAAGCAGGCTCCATGCCCAGTGCAGAGCTTGACTTGGGGTTCCATCTCACAACTGACCAGAGTCAAAATCAAGAGTCAGACACTTGGCCAACCGAGCCACCCTGGAGCACCAACAATCATTAAATTTTTAAGACATTTTGTAATTTCATTGCTGACCATTTCCATAATGGATAAATAAAGTCAAGGAAAGAATTAGAAGATTAAAATGATTTTTGTTTAGGGAAATAAATAGTGGTAAGGATTTATAAGATGTGAGGTGCATGAAGTAAGGGCTAGGAAACTTTGTTGGAAAAAAAGCAAACTATTAACATATTAATAAAAATGGTGGCAACAAAAGGTCATAGATAATGTCATGACCTTAAAAAGAGAGTGTCTGAAGGAAATACAAATTTTGTGTTTGAAGTTGTGTTCAACCATGGAAATGGTGGTGAATCCTGTTTCCATATGATTGAGAGCTTCTGTGAGTGGAACAGTGGAGGGGAGTACATAGTGAATGGGGACAGGATGGGTAGATGTGGGGAAGAGGGCACTGGAAAAATTACAGAAAACAGGGAAGAGATGAGAGCAATATGGTAATTGGAGCTTTCATGCTTTAAAGTTATTAATGGCTAATATTTACTGAGTGATTCCTAAATGCTGGGCTTGGCACTTTTTATAATTATCCCTTATTTAGTTCTCTTAATACCTCCATGGAGGTAATTTCTTGTATTTACCCTCATTTTAACAAAGAGAAAGCTGAGGCTAAGAGAGGTTCAATAACCATCTTAAGGTCACATGGTTAGTAAGTGGCAGAATCTCTGACTATATAATTTGTATGCTTCACTGATCTGTCCTCCATGACTTTAGAGCTCTTTCCATGACCTGGGCACTTAGAAGATGACTGACAAATGATTTGACATATTATGTGATGTATAAATATGGACTCTATTTTGTTACTGTTCAATCTGCAAAGTGTTCTTCAATTAAGATGTGCTTGAGAAGTATTGAGGATTAAATGGCCAACCCCAGATTTTCCATTGCCAGTGCCTCCTTGGGGCTTGGCATTATGCTTAGTACACTTGAAAGGAAATCATTCTAGCCTCCAAAATCACCCTGTGAATGTACATTTTTTTTTCTCACTGAGTCAATTACAGGATATGTGAGCCAAATGGTCCATCAAAGCTACTGCTGTCAGAACAATGAAAGTTTCATTTACTTGAGAATCCTACTGGTAAGTGCAAAAGAGAAAAAAGAAATCTGTGGGAAATGTAGACATCATGGACTTATGCTATAGTATGTGAAAGGCTACTGAAATTCTGAGACGGGGGGCTACAAAGAATGGATGCAAGTGAATATGGCCAAATAAATAGAAAAAATATATTAAAAAATTTTAATTAAGATTTAATTTTAATTCCAGTATAGTTAACATACAGTGTTATATTAGTTTCAGATATACAATATGGTGATACAACAATTCTTACTCAGTGCTCATCATGCTAAGTGTACTGTTAATCTCCTTCATCAATTTTACCCCTCCCCCAACCCACCCACTCTCTGGTAACCATCTGTTTGTTCTCTATGATTAAGTCTGTTTTTTGTTTTTTTCCTTTGTTTGGTTTGTTTCTTAAATGCTACATATTAGTAAAATCATATGGTATTTGTCTTTCTTTGACTGACTTATTTCACTTAACATTATATTCTCTAGCTCCGTCCATGTTGTTGCAAATGGCAAGATTTCATTCTCTTTTATGGCTGAATAATATTCCCTTGTATATGTATACCACATGTTCTTTATCTGTTCATCTGTTGATAGACACTTGGGCTGCTTCCATAATTTGCCTACTGTAAATAATGCTGCAATATACATAGGGGTGTAAATATCCTTTTGAATTAGCGTTTTTGTATTCTTTGATAAATAGTAGTGCAATTACTGAATCTAGGGTAGTTCTCTTTTTATTTTTATTTTTTTGAGGAACCTCCATACTGTTTTTCAGAGTGGCTGCACTAGTTTGCATTTCCACCAACAGTGCATGAGGGTTCCTTTTTTTCCACATCCTTGTCAATATTTGCTGTTTCTTGTGTTTTTGATTTTAGCCATTCTGACAGGTGTGAGGTGATATCTCATTGTAGTTGTGATTCATATTTTCCTGATGATGAGCGATGTTGAGCATCTTTTCATGTGTCTGTTGGCCATCTGTATATCTTCTTTGGAAATATATCTGTTCATGTATTCTCTCTTTCAGTTGGATCATTTGTTTTTTGTTGTTAACTTTTATAAGTTCTTTATATATTTTGGATACTAACCTTTTATTGGATATGCATTTCCAAATATCTTCGCCTACTCAGTAGATTTTCCTTTAGTTTTGTTGATTGCTCCCTTTACTGTGCAGAGCTTTTTATTTTGATATAGTCCCAATAGTTTATTTTTGCTTTTATTTCCTCTGCCTCAGGAGACACATTTAGAAAAATGTTGCTATGGCCAATGTCATAGAAATTACTGCCTGTGCTCTTTTCTAGAATTTTTATGATTTTGGGTCTCACATTTAGGTCCTTAATCCATTTTTGAATTTATTTTTGTGTACAGTATAACAAAGTGGTCCAGTTTCATTCTTTTGCATGTAGCTGTCCAGTTTTCCCAACACCATTTGTTGAAGAGACAGTCTTTTATCCATTGCATATTCCTGCCTGTTTTGTAAAAAGAAAGAGATATTTTTAATGACCTTTCAAAGATGTTTCAATTCACTAATTATTATCCTATGACAAGCACATATATGAATGAATATAAACTGCTTAAAACTATTATGCTAAGCGAAGTAAGTCAGTCAGAGAAAGACAAGTACCATATGATTTCCTTCATATATAGAATTCAAGAAACAAAGCATTTTATTTATTATTTTTATTTTATTTATTCTTTATTTTATTTTATTTTATTTTTACTTTTAGAGAGACAGAAGGGAGGGAGAGAGCATGAGTGGAGGAGGGGCAGAGGGAGAGAGAGACAAAATCCCAAACAGGCTCCATCCACACTCAGTGTGGAGCCCGACACAGGGCCAGATCCCATGACTCTGGGATCACGACTGGAGCCGAAATCAAAGTCAGACGCTCAACCAACTGAGCCACCCAGGTACCCCAAAGCATTTTTATTTTAAGTTAGAAATAATAAAGTTCATTTAAATAGTTAATTCAGTTTCTAAATATGTAACATTTTAGGTAAAATGTCTAAGAAATATTAAAAATATATTAGAGAAAATTAAATATTAAAGAGTGGGTTCATTACATTTTTGTAATTTGATTAGGTTGTGTAGGTACACTCTAAGTCTATAGCTTGCCAAGAACTTACTATGTGCCAGGCTTTTTGCTCTATGTTGTGCATTCATTAGCATAGAAGGCTTATAGGATTGTTCCCATTTTACATATAGAAACTGAGGCTGTGACTTATTCAGGTCTCCCAGCTAGAAACTGGTTCTAAGCTGTGATTCCAAGCTGAATCAGAATTTTCACTGAGACCTGTTGAAGTCAAACTCTGTGAATTTACCCATTTAAGCTACACTGCCTTTCCTCTCAGATTAAGTAATCATAAAATGATTACAACATAGTAAAGTTTCTCACCTGGTATGTATGAAATTGCTGTAAGAGTATATAAGGAGATTTCCGTTGTTTTTTTATGGAAATGGATGAATATGTACTCAGCTGCTAACTTATTGCTATGACCCAAGTTGTTTCAAGGTAGCCAGATATAGAGGTTGAGACATACATGCTCTCAGGCACAGTGGGGCCAGGGAACCTGGCACAATTTTTCTGGTAAGTAATTTAGCAATGTGTATCAAAGGCCTTAAATATGTGCTTATTATCTGACCTAGCAATTCCACATCTAAGGATTTATCTGAAGGATATAAATGGACCAGTGCTCAAGGCTATATGTGTCAGGTCAGTGATAGCATGTGGAATCCTGTGTGGAACGGGTTAGGGACAACAATCTTGTTGACAGGTGGTCTTGAAGAGGCTCTTGCATGGTGCTTTACATAAAATTAAGCAAGCTTTATTTTCCAGACCAAAGGAAAAAAAAGAGTGGGCTGGTCCTGTCTTCCCATATTCACCCTCCTGGATTTGCCACAATTCAAAGATGTTTATAGCAGCATTATTTAACATAGTGAAAATTTGGAAATAACCTAAAATATTTACAGCAAGGAATTGGTTAAGTTTTGAACCACCTATCCAGTCAAATGGTACACTGCCATTAAAAGAAAAATAATGGAAAGATGTCCATAATACCTTGTTAAACAGCATAAGTAAGATGATCCCATCTTGGTTAGAAAACAAACAACTGTTGGGGCCTCTGGGTGACTCGGTTGATTAACCGTCTGACTCTTGATTTCGGCTCAGGTCACGATCTCTCGGTTAGTGAGTTCGACCCCCACATCGAACAGCTGTCAACATAGAGCCTGCTTGGGATTCTCTGTCTTCCTCTCTCTCTGCCCCTCCCTTGATTGTGCTCACTCTCTCTCTCTCTCTCTCTCTCTCTCTAAATAAACTTAAAAAAAAAAAGAAAATAAACAACTGTTTAGGAAGAGAGGTCTCAGTCATAGAAGGCTGAGAAATCACTGTGACTAATATCTGAGTCTCACTTAATGTTATTTTGAATGGAGATTAGGGGACTTCAAAACCCCTGTGGTCTGCCTTCTGTCTTTCAGAATCATGAATTTTCACAAACTGCCTTGAAAAAGGACATGTTATTTCATGTGGGCCTGGCAAGAAGAAGAGAATCTTTTCCCATCTTGGGCTAAAAGTTCCTTAAAACATGCATTTTCCTACATCTTTCTGAATAATTTAAGATTTACAGTCATCTATAACCTCTCACTCTGAATACATGTAAGACAGCTAGGGTCCTGCCTGGGTTCTAGAGTTTAAAATACAACCTGGCTACCAGCAAGCCATGTGTGGCTCTTGAATGTATTTCATTTGGCTTTTACCATTTAAAAAAATTATTTGAAGTATGTTGCCAACATTAAAAACTAGATTTCACATAGAATTTAGTATCAT
Source organism: Cryptoprocta ferox (assembly GCA_028646485.1). Classification (NCBI taxonomy): domain Eukaryota; kingdom Metazoa; phylum Chordata; class Mammalia; order Carnivora; family Eupleridae; genus Cryptoprocta; species Cryptoprocta ferox. Next base: position 81,097,234 of record CM053571.1, read on the forward strand.
TTAGAGAAAAAAATTGGAATATCTGGCAGCACTGGGTCCTATGCCCATCAACAGACTATGAGCTATGATCTTTTTGCTTCTGTCATGTGTCCTCTGTTTACCCCAGTCCCTAGCACTCCTTGTTGTATTCCTTCTCCTCTTCTTAGGCTCCTTGCCTGGATTCTGTAGGCATTTGATTTTGGAACTCCTGTGTGCCAGACTCTATTAGCATAGCTGTGTATCCATACCTTTATACCAGTGGTCTGAAAAAGTTGACAGATTTGCTTCATTTGCTTATATTCCTGGCATTTCTGGGTAAATCAATCAATTAATCAAAACATCTATGGACTTACTGTGTCCAGAACATAATGTTGGAGCTTAAGATTTTACAAGACATGATTTATACCCTTGAGAGGCTTACTTTCCACTTGTGGAGGATGAGCGTATACACAAAATGGGTAGCAAGCAAATAGTACTAAATGCTAAGTGTCTAGAATGTTGGGTTAAAAGGAGTGACATTGCTGTAGGGTTTTTTTGTTTGTTTTTTGTGGCAGTGGGCAGGATTGTGGATGCTGATCCTGGAAGATAAGGTAGGCCAGGGAAAGTTCTGGAGAAGGAAGACCTTAGGTTGTATTTGAAAGTTGGTAGGATCCGGTGGGTCACAGACCTTATCGTGCACATGAACTGTGTAAGACAAATTCAGCCTCCCATGGTCTACCCATAGCTAAAGTAGAACCAAGAAAATGCATCTTTACTATGCATTTTAGGATGATTCTGATATATGTGGGCCACACTATAAAAAAGGGGAGAAAAGGTGACTCAAGCAGAGAGGGTAAAATAAGCAAGCATAGGTAAGACTGTAAGTGGAGAACAGAGGCTATGAAATTCAGCTGATTGGAGGCTTATTGGTGAAAGTCCTGGGAGATGATTAAGGGAGTGATGCCAGGAAGGAAGGAATGCTTTAGAAACAACTTATTTTCCTTTTTCTCACAAGAAAGAATGACAGGTACTTTTTTATAAAGTTGGGACTGGAGAAAGTAGAGGGAGCCAGTTATTCTCAAAGAAACTATTCTCTGCTTGATTTCTTCATTTTTTTTCATGGAAAAGTTATATATGAGACAATACCAAGTTTGCTTTTTTAAAAAAAATTAATAATTTAATAGTTAATTAGCCAGCGATTGATCCTGGTCCTGTTGTTCAGGTACTTCATCAGTTAAATTGGATTAACAGTTTAACACTCTGCTGCATTATTGAGTAATTGTACACTACTTATAGTTGAAAACAAAATAGGTGTTTAATTCACACCATATTTTAGTGTAACAAACACTAAGCTGGGGGTCAGAGTTTTTGCCCCAGTACTTCATATAGTGACTAGTATATGGCTTGTTGGAACTCAGTAAATACTAGCCAAATATCCTTACCTGAAATGTGCTTGATATCTGTAGTTCTTCATTTTGGGGGAGGGGGTAGGGAGAAGGAGTTTGATTAGATTAGTAGTTTTCTGCACCATCAAATTCCTTTGGGTGTCTACGTGTCACTGTCAGAAATAAGAGAAAAACCAAGAGGAACGCCCACCTCCACCTCAAATAGTTCTCTTTTGTTTTTCTATTTTTGTTTTTTAATGGAGATTTTCTGCCTAAGGTCTTATTTAAAAAACAGCAGAAGACTTCTATTGTGAAACAGACAAAATAACAACATCAACAATAATAAGTTTGAAAGTCTCTGAAGTATTGAAGAAATGATTTGATTCAATTTCATATATATTTATAAGCCACTGTGCACAGTTTTAACATATCATTCTCATGACTCATTGAGCATAAATGAATTTTAATGTTCCTCCGATCTGTTTCAATCTTTGAGCAATCCTTGAACTTGCAGGGGATCTTATTGGACATAATACTTGCAGACACTTCATAGGTCTTAAGGGTGAAAAATGACTTGGCAGGTAGATAGTAGGGTAGGGAGAATTGAGGGAAGAAGGGGAGGAGGCATTGTAGTAGCCTCAGCAAACGTAGGGAGACAAATTCAGGCTGTGTTGGAACAGAACCACAGTAAGTAGAATGGCGTGGAGGGGATATGGAGTGTGAGCATAGATGATATGGTGAGAAAAAAGAACAGGGAGTTTGGGGTGTTGTTGGTGGGTCCTGAGTGCCTCAGTGAAGATCTCAAATGTTTTGGTCTGTGGATGAGGGGCAAACATGGTACGTTTTGTACATTTTTTTTGTAGGGGAGCAACATGCATTAGATTTTGTTTACTTAAAGATTTATTGAGATTAACTGATACATAAAGGATTGCACATAGTTAATGTGCATAATTTTATGTGTGTGAATATGTGCAAACACCTGTGACACCATCACTTTTGTTTTGGAAGAAAAACTAGCACATAAGAGTAAAGGATAGATGATGGGCAAGAACTAGAGGCCAACTGATAGTCATGAGCCATTTGAACAAATTTGCAGTGAGGATGGAAGGAGGAGAATAGAAGAAATATCAGAGGTAGGTGATAGGGTGATGATATTGAGAGAGGAGCAATAGTGACTCCAAGATTTCTAGGCTGTGTTGCTGAGAAAATGTTGGTCCATTAAAAATAAAATAACAGTGTCGATCACTTTGTGCCAGACAGAACTCATTTAATCCTCACCACAACTGTCCGAGGTGGGTACCATTATTAGAATGAGAATGCTAAGGCACTGAGGTTAAATAAGTCACCAGTGGGCCTAGAAGGAACATTAAGTCAGGGCTTGGATACAGGCAGGTAGGCTAGGGGGCAATGCTTGCCTAGAGGAAGATGCACTGTATTTGCAGAGAAAGGCTGTGGTGCTTCTACATCAGGGGCTGAAACTGCAAGGTCTAGTAATGACATGCAGCTTGGTTCCTGCTACTGCTGCTGCTGCTGCCATTTTTTGCTCCTCTAAGAATCACTAGCTGCCACCTTTGAAAGGGCGGCTTGCCCTTCATAGTCCTTTCCTTTCCACCATGAAAAAAATCTCCCAGGTCTGAGAACTTTTGAAATGTGGCCAACCGCTGGCCTAAGGGAGAAGTACAGCCTTCCTTACTCTTTGGCATTCATGGGTCAGAGACAATGTTGGCAACATATTTTAGTTAACTGGGAGTTGATTATGAATCATTTAATAAATCTGAATGATCCCATGAATTGATAGAATATTTGACTTCCAAGGGTTGTATCCCGACTACAGATTATATGTGAAAAATACATAATATTCTCTGGAATGTGTATTATTTTTTATAATGGATTGAATAAAAAATTTTACTGGCGATATAGTGCCCGACAAATAAATACATCACATCATTCAATTTCCAGAGATGCATCCTGTGTAGAAAGGCTATTAACACTTAGTTTATCTTTTTTAAATCACAATTTTATTAGTGGAATAAGGAATACAAATCTTAGCAGCAGCTTTCTGGAAATTCACTTTCATGTAATTGAAGGACCGATGAATCTTCTTTGAATGGTATGGATATGGAAATATTTTATAATTACTACTTATATATCCCCAGGCAAGGTTTTGGGTAATGTTTTTAAAGGGTTCAATAATTAAATATCTGTAATGGGAAGCATTAGTCTCTGAAATAAATTAACTAATTACTAGATATTTTCATCATAAAAATGCTTACACATGCAAAGTAAGAAAACAAAAGAAATTTTAATTTGGACTTCCAAGGGGCTAGTTTAATGACTGAAAGAACAAATATATATATATATATATATATATATATATATATATATATAAATTTTTTTTTTTTTTTTGCTAGAAAGGAACAAAGCTGCTTTTGATTCAGCTGTATCTTGTAATTATTTTGCTTGTTAGCTGGGTACCGTGCTTACTAGGAATTCACTTATGGGAAGTTGTCAATCCTTAGTTGAAATAATAAAGTGGGGGTACAGATAGATGTGCATCTGAAGAATATTGTTGGAGGGTTGGGGGCTTAATTGGTGTACTGGTTAGAATGTAATTAGGTCCTTGAGCGGGCAGTGCAATTAAATATGTCAAGGAGAGGGCATAATTAGATGGGCGGCTGAATGGTGTAATTACATTCATAAGAGGGGGGCTGTAATTAGATGTAAGACAGGGGGTGTATTTAGATGCCTAAGTTGAGGATATAATTAACATATGGGTGAGAAATTAAATTATGTGTGTGGGTGAAGCATAATTATGTGTGGGAGTCCATGTGGATATGTGGGTGAGGGTACATAGAAATGAATGGGTTGGGCTACAATTAGAAGGGCAAGTTCATGTTCTGATGGTCAAAAACTTGAGATTTTCATCAATAATGGCAAGCATATGTTTTGACATCATGACTAATAGCAGCTGGCATATAGTGACAGCCTTTCAGGCCTGTTCGAAGGGTTGCAAATCAAAATCTATGCTTTTCTATTAAGACTTGAGACCCACATCTAACACTGACAGTGATTCCTCTTCTTAATAGTGGCACTTGGTGGTGTTCTGAATGCTGAATGGTTTGGTAATTTTTCTAGCTTTAAAACACAACTGCATGACATGGAAGACTTGCTCTCCCTATCAAAGAGAAGAGTTTGGAGGGAGTAGCAGAACAAACCAAACAGACAAAGAATTTTCCTTTGAATTATGAAGTATGAAAATAAAAGTCCAACTCTTAACTAAGAGTATCAGCATCTAGTTACATGTGTAACAAAATAAGCAAAGTTTAGCTTGATAGCCTCACTTTTTTGCTATAAAATATTTATTCAGAAATATTTATAGAATTCTCCCCTCCTGACTCTGCCTCCCCCCTCCAAGTGTAAGCAATCAAGTAAGGAATGTGGGTTACAGGTGAAACAAGATTAGGAAGTGGTAGAAGGGGTAGGAGGAAGACAGGAAGAAGAATCTAGAGCAAGGTAGGTGTAAAAGTTATTTAGTGCATATGGAAACTAACGCTGAAGCAGTGAATTATGGTGAGAAGTATAATAGTAATCTGATATATTTTGTATTATACTTAAAACAGTGAAGTATTTTGTTGCCATCTTCAAAAGCAAGAGAGTATTTAAAAATACTAGTTTGTTGCTTAGATAAATTCTTGAAATTAAAGCTATTTAATTGACCATTAGTTTGCTTAATCTGATTCAATCGTTACTCAATTCTCACAATTCTGGGTACTGCACAGCCTCCTCTTGTTTGTTCAGAGCTTGGATTGTGTCTAACAGAGCTCCACTATGGACAGAATTGTCAATCTTAAAGTAGCCAGTTATTTTATCAGCAAAATGAGTTTATTTGGGAATGGCAAAACAACTGCAGTTTGGGACACACAAACTATAATGAACTGTAGATAAGTCTGGAGAACAAAGGAGAGGGTTTTGCTTTTAGAGAGGAAAGGGAGGAGTTGGGAGGGGTTGAATGAGAGTTCATTGGAGGAAAGGGAGAGTTCAGGGTTGTGGTGACTTCTCATTGGCTAAGACGTGGCAGTTCTCATTGGCTGGGCTGTTGCTGGGCTACGACAACAAGAAGCTAGGAGGCTTCTTCCTCCTGCTGGGGTAGTAAAATAAGCTTCCTCCTGGCCATATATGTAAAGTAGGCTGTAATTAGTGGTACATTCTTGAGAGCTCCTCCTTCAGGACTTCTGGACTCAGTTTGGAATGAGATTTCCTTTACTCATTTTCACAGAATCCAAATGGGTTCCCTATGGGCTTTTAAACTTTTTGGCTCCCTGGTGCTCCCAAGAAGCCTACATTTAACGTTAGTTATTATAACTTGGATGTAGGGACATTCCAGCCTGCCCCCAGTATCTGATCTTGCCCTACAGTGGTTCTGTGGAATATTTTTTATTCTTTGATTTTTATTTCACTTCAATGCAGGATGCTCATTTTTTACATTGTAATATGCCTCAAAGATGGCCTCTCTCAAAGACTATTGTAACAATTTGTATCAGAGGTGTTCTTGCTAAAATGTTGCATATTCTTGTAAGAATAGTTACCGCAGCAGCATTGTTTAATACAGTTCTCTATCTACTAAGTGGTTTACATTTTTCTTTTTCTCCACCATCCCTCCTACCTCATTCTCTCCCAGCAAGACAAGCTCAGACTCTAAAATGGTTAGTGATTGATGGTGATTAGCTCAGTTCCTCATAGAGATAGTGTAATTATCATTCAGGACATCTAGTTGTGTCTGTGGGATAGAAGATGAGTAGGCACAGAGTGTCCTCATGTTAGTGATTGAAGTCACTGGCCCTTACTGCTTTGTTGTCTTGTGTAGATTGCACATGAAGAGGCAAAAGTGAGGCATCTGGCTTTGGAAATGACTCTGGTAAATAATGCATCATTCACTTAATTATAAAAACCATTCTGGGATGCTCTAGAGCTATTTACATAAGGCACAAAAAACATGGCTTAAATTCTTCAGATTTTAACGGCATTCTTCCAGAAGTCATATTGTCAGCCAGGAATAATTTAGCAGGTGGCATTTGTAATTTGTTTCTGAAAAAGTCTTTGAGACTGTAACAAACTTTTCACCTTCATTCATACCATAAAACGTTAAGGATCCTAATTTTTGTCCTTTTTTTCTTTCAACTTTCTTAAGATTATCTAATAGGCCAGAAATCTGAACTACTTTTCATATGCCTAAAAACTTCAGATTTGAAGTCTCAATGTCACTTCCTCATAAAGATTTTTTATAACCTTATAGCACTCTGTACTTTCCTATCATATTTGTTAAATTCTGTTTTTCCCATTAGCATGTTAGCTCCATGAGTGGGGTATATGTCTGTTTTGCTCACCAGCACATTCTCAGCATTCACAACAGTTTCTAGTTCATAATAGGTGCTCAACAAATAGTTGTTGAGTGAAAAGACAAGTTAGACATCAGGTCTATTTAAGAAGAGATACAGGAGTGCCTGAGTGGCTCAGTCGGTTGAGAATCTGACTCTTGATTTCACTCAGGTCATTATCTGGTGATTTTTGGGATCAAATCCCATGTTGCACTCTGTGCTGACAGCACAGAACCTGCTTGGGATTCTCCTACTCCCCTTCTCTCTGCCCCTCCCTCACTAACATTCTCTCTCATGTATGCCCTCTCTGTCTCTGTCTCTCTCTCTCAAAATAAATAGATAAATAAACATTTAAAAAAAAAAAAGAAGAGGCATAGGCAATGTAGGCCATGGGCCATAATAAAGATAAGAGATATCTCAAAAAACAAAATTTGGAATGTCTTTATTAATTGGCTCTTGGAGAGTGACAGGGTCATGTTCTTGAAGTTTGGAGATTAAATTATATATCCATTATGATATTAAGAAAGTTCCATTTTAGGCAAGGTACTGCTGAAATAGATTTGGTGTTCAACAAATGATTTACATATTAAACAAATTGTTGATTGTCTGCTCCATGTTTAGTTGGGATATAGAGTGTTGAGCAAAAAAGATATGCTAACTTGTAACAATTCACACACAAAAATGTACACTTAAAAACTCATTGATTGATAGAAGTAGTACATATATCCTCAAAGGCCAATCATAAAAAATATTTTGTTCAAATCTATATAACTCTTTGAGACTGAAGATATTTCACACAAAGACAAACTATATATTATTGTGGTCTAGCAATATAATGATACATTTTTTCCCAGAAAATTTAATGTTTTTAGTATACAATAATGTACTAATGCTATGTATCGGACTTCAGAGTTTCCTGATGATGTTCAATGCCTCACAGTTTTTTAATTCTCATAATCATACTGGGAGAGAGATGGGATAGGTATAATCATGCCTGACTTACAGTGAGACACTGGGAATTTGAGGGGACTGGCAATCCAGAATCTGAATTCCAGATGGTTAATATAATATAGTCATTAAGAAGGTGGCCATTCATTGATGGCATAGTGATAAGCAAAAAGATTTGGACAAAGATCCATCAGGTGAGTTAGTGGTCCAGCAATATTTTGAACCCATCCATATGGTTGATCTGCCTAATCCAAACTTTCATTTATAGTAGTATTTTTTGTATTGTTGTTTGTTTTTTTAATTGACATACAGTTGACACACAGTGTTAGATTCATTTCAAGTGCACAACATAATGACTGCACAAGTCTATATGTTATGCTATGCTCACCATGAGTCCCTATAAAATGCTATTACCATCTGTCCGTATACAATACTGTTAAAATGCCATTCACTATATTCCCTATGTTGTATTTTTTCTTCCATGACTTAATCATTCCATAACTGGAAACCTGTATCTCTCACTGCTCTTCACCCATTTTGCTTATCCCCCAACCTTCCTTCCATCTGGCAACCATCACTTTGTTCTCTGTATTTACAGGTCTGTTTCTGCTTTTTGTTTGTTTATTTGTTAGTTTGTTTTGTTTTTTAGATTTCACATATAAGTGAAATCATATGATATTTGTCTTTCCCTGTCTGACTTCTTTCATTTAATATATATTTGCTAAGTCCATCCATATTGTCACAAATGGCAAGATCTCATTCTTTTTTATGGCTGAGTAATATTCTGTTGTATATATATATATACACACACATATACATATATATGAATATATATACACATATATGAATGTATACATAAATGTATATATACATGTACATATATATGAATGGATAAAAAAGTCATGGTTATATATATACATATATATATACATGGTATATATATAGAGTAATATTTTTTTAAGGTTAGCAGGAGGAGTTTTATAGTAATACTATATTCTCAGATCCAGTGGACATTTTATGTCAGGAATGTAAGGAGATAACATTTGAAAAGAATGGAGGCAATGTCTTAATAAAAAAAATACTTGATAAAATAGTAATATTCATTTGGAAATGAATGACCAAAAGTTCTTTCTATGTACTGTACCCCAAAAGGAGAACATCGTGTTCACATATCATTCTGGTAAGCACTGACCATTGCCAAGTTGAGATATTCTGGACCTAAAATAGCACAATGACAGTATTATTTCAATTAGTTAAAAAAAATTCCACAGTGTTTTCTCAATTAAGTTTTTCGTATCTGTAAAGCTTTGGTGAGCTGGTACTGTTCACTCATGTATTACCAGGGCCCAGAAGATTGTGCACTTAGGTACTTGAGAAATATTTATTGAAATGAAATTGCTGGTGTGAGGGCTAGCAGTTGATCAAATGAAGAAGTAGCAAGCAAATATTAACAGAAACAAATAAACGGTTCCCCCCATCCCTGGACTTCTGTTTAAGAGCTCTGAATTTTTTTTAATAGTACATGAATATAATAGTTACATTTTCCAGTTGTTAAAATAGAGTTAGATAAAGAGCTATTTTCTCGTGTTCCCCCAAACCCATGGAATCTCAGTATTCTGTGGCTTGAACAAGTTGGTGAACTGTGCTGGGAGGAGGAAAGGAATGGAAGAAGAAGGAAAGAAAGATGAGTGGATCACTGTACTGGGAGCTTGATGAGATGCTTCATGTGCATCATCTCACATAATCCTGAGCAATATTATCCCTCCTCAGAGACAGGAAGTGGAATGCTGAGGGGTTGGACAGCCTGCCCTACAATCACACAGTCCCACAAACTGGAAGTGGGGAGGTAGGTGGCACCTAGCTATATGCTGTGGCAGCTACCGCTGCTGCTTCTGTGCCCACATTCTTAACTGGAAGCCTAGAGTTGCCAGTCGATCTGGTTCAAGAACTCTAACAGCAATGAGGGGGGTTCAAGCCGGTTTTTACAAGGTAAACTAAATATTAACTGAGCATGAATGAGCCCACACTTTTCGAATAAACTATGTATAAATAGATTTGCAAATAAACATGTATAATTCACTGAACTCAGATCAGGCTTTCTGTCTACACTGCTGAACCAAATCTATCCTTGTTAAGGTTAGCAAGTGACCTCCATGTTGCTAAATCCAAAGGGCCACCTTCAGCTGTTATTTTACTTTGTTAATCTCTCTATTTATTATTGAAGATCTATTGCATTTGCTGCAATTGTTTCCCTTTAATTTTTGAGACACCTTTTCTTTTTTTACTTGTCTTCCAAGAAACCACACTTTTCCTGAGTTTTTTTTTTCTCCCATTTTATTGGCTACTCCTTAGTCTCCTTTACTGATTTCTCCTGAGTCTCCTGACTTCTCGTTGGAATGTCCCAGGATTCAGGTCTTTGACCTCTTCTATTTTCTGTCTATACTTCTTCACCATCTAGTCTCCTACGTTTAGCTACATACTGTATGCTGAGCGCTCCTGGCTATCATTGTCCAGGAAAGACCAGTTCCATGACTATATTCTCATATTTCAATTGCCTACTTGACACTGCCATTTAAATGCCTAAAGCGGGTGGCGCGTGGGTGGCTCAGTTGGTTTAGCATTTGACTCTTGATTTTGGTTCAGGTCATGATCCCAGGGTCATGGGATCGAGCCCTACAACTGGCTCCATGGTGAGCATGGAGTCTGCTTAAGATTCTATCTCTCTCTGCCCCTCCCTCCAACTCTAAAATTAAAAAAATAATTCCTAAAGGGGATCTCACACTTGACATCTTTAAAAATTTTTTTTCTAATGTTTTATTTGTTTTTTTTTTTCTTTTTTTGAGAGAGAGAGAGACAGTGTGAACAGGGGAGGGTCAGAGAGAGGGAGATACAGAATCCAAAGCAGCCTCCAGGCTCTGAGCTGTCAGCACAGAGCCCGATGCGGGGCTCGAACCCACGAACCGCGAGATCATGACCTGAGCTGAAGCCAGATGCTCAACTGACTGAGCCACCCAAGCTCCCGTCACACTTGACATATTTAATATTGAACTCCAAATCATTCTCCTCAAAACCTGCTCCTTTGTAATCTTCTATACCTAAGCAAATGGCAAGTCCTTCTTTACAGCTGTTCTAGCTAAAACCCTTGACATCATTCTTGATTCCTCTTTTCTCTTACTCTAATTCCATTGTGTCAGCAAATTCTGTCAGCTCTTCCTCCAAAATATCTTCAGAATCTGCCCACTTCTTACCATCCCCACTGCCATCACTCTAGTCCAAGCTACCAGAATCTCTAGTCTACTGTTATAGGAGACTCCTGACTGGTCCCTTTCTTTCTGCTCATGACATCTCATAGCCTATTCATGCAGCAGCAGAGTGTTCCAAAATATGGCATAACATCACTCCTTTGCTTGCCCTACATTGACTTGATTTTCATCTCAGAATCAAACCTAAAGTCTTTATCATATTCTTCATAGCCCTACAGAATTTGTTCCCTAACCTCCCTACCAGTTAACTCTCTTAATTCCCTTTCCTACTTCTCAGTCCCTTACTTACTCATTTCCAGACAATGGGGTCTTTTCTCTTCCTTTCATACCCCAGGAGTGTTCCTTCGTCAAGGTCTACATAAGAAGTTCCCCACAGATATCTGTAATGCTCACCACCTCATCTTCAGGGATTTGCTTACATGTCTCCTTGAGTTCTTCCCCAGCCACCCTATTTAAATTGCAGTTCTTCAAAAGCATTTCTTGATTGTCTCATGCCAATGATTTGTTTCTGTCCACAGTCCATGTCACCATCTGACATACTGTTCATTTTACTCATTTACCTTCACTTATTATCTGTTTACCCACTAGAATGTAAGCTCCATAGGAACAGGGATTATTACTTATGTCCCTGTCACCCAGAACAGTGCCTGAAACATAGTAGGTACTCAGTAAATACTTGTGGAATAAATGAATAGCTAATTTGAGCAGAATTGCTTAAATCTACTCCCAACATAGTATAGATCTAACCAATGTATTTCTAATGTTGACTTCAAACCTCCTCAGGAGTGACTGAGAAAAATGGCATATATCATCCTGGATCAATCTGGAAGTGTTAAGAGTGCTGGCCTTTGTCTGTCCTTCCTCTCTGTATCCTGCTCTGGAGTTCCGTGGAGTGTTCTCTGTTGCAGCCATGTAGGGAATTCTTAATTGTCTGCTGGCAGATGCTTAGACTTTACAGTTTAAGTACTGTATCTTTATGAACTATATTTTCATAGCTCTGGCTGTTCCTTTTACATACTAGAAATAGAGGAAGTAAATTTTTTTCTTGTGCTGCATGAAGTGCCTACCTCAGCTTCACACAGACTCCTGGAATTTTATTTTTCTGGTTTAATTACTTTATGCCTATGTGAAGCCCTTATGTATTCATGTATTTATTCCATTTACTCAAATAGTCCATATTATTTGCTTTGAATACATCCAAAGTGGCCTACTTAATATCCGAATAGTTATTTTATGCACCGGTTATATAGATGTGAGGTCTTCCTCCAAAGAACTCCAACCACTAGGCATTGTTTTAACAAGCAGGAGATCGTTTTCCTGGGGCTTCTTGCTGACCCAGCTAAAAGACACTGAATGATGCATTTCACTTTCAGGGGGTATTGCTAGGTTTTGATAGTCCCTGGTACTATAAATAGCACACCAGGGAACACTCAGGTACACTGAACATTTTCTTTACACTCCAGTTCAATGTTTGTAGGAAGAAAGTCACATGCCGTCTGGTTTGCACAAGTCACTTGCCCCTTAGTGCCTCCCAAGTTCTAGACAGACCCACCCAAAGTGTACATTTTCTCATAAACACAGCATCTGTTTTCAGCATACTTTGTGCCTTTGTTTATACTGCTTTCTCTGCCTGGCAAAATCCTATTCATCCTGTAAGATTCATCTTGAGTGAGAAAGCTTTCCCCTGAGTTGGCTCGGCAGAAATTTGCTTTTTTCCTCCTGTGTGGGATTCTCCATAGCATTTAGAGCATACCTCTTCTACAACAATTTCAGCATTATGTTAGAGTCTATTACGCAAATTTATATGTTCACAGTCTCCCTACATTCCAGGCTGTGAGTCTGAGGCCTGTGACTTTTTGTATCTTTGTATTTACCCCTGATAATTAGCATAAGAAGCACTCAGCAACATTTGTGGAGGGAATTGAGGATTGTAGGAATGAATGAAATTGCATTCAGATAGGGGGATAGAATTCATTTGAATTTGTTCACAGTTTACTGCCATTAAAACTAATCCTGGATTTTTCTATTTTCCCTAGGAGACACTCTATACATGGTCAATTTGATACAAAATATGTTATATTTAAATACACTTCAGGGAATTAAAGTTCCTTTTTTTTTTTTTTTTTTTTTTTTTTAGTTTCAAAGGAACAGGCTAGTGTGTTCCTTACAAACTTCTTGGCATCTTTCTTTCTACATGCTCTTTTGCTCTGCCCAGTCTTCAATCAAATTCCTCCAACAGATCTGCTGTAAACAATGATTTTGTGAGCAGTCGTGTGTTCTCTGCAGTGAAAACCCGCCTTGTTTTCTGTTGCTAGGCAACCCCATTCCAGCTGCCCCTGAAGAAATGCGCGGTGGTGGGAAATGGTGGGATTCTGAAGAAGAGTGGCTGTGGCCGTCAAATAGATGAAGCAAATTTTGTCATGCGGTAAGAGAGAGCATCCACAGCGCGGCCTCTGCCTTCTCTCCTTTTCCCCACACCTCCCACAAGCCCTGGGGCCTTTCACAACTAGTCACTTGTGATTAATCAATTGTAACTACTCTTTAGCTTCCCTTCAAATTCATATACAAGTGAATTTAGGAGAGGGCCAGGGAGCAGGGGAACATGCCCCAAGAAAGTACAAAGCCAAGAAGGGTTCAGAGGTCATGGGGAGACCCAAAAGTAGAAACACTTAGATTTTGTGTTAGATTATGCAGTTGGGTGATAAAAACTTTAAAAATGGATTTAAAAGTTGACTGTGGATACACATTTTCATTTATTCATTACACTCTACACACTTTTCTTTGTTTTTCACAAAAGCATTTGTAAGTAGGCAGTGGGATTTGAAGAGGGCTCTGATGACCTGTGTATGGCTAAGAACACCAGAAGGAGGGGTCATAACTTTTGTGCACGGAGGAAGATTGGAAAAGGGACTAAGTGGTGACATGTATGTCACTTCAAGGGGGAAATAGAAGGTTTCTACAGGGGCATGTAGAAGAATTGCTAAGATGCATCCAGTCAGGGATAGAGACCATCAACCTGTCGTGGTGCCAACCTGCACTTTTGGGTGATTTTGAGCAGGAGTGAAAACAACAAGTGATTGGATTGACATGAGTTTGGGATTGTCTGACTGAGAGGGAAGAAGAATGGGGAGTGACAACATGGAGGACCCTGGCTAGAGAAAGTGTAAGGTGACATACCTTGAAGTCTGGGCTGGATAGCAAGTGGGCTTTGAGGGGCCCAAACAGAGAGGAAGGGCACCAAACGGGGCCAAAGGACAGGGTCATTCAGAGCCCGAAGGGAGTGGGTGGTGGGAAAGACGAAGGAGAGATGGAATCATGAGAACTAATGTCAAAGAGTGGCCCACTGGAGTATATGATGGCAGAACTCAGTTTGTCTGGGGGATGATGGGACATGTAGCAGAAAAAGACCCATGTAACTCAAGAAGTGTAGGGACTTTGCAGCTGTATTGTGGAGGTTTTGTCAGGTGGGCCCCAACATCTCACTGAAGTGGGAATAACTATGACCAATGTGCCAAAGGGCTCCAGGGCCAGGAAGGCGGAAGCAACACAGAGGGAAGGAAGCAGAGTAAAGGAAAGGGGGCAGCAGCATGGGATTTGGTTTTTGTGTTTTTGTTTAAGGATAAATAAATAATGGTCTAGAAGTGATCAAAGGTGGCTGAGAGAACACTAAACCACCTCTGAGCTAAACCACCTCTGAGCTCAGTGGAATGGGGGAGAGTGAAGGCATTTTTTGTGAGTGTCTCAAGGGAAACCATGTACCTGGGGGAGGGTCAGGCTCCCGCTCAGAGAACAAGAGTTGGGCTCCTTAGAAGACTTTTTATCTCATTGGTGAAGCCTGCAGCACAGTGGGGAGATCTTCTATATCTGTCTTTCCTTCTTGGAGATGCCCTGCCAGAGTTTTTCCAGTGTAGGATATATTTTCCTCTTCGTTGCAATTATTATTATTATTGTATTATTATTAGTACAATATATATAAACAATAAGAAAATGTGGAAAATAAAAATGTAGTTCTCATAATTCAAGTCAATAAAACATCTGTTTATTAAGCTCCTACTTACTATGTATTGGGCCTTAGCTGGGTCTAGAAATGGTACATTAAACAATTCTGCCTTGGGGGCACCTGGGTGGCTCAGTTGGGTTAGGCATCCAACTCGATTTCGGCTCAGGTCGTGATCTCATGGTTTGTGGGTTTCAGTCCCACGTCGTGGTGTGGAGCCTGCTTAGGATTCTCTCTCTCCCTCTCTGCCCTCCCTCCCCCTCTCAAAATAAAGAAGTAAACATTAAAAAAATTAAAAACAAAAACAAAACAATTCTGTTTTGTATTTAGAACCTAGAGATATGCTAGGCCTCTGATAGGGGAAGTTCAGAGACAGATGGTGAGGGATCAGGAATCTTCTGATAAGTGGTGTGTGGAGTGAGCCCTCTCTCCATTTCACTTTGGGTACAGGAACAGCTCTTCTGAGGCTTTAATGTGGGAAAGAATCCAAGTGCTGCCATAGTGCCATGAGATGATGCTGGAGAGGTATTTATGCTATGAGAGTGGCCACAATCTAAAGAGTTTATGTTGATGGTAAGAGCAAAGGCCCTGGGCCAAATTCAGGTACCCGCTTCAATGTACTGGCATTAGGTAGAGGCTGAGGAGCCAGCAAAGAAACGGTGGGGAAGAGGAGGACAAGCCCTTGCCACAAACTAGCTCTGTGACCTACCGCACATTGTTTATCCTTGCTGGGGCTCAGCTTGCCAATCTTTATGAGGGAGTGGGAGTGGACAATTCCTCAGACCTTTCCACTGTGGAAACTGGTTCTATCTGTGATTATATGAATAGCATATAATTGTAATAGGTCATGTAGTCTAGTTTATATTTTCAGCTTGCTCTCGAGTATGTTTATTTGCTTTTTCCAAAAACTATGTAAGGAACATGGAGGAGTGGTTATTAAACTCACAGATTCAGGGAATTTAAATGATTTCAAGAGGCTTTAATACAATCTGGCAGGAGGCAGTAAAATAAATGTATTTTTATATTATTCTTAAGTGTGTATATGTGTGTGTCACTACATTTAAGAAGATGCATATTTTAAACTTAACATGTTGAATACTAGGGCTAAGCATTTCAGGAAGTTATCTATCTTTATTTATTGTAAATAAACAAGACTAAGTCTGCATTACAGACAATCAACATGGCTGTATTCAAAGTCAGAACTAATGAATGTTTGTGGTTAGGGTGCATAGCACAGTATTAAGCATAATGTTCATAAAATAATGGGAGAGGTGAAGATGGAGAATTCAAAGAGTTAGAGTCATCTGTGCATATGCCTTTGATTTAATTTCAAGAATAGCGCCATTTTCCTTTTATTAATTGAAGTATGATTAACATATAACATTATATTAGTTTTACATGCACAACATAATGATTTGATATTTGTACACACTGAAAAAATCACCACAATAAGTCTCATTTCCCCATTACCATATAAAATTACATAACATGCAATAGAGTATTATTGACTAGAGTCACCATGCTATATGTTACTCCCTTGACTTAATTTATTTTATGACTGGAAATTTGTGTTCCTGACCCCCTGTTCCCATTTCTCCCACTCCCATCCCTGTCCCCTCTGACAACCACCAATCTGTTCTCTCCATCTATGAATTTTGTTTCATTCTATTTGATTGTTTGTTTTGTGTCTTAGATTCCACATACAAGTGAAATCAAACAGCATTTGTCTTTCTCTGACTTATTTCACTTACTGTAATACCCTCAAGGTCTCTGTGTTGTGGCAAATGGCAATATTTCATTCTTTTTTATGACTGAGTAGTATTCCATTGTATGTATATACCTCATCATCTTTATCATTTCATCAATTTTTTAGGTGTTTATTTACTTATTTTTGTGAGAGAGGGAGAGACAGAGAGAGAGAGAGAGAGAGAGAGAGCAGAGAAGGGGCAGAGAGGGAGAGAGAGAATCCTAAGCAGGCTCCATGTTGTCAGCGCAGATTCCACAAACTGTGAGATCATCATTTGAGCCAAGATCAAGAGTCAAACGCTTAACCAACTGAGCCACCCAAGCTTCGCTATGTTTTCATCCATTTATGGACACTCTATGTCTTTTGATTAGAGAATTTAGTCCATGTATATTTAAAGTAATTATAGGTAAGTATGCACTTTTGTCATTTAGTTCATTGTTTTCTGGCTTTTTTTGTAGTTCCTCTTTGTTTCTTCTTCTTTTGCACTCTCCCCATATGGTTTGATACATTTCTTCAGTGTTATGTTCAGATTCCATTCTCATTATCTTTTGTATATCTACTGTAAGTTTTTGCTTTGGGGTTACCATGAGGCTTACATATCTCAACCTATATATACAGACTAGTCTATTTTAAGTTTATAGCAAGTTAAGATTGAACACATACTAAAGCCATACATTTTTACTCCTCTGTCCATGTTTTGTTTTTAATGTTTTATGTCCTTTTATTTTGTGCATCCTTTAACTAATTATTGTAATTATAGTTATTTTTCCTCTTATTTTTTACATTTATTTATTTTTGAGAGACAGAGAGAGACAGAGCACAAGTGGGGGAGATGCAGAGAGAGGAGACATAGAATCTGAAGAAAGCTCCAGGTTCCAAGCTGTCAGCATGGAGCCCGACACAGGGCTCGAATTCACAAACTGAGACCATGACCTGAGCTGAAGTCGGACACTTAACTGACTGAGCCACCCAGTGCCCCTACTCTTTTTATATTTTAACGTTCATGGTAACTTTGTAAATGATTAGTCCATTACCTTTATTATATATTTGCCTTTACCAATTAAATTTTTACTTTTATATATTGTCTTATTACTAATAAGTGCCCTTTCCCTTCAGGTTAAAGGAGTCTCTCTAGTTTTTTTTTTAATATTTACTCATTTTTGAGAGACACAGGAGACAGGGCATGGGCAGAGGAGAGAGAGGAAGACACAGAATCCAAACCAGGCTCCAGGCTCTGAGCTGTCAGCACAGAATCCGACGTGGGGCTTGAACCCATGAACTGTGAGATCATGACCTGAGACGAAGTTGGACGCTTAACTGATTTAGCCACCCAGGAGCCCTAAAGAAGTTATTTTAATGTTTCTTATAAGGCCAGTTTGGTGGTGGTCCTTTAGTTTTTGCTTGTCTGGAAAGCCCTCTCTCTCTCCTTGAATTGACTGATAACTTTGCCAGGTAGAGTCTTCTTGATTGGCACTTTTTTGCTTTCCACACCTAGAATATATCACACCACTCCCTTCTGATCTGCAGGGTTTATGCTGAGAGTCTATATGTAATCTTCTGGGGGTTCCCTTATATATAACAAGTTGATTTTCTCTTGCTGCAATAAGATTCTATCTTTAACTTTTGATATTTTTTTAAAGTTTATTTATTTATTTATTTTGAAAGAGAGTGAGAGAGAGAGAGAGAGCGAGCAGGGAAGGGACACAGGAAGAGATAGAGAGAGAGAGGGAGAGAGAGAATTCTAAGCAAGCTCTGCTCTGTTAGCATAGAGCCCAACACAAGGCTCAATCCCACAAACCACAAGATCATGACCTGAGCCAAAATGAAGGGTTGGGAACTGAACTGACTGAGCCACCCAAGCACCCTTAACTTTTGACATTTTAACTATAATGTGCCCTGGTATGGGTCTCTTTAGATGTATTTTATTGAACTCTCTCAACTTCCTAAATCTGAATGTCTGTTTCATTCCCCAGGTTAGGGAAATTTTGAGTAATTATTTCTTCAAGTAAATTTTCTGTCCCTTTCTCTTCTCCTTCTGGTACCCTCCATATTATGTAAATGTTGATCTACTTGATGTTGTCCCAGAGGTTCGTAAGCTATCTTCACTTAAAATGTTTTTTTTTCTTTTCATCGCTTTGTTTGGGTGAGTTCCACTGTCCTGCCTTCCAGGTCACTGATCCTTTCTTCTATTTCATCTAGTTTGCTGTTGAACAGGGCCCTCTGGTGTATTTTTCAGTTCAGTTATTGTATTCTTCTGCTCCGTGAGTTCTGTTTGGTAGTTTCTTTTCTTTTAAATTTTTTAAATGTTTATTTATTTTGAGAGAGAGAGAGAGAGCGCGCAAGTGGGGCAGGGGCAGAGAAAGAAGGAGAGAGAATACCAAGCAGGTTCCACACTGCCAGCGCAGAACCTGGATGTGGGGCTCAATCCCACAAATGGTGAGATCATGACCTGAGCCAATATCAAGAGTCAGATACTTAACTGACTGAGCTACCCAGGTGCCCCTGTTTGGTACTTTCTTATATTTTATATATCTTTATTGAAGTTCTTTCTGTGTTCATCCACTCTCCTGAGATTGGTGAGCATCTTTGTGATCATTACTTTCAACTCTGTCAGGTAAATTACTTACCTCCATTTCATGAAGATTTTGTTCTGGGGTTTTATCTTATTCTTTCAACTGAAGAATATACCTCTTTTCCTCATTTTGCTTGACACTCTTTGTTTGTGTCTATGTATTATGTCAAACAGCTATGTGTCCCAGTCTTCAAAGAATGGTTACAGGAAGATTGGGGTCTGTTTTAATTTGCTGTCTGTTCAGTGACCTGGGGTTGGTTGCCTGCCAGGAACAGTTTCTCTAATTGTTTAAGAGCTGTAGGGCCCAGATACACAAGTTCCCCTTGGCCCAGAGCCAGGCATTTGAGCGGCATCCTTTGTGTGTCCTGCATGCAGCTGCTGGCTTTGGAGACATGGGTCCACAAGACAGTGCCAGACTAGAGCATACCCTTCCACAGACTTTGGCAGGGCAGAGGAACAATAGGATTCATACCTGCTAAGTTTGGCATTTTACATCTTTTAAAGGATGGAATTTGAGCACCAGTTCAGGGAAAGTGGTGCCAGCAAGTTAGAAGAGTGCAAAAATAACCTGTGGAAGCACCTCCATCCCTGTAGAGAGTTCCAACAGAACCCTGCCCTTCTGGCAGATGCTTTAAGATTAGCCAATGAATTTCCTTTACATATGGTCTAGGTGCTTTTCAACTTACCGTTTTGGTGCCGATTCCCAGAGTAAGTGATTCTGCACATGAGCCCTTTTAAGATGGGAGTCTCAGTTTTCTATAGTCCTTTGGGTCTTCTGGGTATAAGCCATGCTGGTTTTCAAAGCCAGACATTTTAGGGCCTCATCTCTCTGGAACAGGTCCCAAGGGTTGGCATGGATGATCTGGGGCTCAAGTACTTTGCTCCTTAGGGATATGCTCTGTATTTGTGAGATCCCTCCCATGTATGGGTTGCCATGCCAGGAGTGGGGTTTTTGACAGGACCATGTCTCTTACCACTTCTTTTTTATCTGATCATCAGTTGATAGACACTGGGATGTTTTCATATTTTGGCTATTGTTGTAGATGATGCACAATAAACATTGGGGTGCATATATCCCTTTGAATTAGTGTTTTTGTATTCTTTGAGTAAATACATTGTAGTGCAATTGCTGGATCATAGGATAGTTCAATTTTTAACTTTTTAAGGTACCTCCATACTGTTTTCCAGAGTGACTGTACCAGTTTGCATTCCTACCAACAGTGCAAGAGGTTCCCCTTTCTACTCAACCTTGCCGACACCTGTTGTTTCTTGTGTATTTGATTTTAGCCATTCTGACAGATGTCAGGTGATATCTCATTGTAGTTTTGATTTTTCTTTTCTTGATGATGAATGATACACATAACATTTTAAAAGTATTTTTATGAAATTTTTTTCTATTTAAAGATTCTGCTTCACCAAACCCAACCACTCTACTCCCCAATTCAAAGAATATTCATTTCTTATCAATTCTGTGATCAATCTTTTAGGATCATGAGCACAGTTACCAACACACAGTAGCCATTAATATCTGTTAATTGTGCCAACAAGAAAAATAAAAACTTTGAAACACTTTTACACAATTATGCCTTATTAGAAACAATTTGTATTAAATATGCCTTCTTTGTAAATCTATGTAATTATCAATTTAGGAATTGAGGAACTAAATTACAGTGTGCTTTTTCTAAGAAAAGAGCTATAGAGAAGTGTCACATACATTTGCACTTGAAGAGAAAGTTTACTTAGAAGAACTTAAGTCAGATATTTACACCAAAACACAGAGCCATTATTTTCCAGAAATGCATTTATAAAATGTTATCTTGTTTTAAGCATTTCCCTGTATTGTAGGATTTGATGATCAGTATCCAGAAGTTTTTCTTGAGCTTTTACTTTGTGACAGAAGGTATAAAGGAACCCAGACATAGGAGCCATGGATCAACCTACAAGGAAAAGACAGAAAAAAAAGTATTTATTAATTAAAACTGATATGTTTCATTAATAATGACAAAACAAGTTGTCTGAACTCTCCAGCAATATTCAGAGGTTACAGTTTTGCTATAATATGTTTGATTCTCAAATGTTATGAAGACCATCAAGATCAAATCTTCCTTAAGAGATAAATGCCCAAATTTTAGCTTATGTTTTATCCTTGAAATCATCTTCGTCTTTGTAAAGATCAGTTAAATCACGAGACCATAGCACCACTGCCGGGTGAGCCTGGTTGGTAACGCTTAAGCTCATTCCCTCAAAAGGGTCCTCAGAAATCACACCAGATATGGTGTGACCACCAGACTATAGACATCTCAGGAGGAGGCCCTGTGACTTGGATTCCCCTTCACCCCCCTACAATGACCATTGTGTTTGTTCTTAATGGGCATTCAGCAAAATCGTCAACTGGCTGACCAGTTAATCTGTGGGTAGCTGCCTGAAAAGTCAGTATCTCATTACTGCTGAGCAGATGAAAGAAAGATTCCAAATCAACTAAGACAAGTTTTACCCAAGATGCCCTGATGTGGTAGGAGTCACAGGGCAAATACAAGACAACATCAAGGAACTTGAGCTGATCAGCTGAGTGGGTGCATGGAAAATTCCATGTCCCGGGGAAATTTGTAGGGTAAATTTAGTAGTTGGGGGAATGGCAGAGACCTTAATATTTGTAAGCTCTTTTTCACTACAAATACATGAGGTTTTAGTTTGTTGAAATAGTGAAAAGTTAGAGATGCCCTGATGTAGTAGGAGTCAAGTTAGAGCTATGGGTGGAGAGGAGAAACTAGGACAGAGTAATAAAAGAAAACCTAATGTAAGGTACAGATTCATTAAGGGTCTTCATAAATAACATGTATATATTTAATTATATGTATATATGTTTCTGAAACGTGATATTTTTGAGTTTTTACTATGTGGGAGGTACGAAGGTAGGGACTTTTTGTACACTTCTTACTGTAATCCTTAGAACAACCCCATTAGAAAGGAAAAGTCATTATCCTCATTTCGTGTAATGGGGAAACTGAGGCCAGGCAGATGAATTAACTTGCCTAATGTTCCACTGGTAGAAAGCAATGGGATTTGGATATGCAGTTGCCATGTTTTCCATTGTAAACATTCATAAGGCATTGTGGCCAAGGAAAGCAACTGGGGCTGAAGTGTGTGTGTGTGTGTGTGTGTGCACATGCGCATGTGTGAGGGAGGGGAGTTATTTTTGTCACCAGAAAACCATCACCTGTACTCTTCCCTGGGCTGAACTGGGACAGTGGAGGATCACTGCATTTCTTTAGATGACAAATCACTATATGTTCACCAGTAGTCAGCCCATACATTGGTCACATACACAGAAGTCAGACATTGATTTAAATGACAGAGTTTGCTCTGAATGTACTATTGTAAAATTTAGAATTTGGGAAAAGAAAGAAAAACCATAAACAAATACAATTCTTGCCTGTGTCTTGAGGTTTGTGGGTAAATAGAGAATACTGTAGGCCTTGTGTCTTTAATGTACCACACCCTCTTGAGTTCCAGTTTTAAGCCTAATACTTCCTGTCCTACCACCTCAAAAATATTTTGAATGGAATAAATTCATTCTAGTTAATGTCTCTTTTTTAATAGATCACTTTACTCTCTAGCTGACATTTCCATTCTTCTAAAACAGGACTAGTTTTTATGACTGCACTTTGAAGATGGTTATAGTTAGTCATCTAATGACTATTAAAAGGGAGAGGTGATAAAAATGATGATTTGTGAACTGAGCTAGACCTAGTAAAATTCCTTTTTGTAATGAAAATGGACTTGATTTAAAAGTCTGTAAATCATTCTAAAATGTTTTTGTTTCTCTAGATGCAATCTTCCTCCTTTGTCAAGTGAATACACTAAAGACGTTGGATCCAAAAGTCATTTAGTGACAGCTAATCCCAGCATAATTCGGCAAAGGTAAGAGTTTATGACTTCTGTTTGTGAGGAACTAAAGAGGAAGGCCTTTGAAGTATTTAGCTTCTTAAAGACAGTGAGTATAATTCCGTTTGAGAAACAAAGAAGAAAGCCATCTAGACAGGCAGGAAAAATGAAGGAGAGAATTGTAAATAAGCTAAGCAGGACTATGGGAATCTAAACACTATTTTATGCTTCTTCTGGGACTCAGTTTTTTGCCTTTCGAGGTGGTAGAAATGACATAAAATCCCTTGTTTTGCTCAAAGAAGCAGTACAATAGCCTGCTTACTCATACCTACTACTATCCAGCTTGTTGGCTTTTGTCCCAACTCATTGATTGGTGAACTGAGTTAATATTGGTTTTGTTAAAAAATAAAAACAAAAAAATGACCAATCTACTGCACATGTATGCATGAACATAGCAATGTTACCAGAATGGACAGGAATGTATAATCATATGATGATATTACACTATGGTACATTCAATCAGATTTAGGAACGCAGATGGAAAATCTTGCTCCCAAATCAATTCTAGAGATTCTGATAGCTGCTGTGGAAGCTTTGGGGGTTGGTCTCCAGTTGACAAAGCCGGTCAGGACACTATGGGCTGTTTCTCCAAGGATTTCTCATTGTAGAGAATGACTCAATCTCTGTGAAAAGAGGAATCCAACATTGCCTCACATTCTCCTGTACAGACTAGCAATTAGGACTGAGATACCCAGATGTGTTGGGCTCGGGCACTTATAATTTAAGGGAGTCCTATCCAAGTGACCAGCATGTGTGTGCCACTTCATAAGCAATGTTGCACCTGCTTGTTTGGGTTCAACAGTAAGCATTCTCATATAATAGATGTCTAGAAATACAACCAAACAGTTTTTAATTTTGACAGATACTGTGAAATCACCCTTCTAAAATGTACCATTTAGTTTCTTTTTTGTAAATGATAAGACTACCTGTCTCCCAATACTAAAAACATTATGTACTATTCATCTTTTAAATTTTTGGCAGTTTGTTAGGTGAGAGATGATATGTTATTTTTTACTTAATATACATTTTTCTGAATACAGCAAAGGCTGAGTGGGTATTGACCATTGGTATGTCCTCTGCAAATTACCTGCTTGTATTTTTTGCTCATTTTGTGCTATTTGTTTTAAAAAATATTTTCCTGTTGATTTATAGGAATGGTTTATATTATAGATATTAACTGTTTATATTATAGATGTGTTTGCTGTATATGTAGCAAATATTTTCTTCTAGCCTATTGTAGATCTTTTAACTTATATCCTTTCAAAATTTAACATGTTTTATGCCACAAAATTTCCTTTTCCTTTATGGATTCTTCTTTTTTTTAATCTTTCTTTGGATGATCTTCCTTATCTACATCCCCTCTATAAAAAATATTATCTTGTATTTTTCTAGTACACTTATAGTTTCATTTTTCATATTTAAGAAATTCAATCCTTGTGAATATTTATTTTTATAACAATAGTTTTATTGTTTTTCAGCAAAATAAATATATGTATAGGAGGACAGATAATTATTGTAGCAAAAATAAGGTAACATTGTTGATGTATTTAAAAGAAATTCTCCACAAGGAGCTTTGCTATAGCCTTTGTTAGGATATATTGTTTCGAGTGCATTCTTTTAAAAAAGTTTTATTGAGGTATAATTAAATCACAAAAAACCCTGCATGGTTAATGTATATAATTTGATGAGTTTGGGCATATGCATACACTAATGATACATACTACTACACTCGAGGTACTAAACATATCTAAACATATCTTTCACTGCCAAAAGTTTCCTTGGGCTTGTGTTTTGTGTGTGTGTGTGTGTAGTAAGAATGCATTACATGAGATCTGCCTTCTTCACAAATTGTTGTTCAGTGGACATAAAGTGCTTTCTTCTTGACTGCATCCAGACCAAGGAGATTAGTTAGGATACCTGAGATGCAAGGTTAGAAAGGGCTTTGCAGGAAGTCACACTTACCTTCTGAGTGCATTTTTATGGGCTCAGAGAAGAGAGGTTGTTCTAAATGGCAGCAGAGTGTACTGGATCTTCAAATCCATTGCTATTGTTCTCTTCTTTTCTTTGATGAGTTTTGCAGGTGGATGACAGCAAGGATCTGTTCATGGGGTTACCCCTTCGTCAACATACTGCCTCTTACTCCTTGGGCCTCAGATATTTTTGTTCAAATATCCTTTAAAAGTATTTTTAAAAATCCATCCTTATTTCCTTGATCACTTTGAAGTTATCTAATTTTTTGGCATAAAGTTATATTCCACCAAGTATGTACTTTCAGTATATTCTATATTGTGCATATGCTTTAAATATATATTGCCAAATCTCAGAAGTGCAGACACAGCTCTTTGAATGTTACCTGCCCACCTAACAAAGTCCGTGTTCTTTTTCGAAATAACTCATAAGTCGAACTGACTTTCGTGAGAAAAAGTCTGACCACCTTTTAATTCAAGTAGGTGTTAAAATGTAACCCATATAATCATCTTACTTCTGAATTCTAATTATTCAACACAGAAGTATGGGGAACATAGAAGTAAGGAATGGGGATTGCCAATAGTTTATCCTCTGGATAAAATGAAGTATATAGCTTCTTTGTATTTCTTATAAGGATCTTTTTGTTCTTTCTCAAGGGACACTCCCTCAGAAAGTGTGTATCCTGGAAATGTTTCTTTGTTTGCCTACCTGAGTGGTTTTTGCCCTCTGGGGCAATGTGTCATTGTATTATTTGGGTGATAGGAGGTGTGCCTTATGTGAAGGGGAGAAGGGAGAATTATGAAAGAGTCTGGAAAAAAGATTTTTGCCTAGACTGTCAGATTTGTCTTGAGCAAGTAAGTTTTAGAAAAGTATATATGTGGAAGTGAAGGACTTGGAAATTCATGGGGGAAGAGGAGATTAAAATGTGAGCTTCACAAGAACAGTGTTACCAAGGTGTTCATTCAACAAATACTATTTGAAATCTGCTCTGGGACAGGAAAGACTAAATTGAATGAGACACGACTTAAGTTCCCATCTTGAAGTTGCTGACAGTCAGCAGACATTCCCATGATCCTATAGAAGAGTCTTGGGGGGTTCCCTAAACCTCTTCTGAAATTTATACAAAACTTTCATGTATGTGCACATATTTTTTATCAGATTTTCCATAGATCCCATATCCAGAAATATTTAAAATTTATTTGGCCTAGCCTCAGTCATTCGACAGTAGCAGGATGTAAAAATAGAGAGTAGAGTTCTTGAAGCTTGTTTCAATACAGTTTTTTTTTTCAGTAGAGTTGAAAACTCTATTAGCCATTTACCCAGAACAGGAGTTCAGTATATATTTGGGCAAATGATTATTATACATAAAAACTGGAATTTAATTGATTGTCCTATTATGACATTAAGAATTCATTTTTAAACTTCGAAGCTCTAACTTGAGAAATGACTATTTGCAGTCACTAACAAAGAGCATCAGATCGTGAGTGTGTGTGTTTTCAAGGAGGCACAGGAGAGGCAGTAGTACAGGTGTGAGCAGCTTGGAGCCAAGAATCCTTCACCTGTGCTTTTCAGACCCGAGCATGCTGTTTAGCATACAAGGCATACAGAGTAAATGTTTATGGAATGAATGAATAAGTGAACAAATATATTTTAAAATGTCCTTTAAACCAAATTTTACAAATCAAATTTGAATGTGGTTTGAATTGTCTTATAAAAAGAGATTTTGGGAGGGGGTACCTGGGTAGCTCAGCCAGTTAAGTGTCTGACTCTAGATTTCAGCTGAGGTCATGATCTCACGGTTGGTAAGATTGAGCCCCGCCTCGGGCTCTGTGCTAACAGCAGGCTTACAGAACTTGCTTGGAATTCTCTCTCTCCCTCTCCCTCTGCTCCTCCCTAGTTCTCTCTCTCTCTCTCTCTCTCATTCTCTCTCTCTCTCTCAACGTAACGAAACAAACTTAAAAAAATTTTTTTGGTGTCAGTTAAAATATTTATGATCTTAAGATGAGGAGATGAATTTTTAAGTAACAGATATTTCAAAATAGTATTAGTGGAATACTTAGCTGGGAAGACTTCTTTACTCTTTTTTTTTTAAAGTTGACATGAATTAGGAAATAAAGTTTTTAGAACAAATGGAGTGTAAGTCAATGGTGGAATTAACCTTTTAAAATTTGTGCATGCTTAACTTTTAATTCATTAGGAGAACTTGATATGAGACCCCAATATTTATTTTGAGGTTCTTAATATCATATAAAGCCTGGGTAATCTCTTCCCATACAAGTGGAAGAGACTTCATCCAATGGTAATTGCCTCCGCTTTTGCTAAAGGCAATTGGGAGTGTAGCAATATTAGCGGGGAGAACAATTGCTTATTTTATTTAGGTAATTTTAAAAAATAATTTGAGCATTGAGGAAGATAACTTTGGTCTGAAGAAGATTATAACAGTTTCTCTTTAAAATTCTATATGACTCATGTCTCAGATTGTGTTCCTGAAACTTCCATATCTGTTCTGCCGGATGACTCCTTTTTTCTTTTCTCTCCAAACTCAGAGCAGCTTATCAGTGTTTGCATCAAGGCTTGGCAGTCACTGATAGCCGCTCAGTCTAACGTCTGTCATGATAGAAGAGCATTAAAAAGCAGATACTAAAACTGGAAGTAGAGAAAGTTGAAGATAGAGCAGAGATAATTCTAAAAGGATAGAGATCTTTATGAAGTTTGCGTCTGAGAGGCAATATTACATACATGGTGGTAAGGAACACAGGTTTGGCTTTAAACAGATTTGTGTTCAAATTCTGGTGCCAGTACTGATGAGTGCTTCTACTTACTGGCTATGTAACATTAGTTCCTTAACCTCCCATCTGTCAAGTGAGAATAAAATTGTCTTGAGGACGGCTGAGAGATAACAAATGAGGTAATATAACTGTGTCCATTAGAAGCTGTTATGACTGATATCCACCATAGCTCTTCAAGAGGACTCTCCCATTGGAATACATTTTGTTCTTAGAGAAAACGTATTTTTCAAATGTATTATTGGGCTCATCAAATTTAGGGACTCTTCAAGGATATCTGAGCACTTCTCCCCAAACAAACAAAAAAACCCCACAAATAGAAAATCAGGGAACTAAAACTATGAGGTATAAAATTCTGATCTCAGTGCTGAGAGCTGGAGCCCAAGACCTACTATGATCATGTGTGTCCCACTTTAAGCCCTGATAAAGGACCTAATGTGGCCCCATGTCCTTAGCAGCCCCTGGCTTCCAAAAGAAGCACATATTTCTTCTGGAAGAAAACTCTTGGAATGCTCATGTACCACTTTCAAACAAATACAAGCTCATGAAAGGAAACACTGCGATGCGCACAAGCCATTAACATTGAGAGTCCTCAGAGACAAAAAGCAAACGACAAATTACAGATATAAATGCCTGAGAATATACTGGAATTGTCGGATGCAGTATATAACTAAGAATGAAATCTTTATAGAAAAAAAGGAATAAGTCAATAAGAGAATATCACAATTAACTAGGTAACCCTGCACAAGAGCCAACTAGAACTTTTAGAAATGAAAGTATGAGTGTTGAAATGAATGCACATCAGATTAGACATAGCTGAAGGAGAATTGGTGAGCTGGAGTCTAAGATAGAGAAAATATGGAGGCAAGATAACAAGACATGGAGGATAGAATGAGAAGGGACTACATTAGAGTTGTGGAATTATAAAATAGAGATAAAGGTTGAGACTTTTTTAGAATTAAATAATAATGGTAATCCATAAATACAGGAAACACGAAGCATCAAACATAGTTAATTAAATTTTTTAAAAGTGCAAACTTAGACCATTTTAGTAAAACTGAACTAAAGACGATAAGAAGCTGTAAAAAGCTGCCAGGTAGAAAAGACAGATGACTTGCAAAAGAATGGTAATTAATTAAAAAGCAAACTTTCTCAAATATAAAAGTGGAAAGGAGAAAGCAGTGGAAAAGTACCTTCAAAGTGCTGAGAGGAGAAACAATCAACATAGAGATGTGTACTCAGCAAATTATTTTTCAAAAGAAAAAATCATTTTCTGAAAAACAGATAAGGAGAGTATTTAGCACCAGTAGACTTTCACTGAAAGAAATTCTAAAGAATGTAGCTCAGGAAAAAAGAATGTTACTGCAGAAGAAAAAGCTGACATGCAAAGAAATCGGTAAGCATATGAACGAATCTAAACAAACCTCATGTGCATAAAGTAATAATTGTACATTATCTTTACATATGATTTTGGTTGACAGTGTCAAAACGAAAGGCACAACTAAAGTACTGGAAAACAACGTCACATAAATTGGGAAGAGTTGAAGTGTTTTAAAACTCTTGCTTCAGTTTCATTGCACAATAACACATCACTCTTCATGGCTTAAACAGAAACAATCATTTTCAGTGTGTTTCACAGTTTCTGTGAGTCAGGAGTTTGGGAAAGACTAGGCTGTACAGATCTGGTTCGTGACCTCTCTCACCCAGTGGCTGGAGTTGAAATGGCAAAGGATTAGAGCAGCTGGGGCATCTTTCTCCATATAGTCTTAAGGCTCTCCATGGGGTCGCTCATCATGGGCTAGTTTTGGACTCCCTCACAGCATGACAGCCTGAGGACAGATGGACTGTTTACCTGGTAGCTGCCTTCCCCCAAAGCTAGTATCCAAAGAGAACAAAGTGGAAATGCATGGCATTTTTTAATGTTAATTTTTTTAATGTTTTTTTTTATTTTTGATAGGGGGGAGGGGCAGAGAGAGAAGGAAATGAAGGATCCAAAGCAGGCCCTGCACTGACAGAAGCGAGCCTGATGTGGGGCTCCAACTCACAAACCATGAGACCATGACCTGAGCTGAACTTGGACGCTTAACCAACTGAGCCACTCAGATGCCCATAAGTGCATGCCATTTTTATAACCTCACATTGGAAATGACTTCATATTTCTCTCACACTCAGTGTCAATTCTATTATACTCTGTTGGTTGAAGCAATCACACAGGCCCACCAGGTTCACAGGGGAGGAGTCCTAGCACAGATCCACCTCTTATTAGCAGGAATATCAAAATCACATTGTTAGAAGAGTATGCATGATAGGAAATATTGTCATGATCACCTTTACAAAATATAATCTGCTACAGTCTGCCTTTAGGCCAAATAATTTATATCCCTCAAACTTTGAAAATAAACTCAGCTCCTCCCAGAGGATCCCCCAAGACTCATCCCATGACAGCATCGACTTAAAGCCCCAGATCTCCATAAAGTTGAAAGAGGTAGCAACAAGAACAGAAACCCAGAAAAGCATAACCTAAAACTAAAAATACAGCAGAGGGGATTTAAAAAGCCAATATTGATGTTTTGAAATGTCTGAAGTGGATTTTTGAAAAGGTGGTAAATGAAAATTAGCCTTTCCTTATTTTTCTACAAACCCATTTTAAAAACAAAGAAAAAACTCCTACTCTATACAAATATACATATCATGCCATGGAAAATTTGAAAACAATGACACTCTTTAAACATATAAAAATACACCAGTAGTTTTGTAACTTACCATATGTCTGTACTGATGGAATAATATGCAAGGAAATTTGGAAATAATGTTCATGAATCATTTTGTTTTGCTGACTTTAAAAAATGTTTATTCTTTAAAAAAATAATTGCTTTTTATACAGCTATACAAAATTCCTAATGCTTCTTTGGCAATGGGATGTAATGGAATTTTACAACTATATAAAAAATTACCTTTGCCTAAGAAACAGTATGTTCTGTGTGCATAAAGTTGACTGACAAAATTATCTACCATCCAGTTCATGAATACTTTTAATAAATAGTAAAATGCTCATGTTCATGTATTAAATGAAAAAGTAAGTATATAAATGTGTATGCTTTAACTATATAAAATTATATGCATAGAAAATCTCTAAGGAAATAAGTCAACATTTTCAAAATTTGCTACAAGAGTTTGTAATAGGAAAGAATCATTAAAAAAGCAGGCTTTGTGGGGCAACTGGGTGGCTCAGTTGGTTAAGCATTTGACTTCAGCTCATGATCTCACAGCTCATGAGTTCGAGCCCCGAGTCAGTCTCTCTGCAGATAGCTCAGAGCCTGGAGCCTGCTTTGGAATTCTGTGTCTCCCTATCTCTCTCTCTGCCCCTCCCCCACTCATACTTGTGCTCTCTCTCATGAATAAATATTAAAAAATTTTTAAAAAGCAGGCTTTGTTATTTTATATTTTCTCTTAATAACTGATTCGATGATACAGCTGCCCTGTGAGTGAGAAGGTCAGACTAAATGAAAACCCTGATTTTGTGTGTATGTGTTCCGGTCCCTCCAGATCCAAGTGAGATTAGCTTGGACCTCACATTTTGTGTGCTGAATTTAGAAAGTCAGAACATTCTCTGGTCTTCCTAGTAACATTGTCCTGGAAGCAGTAGAAGTGGGCATGGTACCAGGAACCCAGCTCTTGAGGCAGAGTTGTTATTACATCAGTGTCCATTTATTTCCTCCCTTCTCCCCCACTCTGTGATCTTCCAATCCTTTAGCATTAAATAATGGGTCAGAGCAAATGTTACTCTAAAAGCATTAGTTCATAATTAGTAAATAGATATTAGAGTAGCCTAAATTCTCCTGGTAATTTGATGCAGGTCCATTGAAAATGGGTTGCATGCCAGTGATAATACATTAGGGGGTGACTCAGCAAGAGTAGCAGTTTAAGAATCTTTACACTGGATTTATACTATTATGCAACATATTGAGACTACTGTACCAAAAATTTGTACCCCCCCCAATCTTCTTTTTAATATTTCCTTCAGTTGTATATTTTTCATGATCAGCAGTGAGTTTCAATTGGAGTGGAAGGAAAGGAAAAATTGAAGGCAGATTTCTGGGAACACAGCGTTGGCTGTGTGATCTGAGATAAGTTACTTAACTACTCTCTGCATATAGCATGGCAGGAAAAATGTTGTTAACAGCACTGGAATTTTGCTTAGAAAGTGTGCTGTGTATGGAACTATTTCTTGTACTTTCTGGGAGTTAGGGAGAGACTCAAGAGCATGGTATTGATTCCAGAGTCGAATATGAGTAGTAGAAAAGTGTAGAGCCATTAGGATGAGCCAAAACAGAGAAGAAAAAGAATAAAGAAGGGCTAGAGAAGGGAGAGATAGGAAGGAGCAGGAGAGAAATCTTTGGAAACCTTAGGCAGGTTGGCTAGAAAAGAATTGTAAATTGTTTTTCAGAAACTGTGTGTCCTGATATTGTTTCCCAATGACCTCCCTTTCACTTACTCTTCAGATTTCTAATACATCTATGCATTTGTGTGTGTATAAATGGTGAAGGCACTGTTTCATCTGGAATCAACATGCTTTGTGCTCTAAACAATGGCACTTAGGGGCAGAAAATGTAGCTTGAAAATGTAACTTTACTAGGAATATTTAAATTGAAATTCTGGGAAGTGCTATGCTTGTATTGACTGCAAGCCCCCTTTGGAATGTAGAGACACCCTCTTGACTCACAAAGATATTTCCCTAGGGCTAAGCCATTTGTGCCCCACCTTAACTGTGGGAGGCAACCTTAAATGTAAAGTCTGAAACTGGCTAATTATCTTACCAAACTCCATATGTGCTAAGAGATTCTTTGGGCAAGATGCTAGGGTCCATCTGTGAGCAGTTCCATTCCATGGAGTTGATTATGTATTCAGTGATTTCACATCAATCAGCTATTAGTGAATTTTTCTAATTATCCTCACCAAAACAGGGTAAAATAGTAATAATTATAAGTATGTATATGAATATTTCTATACTCTCTGTGAAAATTACTTTGTTGTTAAATTTATATTTGTAATTAATTTTACTGATGCATATGAACTACGTGGGTTAAATAGAATATCGTTTTAGAAATTATTAATTATAATTGTATTTGATTATATATTGGTTAAAATAATCAGTTACATATTCTTATTGAAAAATGTTTGCTTTTCAACTTGAATTATAAGAACATGTCTCTTTGTCTATTAAAGCAATTGTTAAATTGTTTTAATTTTTCAATAGAAAGATTTAATATTTTTAATGTTTATTTTTGAGAGAGAGCATGTGAGCAGGGGACTGGCAGAGAGGGGGATACAGAAAATCTGAAGCAGGCTCTCCACACTGACAGCAGAGAGCCCAACGCGGGGCTTAAACCCATGAACTGCAAGATTATGACCTGAGCTGAAGTCAGACGCTTAACCAACTGAGCCACCCAGGCACCCCTAGAAAGACTTTTTTAAATCTGAGTTTTACTGTTTGGCTAGATCTCTAAATCATGATATGTACTTTAACTTAAGTTTCCATGATTAACTTTCATATCTGGCTCTCTATATGACACAGTGACACACACCTGCACACATAGCAACAACCAAGGAGAAGAGCATCTTAAAAATCAGAGTTGTGGTGTAAATTATGGACAGAGGCAGAATATAAATTGACAGGACAGATGGCATATTTGATAAATACAGTTGTAAATACTAATGAAGGGAAAGGCAGAAGGAAGGGACGCCATGCTCACAAAATAAAATTACATATTTTATTTTTATTGATTATGAGATGTACAATTTTTTATATTTTAGTATCTGTGAGATGGAGCTGCTTTTTATAGCCTCTGTTGACCTGGCAGAAGCTGAATCACAGTTGATGCTGCCTGAGCAAGGAGGACCTTGGTCATAGATCCTCTCATCCTGTCATCTCAATGATGTCTGTGCATTGTTAGTACTGCACATATTGAGTTTGATTGGCATTTAAAATATCTCTATTTTGTGTTTAAAAAGACATTGGAGGGGAGACCTGGGTGGTTTTGTCAGTTGAGTATCCAACTTTGGCTCAGGTCATGATCTCATGGTTCATGAGTGTGAGCCCCATGTTGGGCTCCACACTGTGAGGAGCCTGCTTAGGATTCTCTTCCTCTCTCTCTGCTCCTCCCCCACTCATGCTCTCTCATCTCTCTCTCTCTCTCTCTCTCTCTCTCTCTCAAAATAAATAAACTTAAAAAAAGACATGGAAACAGAGCAGAGAGGTGCCAATTTGATTTATAAGAAAATTGTTTCAGAGAAATGATGGAAGCAATTCTTTATTTTCTTATAAACCAGCAGAATAAGAAGGGAAAAAAAACCCAAAAGCTGATGCAAGTGTATTAGAAGCAGTTACTAAGATGGATGTAAATGTTCCTCTGTGTCACACGCCAAAGGGTGCAAATGAAAGCAGGAAAAATCTCTCAGTTCCTTAGAATTCATGATGGAGGTTAAAACAAGTAGAGGCTAGTATAGGACTATCTGTAGCACTACTGGAAAAACATTGAGTCCTAGTGTTATGGGCCGTGTTCTTCTTTTCTGTATTATTGGTAAATAATATGATAGCATCTTGTATGTGATGAAATATCATTTCTTTTAAATAAATAAGACCTGCCTGTTAGTCAGAAATTAAAATCATCAGATAGAAAAGAGAAAAGGGCCTCTTTGGAGGAAGAGTCCACATGAAAGGATAGCAAGCGGCGTGTAACTGTTAGGTACATACAACTGGTGAAGGAAAGGCAAGTGGCATAGGTATTCACACTGTTCTGATTTTTCGGTAAGAATGTTTGTGACAGCCAAGTTAAGTGATGCGCTTCAGTCTGATATAAAGTGGCGGAATTGACTTGGAGGTAGGGCTTTGGATTCTTTTTTTGGGAAGTCTTTGGAGAGACGCCACCTAGGGGTGTATAGTTGGTATCGCAGCCTAGACAGTTCTGAAGATGAGACCAGAGAAAACTGTTAACGGGTCCATAAATGACTTTACCATTTATTAAAAGGAAAAGGGAGGATTTATTGATTTAGAAATAATTGGGTGAAACTCCTGGGGAGGAAAAAAGAGTGATTTCTGACTTCATAACACTATATCACAAAGCTTCTGCCTGCAACAGGAGATATGAAACAGTAAAAGAATACATGTTCAATAAATGTTTTAAAAAAACACCACAGGAAGCCACAAGATTACTACTTAAACATGATGAACCAGCAGGAAAAAGACCACAGGCCACTACAAGTTAATACAAGAAGATTCTTGATGAAGGCATGATTCATAATATCTCCTATTTCCAGTTTTTTTTTTTTTTTGAGCTGTGTAAAACAGAAGCACCTCATCACAAAATAATTGCTTGTAGTGGTAGCTTAAACTAACCCCTAACCATTTCCCATCTGGATAAAAGGCAATTACTTGTTTTCAGGATAAATTGTGATTACCCCTTACCAGGTTCTCTATTTCTGTAATCCTCCACACTTTTATAATCAATTCTCACAGCTAAATTATCTTGTGATATTTTAACTGTGAGGTATTCTTCTTTAAATCCTTCAAATTACACTCCTTCAAATGAGGCCAAGTCATTGTCCTCTCTTTAAAGCCATCTCTCCAATGCCATGGCACCCCTCCTCCTTTGGACTGCTCCTGCCATTTCTCCACTGGTGTGGACCTTCACTCTTCTTAGTGACCACACGAGGCTTATGAGCTATGTTCTCTGCTTGGTGGCTTTATTTTTCTCATATTGGAATAGTTTCTGCTCTTTATTGCTGCTGTCATCTCCTATTAGATGTGTTTACAATCCAAAGCGATGGCAATTGGCTGGTTCTTTCATATACCACTGAGAATTGCCCACCAATGGATAAGCAATCCCACAGCATTTCTCAGGTCCATTTACTTGCCCGCTTTCAGATGACTGTACCATATCTTCCCCTTCCTCAAACTCCCAATACCACCTCTTCATCCATCTCTTTCAGGTCATAACCTTGCTTTCTATGTCCCTGAGAAAACAGAAGTGATAAGAAGGAAGCCTGCTCTCACCCCAGCTTCTTTTCCTTTTAAATGTACCTTGTTGTAGTAAAACCTTTAAAATCTTAGCCAGTTGTTAAATGGGATTCAGCAGTATCAACAATGAATTCCAGTCCTGGAATCTTCTTATATGTTCTAATATCTACTTGATATTCCTGGATATTCTAGGATTCCAGATCCTAGAATCTTCCTTTACCATCATACTAGGAATTCCCTTCACCTTTTACCTGTATTGAGCCTCCTAATTCACATAACCTATATCATCTTCGTTCTTGGTCATATTGGTGGTGTCAATTCTCTGATAGCTTCCCAGGAAGGTACAAGGAAATTAAAAATTTGGGCACCTTGCATGTCTGTAATTATTTTTATTCTACTCATATTTGATTGGGATTTTTACTAGGGTTTTATTTTTAGTTTGGAAATCCTTTTCCTTTAGCATTTTGAAGACATTTCTCCAGTGTTTTCTACATTCCAGTGTTGTTTTTGAGAAAACAGATGTCATTTTGATCCCTGATCTTTTGGATATGACCTGGATTTCTATTTCCTCTTGCATTCCAAACTGGTCTTCTCTTTACTCCCACCCACATACCCTTCCCCTTAACCCTCCATCTCAGTATTTTAAAATTTCATTATGGCGTGCCTTATTATTGGCCCTATTTATTCATTGTGCTGGTACTCACTGGATCTTTTCAATCTGCAAGTTCCTGTCCTCCCATTTTGGAAAAAATTTTTAAGTTATTTCTTTAACTCCACATTTTCAACTGCAATGGTCAATTGTCAGTTCCCACCTTACTTTACCTGTTAGCCCCACATGATACATTTGATCCTTCTCTCTTTCTTAATTCACTTTTCTAACTTAGCCTCCAAGTCAATACTCTTTTGATTCTCCTGCTATTTCAAAAACCATTACTCCTTGGTAGATTTGCTGGCTTCTCATCTCTTAAAACAGTAAACATTGGAGTAATCCAGGAATCTATCCTGTAACTTCTCTTTTTTTCTGTTTATTCATTCTCTACAGGATTTCTTCTGGTCTCATGGCTTTAAATGCTATCTAGTCTCTAAGACTCCTAAATTTGTACTGCATCTAGGATCTGTTTCTTTATTCTCCAGACTCATATGCTCAACTCTCAGCGTGGCTAATCTATTTGGATATCTAATATGAATATGAAACTTAATCAGTGCAGAACTCCCAATTCCTGCTCCCCCTCGAAAGCCATTTTCCTCATCTCAAAAAATGGAAACTCTGTTTTTCCAGTTTCTCAGTTCAAATACCTTGGAGTCCTCCTTGACTTATCTCTTTCTCTCACCTCATGTTTGATTAAATCCGCTGCCAGATTATGAGGAAACTACTTTAAGCATTGTAGTCATTCCTCCACCTTCTCCACTGCCACTACCCTGATCCAAGCCTCTATCATTTCTCTCCTGAATTATTGCATTTGTCTCCCAGCAAATTTTTATGCTTCCACCCTTACTATTTGCGCCATTTAGAGCTTATTATCTCTCAGCTACAACCCACTTTTCTATACTCTGGTGATGCTAGAACCAAGACTCTACAAATCACATTTTTCCTTTGTCAGCTGATTCCCTGTGAGGCTGCCCAATGGGAGGCACTAGACAGAGGCTGGAGAAGGAAGAAGGGCCTTTGTTATCCCTGTTGGCATCCTGTGGGTCTCTGGTCTCCTTGTGGCTCCTGTGCTGTGTTTTTCCAACACGTTCAAATCAGTCAATACACAGATAAAAGACTCTTATTCTTGACTTTTAATCATCTGGCATTTGTAATACCACAGCAACCCAATCTGAACAATTAGTCTGTTACATTAGCGCAAAGTGGAAGAATTAGTTTATATGTGGCCATCTCAAACTTTTATGCTTCCTTTCTCTCTTTTCAGGCATTTTCTTCCCATGTGGGCTTGTTTTTCTGCTTTGAATTTTGGGTTCAGCCTATAACAATTATTTTTTGTGATACTCTTCAGCTCGGGGAAAAGAATGGCAAATATTAATTAATTTGATCAATTAATTGTTTGACTCTTACCTGTCCAGGTGTGAATGTGTTAATGACAGGGGTGGTGATAGAGCAGTTGAAATGTCAGGTCAGAATCCCCAGCAGGGCATGGGGGTCTTTGGAAAAGCATATTCAGTATTACAGTCTAATTATATATCTAAATATTTATATTTCAAAAATTTAAGAAATTTCCCTATTACTTTCACAATTCAAATTATAGGAAGTCCAACCTCAGAAACCTTTTTTTTTTTTTTGGTTGGTTGTTTGGGAATTGTAGAAGATCTGTGATTCTTAGGAGAGGTCATACACACCTTGGGAAGAACATCAGAATCTGGGAAGGCAGTGACCAGAAGAGATCTTAATGCTTGTTAAGGAGGAATTTGAGTTAAAAAAAATTCTGAGAGGGGCGCCTGGGTGGCTCAGTCGGTTGAGCGTCCGGCTTCGGCTCAGGTCATGATCTCGCGGTTCGTGGGTTCGAGCCCCGCGTCAGGCTCTGTGCTGACAGCTAGCTCAGAGCCTGCAGCCTGTCTTCATATTCTGTGTCTCCCTCTCTCCCTGACCCTCCCCTGCTCACTCAGTCTCTCTCTCTCTCAAAAATAAATAAAACATTAAAATTTTTTTTTTTTAAATTCTGAGAAATTCTGCTTTGCATTGGCCCTCTCCCCTATTTTGGTACCCTTCCTCCTGTTTCAGATGATGTGGTGTTCCTTGTTTGCAAGAGTCCCATCCCCAAGGCAAAGCCCTATGATTCAGATCTTCAGATGCCCAGTCTTTATCTTTTCTTCTTAAGATGATAGTATATCACTTGATAAGCAAATCTTTTTTGAATTATTAACGGGTGATAATGTGCTATTATGCCCCCCTCTTTGGTTTTACTGGGACTACCTGGAAGAAACTAAGTGCTTTAGCAAATTAGAATAAATCTTTACCTAAGAAACTGCAGACACCTTGACTATCTTGGGGGGTGGGTGTTGGGGAGACATTTTAGGCACAGGATTAGAAAAGAATCCTACAGTGTTGCTTCTACCACAACATTTGTATTGCTGGTTATTCCTAAGGCTCACCCTGCTGCCACAAGATTAATGACAGCTTTCAGAAAACTAATAGGAAACAGACTCTATTTTTCTGAATTGCAAAGTCCCATCTACTTCTGCCCTCTAAGACCAGAAACCCTTAGAAGGTTGTCTCCTTCTTGGGATTCCACCTCAGCTCATCATCCCAGCAAGTTCTGTGAAACAAATAGGCTGCATTTTTTCAGATATTTGCTAGATAATACCTATGCCTAATATCAGTAATAAAGCCCAGAAGGCAGAAGTTTCATAACACAAATTCTCATTAGATGAAAAAGTTTTCTGATTAGAAGCATTGTGTTAACATGCAAGCGCTTTAAGTTATTATTTGTTTGAACACATTTCTTCTTATTAACTAAATGTTTGCATATAGAGATTTAAAGCCTTAGCAGTTTGAAACTAGGGGTTAGTAGTATATTTGTGTTTATACTGCTTGAACTCTGCTGCATTTAACACTTTTGTTTTCGGCTTCCTTGAAAGTCTTTTCTCCCTTGCTTCCCAACATACCTCTTTTTTCTCTTTCTTGTTAGCTTCCTTTGCTGGTTTTTTTTCCCATCTATCCCCTTAACGTTGGTGTTCCCCACTGTTACCTCTCAGCTCTTTTTTTTTCTTGAATTGGTTTTCCCTTGGGAAAAACAAGCATAGCCTGCATCCTCAGGCATAACCAACACTAATGCAGATCTATCCCGGGCCTTCGTTCACTTCTATGCTTCAGACAGCCTTGTGTCTACCAGCCATCTCCATTTAGAAGCTCCTCAGTTTCAGTATGTCCCCAAAGTTAACAAATTATCTTTACCATCAAATCTTCCTTATCCCTCTAACAGTGATTGGCACCATCCATTCAGTCAGAGGCAACTGACCTTCAAGTCACAAGTCACCCTTGCTCCTCCTCACTCCATCATCCATATCTACTCAACTGTCAATATTACTTTCATGTTATTTATTCCCTTTGTACTGTCTTCATTATTTCCACTCTCATTGCCCTTGTTTAGGCTATAACTTAACAATTCCTTGCCAGAACTCAAATGGTGTCCTAGGGTCTTCCTTTAATCAATTTTCCCCTACAGTAGATTTGTCTTCTCAAATCCAAAATTAAAATTTTGCCTGGCTCCCCATTACTTTCTAAATAAGTCTCAGTTCATCACCACCCTCCATTGCTCCCTCTCATTTGTCTCAAACCCCAACATCACTCGCCACTCCCCAAGGACCATGCTCACCCTTACCCCTGGACATATGTGATGCCTTCTGCCTAAATTGTCCTCTTCATGGTTCCTCATAAGGTTTAGCTCTCAAAAGGCTAGACTCTACCTTTTTTATCTTTTTGTTTGACACAGAGTCAGCCTTCAGCAAGTAACTGGGTTAATATGTCCCAGTCTAGTGAAATGCTCTATTCCAACTTTTAAATTAAATCACCATAAAAAATAGACCAAAAAGTCACAAGAGAACTAAAAAATAAGGGTAAGAGAAAATCAGACGCTAGAGTCTGCAGGGAATTTCCACTAACTGCAGTGAGGAGGGAGTTGAGTTGAGAGTCATAATCCTAAACTAAGAACTGCTGAACAAGAATAGCACAGAAATCTGGGAAGAAGATGGGAAAAGACTATGAGTCAACCCCACTCTATCCACTGGCAAAGAAACACAGAAAATCCAAAGCCATGTGAACTCTTCTTAGCTTGATAGTGTCATGCTTTTCCTTCTCCCCATCAGCTCTTCTCTTTCTTCATCCACTTGGGCACCATACTTCACAATATATATAGTTGCCATGGGTAGAGAGTGACAGAGAGAGGCAGTGGTACTTTGCATACTGAGATGTATAAGAGCTTCAGGAAGATGTACAAGGAGGAAAGACGTGAGGAAGAGCCCTAAGAATAGTCTAGCTGGAGGTGCAATTTTTACCCCCATCACTGACTGAAGAAGAACTGAAGCCTATGTGTGACTCCCTAGCAGTCAGACTAGTTGGAGTCTAGTAGGAGATCTGCCCTCGATCCAGCAGAAACATGAGATAAATGCTTGTAAGACACTGGAAACCAGGCTCAGAGCTCAGCACTTCAGTGCTATATAGGTCTAGATCCAAGAGAGAAAATGTGGAATCCCCTAACTGATCAGTGACTGCAGGGTAGAGGACACCATGCATCCATTCTGTAGCCAAATATTATTCCGGATCAGGTTTTATGGTTCTCTCTCCCCCCCCCCCTCTCTGTGTGTGTGTGTGTGTGTTTGGGGTGGGTGTGTGGGTGTATGTTTACTGTTTAAGAAAAATAATTTTAAAAATTTGGTATAGATCACCCAAACATTCTGCATCACAAGGGAAAGCAATTTAAACACCTGGAGGAAAAAATACACAAATAAGAGGGAATAAAGAAAAACTTCCACAGCCTTAGCTTGATATACTCAATATAAATTGACCTATTCAGGGCAAGGAATGTTGAGGAGAACAGAGAATGAGCTGAGAGTGGAGATGAAGAGGGAGATGGCTAGGAGCAGGCAGAATTGTAAAGAAAGCAATAAATGTCACACTGGACACAGCAAAGAGCTGAGTTAGAGTGCAGAAAGTAAAGTTTTCAATATTTCAACTTTAAGAATATAGAGGGGGGAAAAAACAAAAATGGATATAACCAGACATAAGATTGAAAAAAAAGAAAGGAGATCCAACCTATGGGTTACAGGTTTTCCTAAGAAAAACCAAAAAAGAAAAATTAAGCACTCATCAGACCCAATTTAAAAGAATATTAAAAAACTAAAAAAAAAATTTGGAGCAGGATCTGAAACAAGTCCATAGATTAAAATCACCTGTCACATTCCAGGTCAGATTAATGGGGAAAAGACCCACATTAGACATATTCTGACAACATTTTTACATTTCAAGTATAACAAGAAAAATTTTACAGGTATTCTGTTAGAAAAACATGGTTTACTTATAAAGGAGTAAGAATCAAGGTGACTTCAGACTTTTCACATCATTAAATTTCAGCAAAAATGTCACAGTAGCTATAAAGATTTGAGGAGCCAAGTTCTCTATCGAGCCAAGTTGTCATTTATATATAATACAAGGTTCACAAAATACATTTCTCAAATACCCTTCTGAATTATTTGGATTTAATATGCTTTAATATATTAAAGCACAGCTATAATATATAGGTAAGAGGTAACTATTCAAGAATAAGAAATTTGCAATATAAGGTACTAATAGTAAAATTTAGAAGTGATTAAAAATGCAGACTGAAAACAGTGATGTGATGGTAAATGTTTTAAAACCAGCTCTAGGGATGGAGAGGAAAGACCTGATTTGTAGTTTGATGATTTCTGTGGTGTGAGTACTGCCATCATGGCCGACTTCAAACTACCAACGTGATGTCAATGTGGAGTTGGCAAGAAATGTGCACGATGGACTCTCACATGCCTCTAGGAGCCGGCTTCAGTTGGACCAAGTAGTTCACAATTTGGGGAAAAACACTTTTAAATTTCACCTCAGACCATATACCAAAATCTCATATGTACTCATTGTATTAGCTTCTTGGGGCTGCCACAAGATATTCATGGGTTGTTTAAATTAACAGAGACTTACTGTCTTAGGGCTCTGGAGTTTCACTCTGGAATCAAGGAATTGGCAAAGTCATGCTCTTTCTGTGTCTCTAGGGAAATGTCCTTCCTTGCCTCTTCCTAGCATCTGGTGGTAGCCAGCCATCCTTGGCATTTCTTGGCTTGTAGACTCATTACTCCCACCTCTGTCTCTATTGTTTTTTTTATTTTTACTTTATTATTTAAATCCAAGTTAGTTAACATATTGTGTAATAATGATTTCAGTAATGGGATTTAGTGATTCATCACTTACGTATAACACCCAGTACTCATCCTAACAAGTGTCCTCCTCAATGCCCCTCACCCATTTAGCCCATCTCTCCACCCAAAACCCCATCATCAGCTCTCCGTTGTTCTCTGTATTTAAGAGTCTCTTATAGTTTGTCTCCCTTTCTGTTTATATCTTATTTTTTCTTCCCTTCTCTTATGTTCATGTGTTTCGTTTCTTAAATTACACAGTGAGTGAAATCATATGATATTTGTCTTTCTCTGACTGACTTATTTTCCTCAGCATAATAGACTATAGTTCCATCCACATTGTTGCAAATTCTGCCTCCCTTGTTACCTGGCATTCTTCCTCCCTGTGTCTGTATGTGTCTTTTTCTCATCTTATAAGGATACCAGTCATTGGATTGGGCCACATGCTATCTGCTATGACCTAATTTCAATTTAACTAATTGGATCAAAAAAAACCCTATTTCCAGAGAAGGTCACATTCTAAGGTTATGGGGTAGACATGTATTTGGGAGTGCAGGGGCAGGGGAGGGGGACAACTATTCAACTCAGTATAAGGATTAACACAAAATGTAAGAAACAAACCACACAAAAAATAGCATTGATGTGAATACTTATTTTTTTCTTAGGATACACTCCTTTCTGCTGGAGGAAATCATAGGAAGATGTTTCATACATTTGAGTCCAAAAATTTTAAATTTCTTCTTGTCGAAAACATGAACAAAATTGAAAATCCAACAGTAATTTGGGAAAAACTCATCAGATATAAAAATAAAAAGGGTAAATCTCTTTCATATATAAAGACAGTGTATAAATAGATATAAAAGTCAGGAGATAATTGTATATAATGGAAAAGTCACAAAGGAAAAATACAGATGGCTCCTGAAAAATAGTAAGTGTTCAACCATATTAATAACTAAATACATTTACATTAAAACAGCAGCACACTATCTATTTTTAACTATTGAAATAGCAAAAATAAAAAGAAAAGATAACAATGATGACATATTCTCATGGGGGAATAATGGGAGAATGAATTACTGCAACCTTTCTTCTAGAAAAACAAAAGAATTGACATGTATCAAGAACCTTAATAATGTTCCTACCTTTTGAATTAGTAATAACATCTCTAAAAGTCAGTCTGAAAGTAATAATCTTCAAATGTATTAAACATAATGAAGTAGAAATCAAAGAAAGTATCAAGAAATTAAGTATTATCTTGAATAATTAGAAGTGCTCTATTGTTGAGGATTTATTGCAGAGAATGTAATCCATTCTAGCTAGTTTAAGCATAAAGGGATTTATTTGAACAGATTTTTGAGTTGTCAGGGAGGGTGATG
The DNA here is from genome assembly GCA_028646485.1 of Cryptoprocta ferox. Lineage (NCBI taxonomy): Eukaryota > Metazoa > Chordata > Mammalia > Carnivora > Eupleridae > Cryptoprocta > Cryptoprocta ferox. Next base: position 81,141,444 of record CM053571.1, read on the forward strand.
AAACATGAGGGAATGGAGAACAACTCCAAAGCCCCCTGCAGCAGAACTGGCTGCAATGGAGAGAGTGCAGAAACAGGAAGCCCCAGCCACCGGGGAAGCCCCAACTCCAGCGGCTGGCCCCAGACTCCTGCTACTTTAGCCAAAATCTGACTTCACAAATGGACCCCATCTCTCTCCTCACATGGAGAGAGACTGAATTCAAGACACACAGGTGTCTCATTGGCCAAACCTACATCATAGCTGGAAGCCTAGCTGTAAAGAAGTCTGGGAAAGGCAGTTTTAGTTTTCCAGCCTCTGAGTAGAGGAAGATACAGAAGGGGGTTGGAATGGATATTATGTGGTCCAATCCATATATTTGCCACACTCTAAACACTCAAAATAAAGTAAATTCATTCAACGGCTTTAAATGACTTTAGAAATACTTCTGTTTAATTTTTTTATTAAAAAGAAGCGTGAAATAGAAGCATATATAATCTATGATCTTAATTATGTAAAAAATACTCAGAGACAAAACACTCTAGAAAAATATGCCAATGTGTTCAAACTTGCATGAGACTATGGGAGATTTTCTTTTACTTAAGTATATCTTGTACCTTTTCTACAGTGATCATAAAGTAATTTTATAATCCTCATTCTCCATTAAAACAAGCAAGCAAATGTTTGTTAACTTAAATGCAAGAGTTAGTGACACAAATGGACAAAAAATGAATATCCATTGTTATTTAGTTTGTGGTTTGAATGTTTAAAGAAATCTAGAAAAGGCTTGTTAATTTCCCCATAAACTTGGTTTTTCTACAGCAGTCATGAGTTGTGGCTGCTGACAGAATAGTACAGATAGCACAGTGTAGCCATTTAAGTATAAATTGAGGTGTGTATATATTTGTTTTATTTAATAAATAAGTAAATACATAAGCAAATAAATAAATATTTATATATAATATTTAAGTATTTATGTTCAAGTATATAACTTTTGTATTTGGTTCTTGAGAGAAACAGAACAATAGGAGATTCAGATATATACAAATTTTTATATAAAGACATTTACTCTAAGGAATTGGCCCATGTAATTATGGAAGGTGGGAAGTACCAGCATCTGCTGTCTGCAAGCTGGAGACCCTGGAAGGCTGGTGGTATAGTTCCAGGGTATGTCTGAAGGGCTAAGAACCAGGAAAACACATGTAGAAGGTCAAATCCAAATCCAAAGGCCTGAGAACTGATGGCGTAAATCCTCGTCTGAATGTGAAGACTGATGTCTCTGCTCAAGTAGTCAGGCAGAGCCAAAATTCTCCCTTCCTCTGAATTTTTGTTCTACTCAGGCCCTTAAGGGGTGGATGATACCCACCCACTTTGGGGCTGGCTATCTGCTTTACTTAGCCTACCATTTCAGATGGCAACACCTGAAATCTCATCTGGAAACACCCTCACAGGTACACCCAGAAATAATATTTAAACAAATATACAAGCACCCTGGGACCCAGTCAAGTTGACCCATACAATGAACCATCAAAACTGTATAGAACTTTTTTTCATATTAATAATAAAGAAACTAATTTATCAATAATAAATAAAAAATAAGTATAATAATTGCTTGCCAAAATATAAGACTCAGAAATACAGTGCATGTGGTCTTCTCCTAGTTAACTAACAATAGTATTACTTTTCTTTCACAGAGTGCTACCTTTAATTAAAATTCCATTGGTATTTTGAATGGATAATTTTTACTATTTATCAACTGTAACAAAAATCATAAGTTCCTCAGTGTCTTTTCTTTCTCTTCCTTTAAATATTAGAGGCTTTGTTTTTGGAAAATTAAAGCTTTTCTAATGTAAATCAGTTCCTAAAATAAAACTACCCAAGTAGAACCAAAAGGTTTTTTTTTTTTGTACAATTCTCCTTTGTACAGAGAAGCTTCTGTTACTAAACATCTATCTCTACTCTGCTTTCCAGCTCAGCATACAACCTAGCATAAGACTTTCCTCAGAGATTCTGACTTAACTGCCTTACCTCATTACGGAAGACCTCTTTCAGAGGGATACTAAAAGGTATAGACTAACATTTGAAAATAAAATTAACCCAACAACAGATATAAATTAAACTATTTCCTCCAAATTCATCCTTAACATAAATATATTTGGTCTCTTATCCTCACACATTGTTATTATAGGGCAGGCTGTTAATGATTCCAGTTATGCACTGTTCTGTTTTTTTTTTTTTTTTAACTTTCTCATTTTTTTAACAGTGGGTGAAGAATGGTAGTATTAGCCATATTTTAGAGAGGTAGAAGAATTATTGCTAAAATTTGTTACTCAAAATTCTTCATTAGCGCAGGCAGTGATGGAATACAGAAATGGAAGAAAGGGCTATTTATCCTGTATCTAATATAGGTGTAAGTAGAGAAAATGGTATACTTTAAAGCTGTTGTAATTCACTAACACGTGAATCACAACATGAAATGAAAATAGATGTTCTCTTTTCAACAACTTGTAATATAATTAACTCTTAGGCTCTGTTTTTACCTTGCCACAGAATCAACTGTTTTTGCAGCTTACTGAGGTTTTGTTTGAGGCTGTTTGCAGTTCATGATTTGAAAGAATTGGAGGTGAGATGAAATGAGTGTATAATTAGTTCTTGAAGTTGAAGAGAATGTGTGAGACACACCTTCTCACCTCCTCTTCTTTGTTATTTTATTCACCTTGCTATTTCTTGCTTCATCTTTTTTCAACATGGCAGATAAATAATGGGATCAGTACTAGGAAAGGAAGTGATTTTTCTTCCTTTTCTCTCTTTGTATCTCAAACTCTATGCACACAAGCTTTAGATTGCCTGATGTTGTCTTTCCATTTGTTTTTGGCAGTATTTTTTTATTTCCCTCCTCTTCTTCTTGCCTTTTTTATCCCATTCTTCTGTTCTCTGTGTCTTTTTCCTTTGCTCCCCCATCTGTTCTCACTCTTCCTCTTCTTTTTTCTAAGTAATGGTATAAAGTGAGCATGTTAATAGCATGGATTAGCATGGTGTATATCTGAAAGGACTGTGTACTTCTCCAGGAAGACTGGCATCTCGAGTGAAATCCAGCTTGATGCTGGGGGGTAAATTAAAAATGGGTGAAGATAGTTGTGCCCAGGGGAGGGCTTGAGGTGATACCTCTTCTCCAGTTTTCCATAGCATGCATGTGATATTTTGGGAATCATGCCATTTCCATATTTCCAGTAGGATGATACAAAGACACTAAAGGTACTAAGAGAAGAAGAGGCCCAAGGTTGCGAAAAGGCAACTATGGATTATTGGGACATCAGAAAGAACCACAGACTAGAGTAGTGGTGGCCAGCTTGGTGTCCAAAAGAACCAAAAGAACTAGCCACACCTCACAAACATCAGTGCTATACCCCAAGGACCAGATAAAGATCAACCACACCTCCTTAGAGACAGCGGAAGGATCCACCATTTCTGTGAGGACCCAGAAGGGGGAGGAGCAGGGAGAGACCTTCTGGGAGAGGAAAACCGGCTCTGAAGGAATTTTGCATTTTATTTTATTATTATCTTTTATTTTTTTTATTTTTTTTT
>CM053571.1:81145504-81184279 GCA_028646485.1 Cryptoprocta ferox
GGTGAATGGATCAAGAAGATGTGGTTTATCTATACAATGGAATACTACATGGCAATGAGAAAGAATGAAATCTGGCCATTTGTAGCAACGTGGATGGAACTCGAGGGTGTTATGCTAAATGAAATACATTAGGCAGAGAAGGACAGATACCATATGTTTTCACTTGTAAGTGGAACAGGAGAAACTAAACAGAGGACCATCGGGGAGGGGAAGGGGAAAAAATAGTTGGGGAGAAGGAGGGAAGCAAACCATGAAAGACTCTTGAATACTGAAAACAAACTGAGGGCTGATGGGGAAGGGGGGTGATGAGCATGGAGGAGGGCACTTGGGATGAGTACTGGGTGTTATATGGAAATCAACTTGACAATAAACTATAAAAGAAAAAAATAACCTTTTAAAAAATGGATTTAGAATTACGAAATTCAGAAAGTGAATCAAAGGAGAGTTTGGTGACTGAATACCCAGTAGGTGGCCTATAAGAACTACTGAAAGAAAAATCACAAAACACAGAGCAAAAATTAAAGAAATAAGATAAAAATAATATAAATGGAAGACAGATCCAGGAGATTTGAATATAAGACAGAAAAAAACATATTTGACTAGATGGAAAATAAGTGTTTAATGGGAAAAGATATAATAAATCAAAAAGTAAACGAAGATTGTGAAAAATATTTCCAGACACTATGACAGATAGTGTTATTATCTGTAATAAAAAGATTTAAAAACTGATTTTAAAAATAAAAAATTATAAAAGGTTTGAGACCAACTATATGTCCAAATGGAAAATAAATATACAATAAAACCTTGGATTGTAGGTTTTGTTCTGCGTGTGTTCTGCAAGGTGAGCAAACATTTCTAATAAGTTTTAACTTGATAAAGGAGCAATGTCTTGTCACACAAGTAGTACGTGGTGCCGAATATCACATGATCACAACTGAGACAATGTTTCTTGAAATTCACTTTGATATCCAAAGTGATTGGATTTCAACCAAAGTGATTGGATTACAAACATGTTTCCAGAATGAATTATGCTTGAATACCAAGGTTTCACTATGTAGGATTTTCCTCAATTTATGATGAGATTATGTCCCAATGAATTCACCATAAGTTGAAAATATTGTAAGTTGAAAATGCACTTAATATGCATAACCTACCAAACATCACAGCTTAACCTAGCCTCTCTTAAACATGTTCAAAACACTTACATTAGCCTACACTTGACACAAAACTTATTTTATAATAAAGTGTTGAATATGTCATGTAACTTGTTGAATACTATATGGAATGGGAAAACAGAATGGTTGTATGCATACAGAATGGTTGTCAGTACTGGGTGTTTACCCCGTGATGGCATGGCTGACCAGGAGCTGCCCCTCACTGCCACTGCCCAGCATCATGAGAGAGAAACATACAGCATGTTGCTAGCCAGGGAAAAGACCACATTTTGAAATTTAAAGTATGGTTTCTATTAAATGCATATTGCTTTCATACCATCATAAAGTCGAAAAATCATAAGTTGAACCATCATAAATAAGTTGGAGATCATCTTTAACAGATGTCTTACTTCTATCAATAAGGAAACGGTTGTATAAATTTGGATACAGGCATACTGGGAAGTATTATATTACCATTAAAAAGATGCATTGAAGGTATAAGCAGCATACAAAAAAATGGACCTGATATGATCCTGTTTTTATAAAGCAAACAGTACCCCCAAAGTTTTAATTTATATGTATGTGTGTATGGCACACTATGTACATATGTGCATATGATAATAGAGCAAGAAAAAGATATGAATATTTGTGATACGTTAATATTATAGATGTATGCAAAGAAAGAAAGAGGCAATAAAAACAGAGAACAAGATGATTATTCCTGACAGAATAACAAGCATCATATGATATAAACTAGGAAAATCGTATATACATATAATATATGCATATGCATGTCTATATGCATAAAGAGACATTAAGAGAGGAGAGGCATTACATTTTAATGGTGGTTGTCTCAGGCTGGTGGGATTTCAAGTATCAGTTTCTTGCTTGTACACATGTTAATGATTGCTTGAATTTTTTTTAGTGGGAACATATATTTTTCCTCAATTATGAAATTATATTCATTGTAAAAAATGGGAAGGGGAGATGAGGGCTAGAGAAACTTTGAGTGAACACCTCTTGATAGAGGAGTGCTGAAATGGTGCCTGGTTGACCATTGAGAATGAAAGGACCGTGTTTAGAAGCAACACTGGATGGTCCTGTGAGAGAGACTTGTTAGCTCAAGAATCGAAAGGTTGTCAATATAGCTCTAATTGTATGGAAAGGAAACTCCTTCCAGCACCCCTTCCTAGGAGTGCTTTTCTCCTCTCTGAAAAATATGTGGGGACCCCCTGGATGTGGCAACTGAGCCAACAGCAGTGCCAAAACCGGAGGAAGGGTTTCAGCATGTGTGACAGTTGTGAGTGAGAAATGACAACTGCTATCAGCAAGTCATGCAAATCCAGAACTCATCCCTCTTTCTCTCACCTTCTTCCCATAATCCTCTGGGGCCAGAAAAGGGCAGACTCTTCACCTTTATCTTACTGTCTGGACATCCACAAGAATAACTATCATTGAAGGCCTGGTGAGGAGATTATAAATGCTAACCTTGATGTGCTAAAAAAAAAAAAATCAAAAAGGGAGGGGAGTGAATATTAAGGAAGTATTTATTTATTTTAAATGTTTATTTATTCATTTTTGAGAGAGAGAACAGGGGAAGGGCAGAGAGAGAGGGAAAGAAAAAGAATCCCAAGCAGGCTCCACACTGTCAGCACAGAGCACAATGCAGGCCTCGAACTCACAAACTGTGAGATCATGACTTGAGCCTAAATCAAGAGTTGGATGCTAACATCTGAGCCACCTGGTACCCCAAGAAAGTATTTAAGTCCTCTTTCAAAATGATAATCTGGTTTACTAAGATATGTCTTGATACGTAATTCTACTTTCAATATGGAAAATGATCTTTTATTTCTTTTCTTTTGTATAATTGCTAATTCCCTTTCCCCACCTCTAGCAGTTCTGAGGTAAAGTTCATGTGCTTGGAAACTCAAAATAAGAAAGTATATTATGTTAAAAATATTACCCTTCTCACAACAGGTACCAATTGTAGTGTACTTATTACATGCCAAGCATTGTAGTGTTTTATGTGCCTATCTTTATTTAATACTCTCAGCAACACTATGTAAGAAATACTATTAAGCTCATATTTCTTTAGTGATAAACACAGACTCAGTGGGATTAAGTAATGTTCTTAAGAATACGCTTAACCAGACCACCATAGTCAGTGGCAAATATTAACTTGAAAGCCCATGTTCACAGTCACTGTGTGCCATCCTTCTGGTTGTATCTGTATAAGACAGTGTGTGTTTGCGTGTGTATGTGTATGCGTACATGTATGAGTAAAATGTCCTGAGTAATAAATCTTTAAATATCAGGATTTTATATCTGCTATCTATTGTCCTAATAAAGAATTCCTCTTCATTCTCCTCCATTTCTAAACATATTATTTGCACCTTTGAGGTCTTCCAGAAACGTAGGCATAATCCCCAGTGGGAAACTACAACCTAGAGCAGAGTGAGGTGGAAACTCACTGTGCTGTGGAAGTTGAGGAGAGAAAGAGCACATCTGATGAACAGATTAGTAACGGTTCCGAGGAAAGGTGGCCTTTGACAAAGGATTTGAGGATAGGAAGATTTTCACAGATGACGTGTAAGTGGGCCGTGATTTCTGAAAATTGTGTGGGGGTGCTGTAGGAGAGAGATTTTAGACCTCGAGGACAGTGCTTGTAAAGTTCAGCCACAACTTTGGTTGAAGATAGAACAGGAGTAGCAGACGGTGAGGCTAAAAGATCAGACTGGGTCTCTGCTGTGGAGAGTCCTGGATGCCAGAGTGAAGGGTCTGTTCTCAGTCTGGGATATTACAGGATCGGGTCACACCCACAGAGGTCGGGGAGGTAATGTAAATGAGTGAAGAGGGACACATAAAAGAGACAGACATATACTTTTTTTTTTTTTTAATATTAAACACTTAGAAATTATCTTGACTTTCCAAAGCAAATATGTTGCCTTTCATTTATAATTTAAATATGTAGCTTCTCAGGCTATCTTTCATTTTCTTATGTTTGAGAGAGAGATGGGGATAAATATTTCCCCACATTAAGTAAGAGCCCATAGCAATTTGATTTGTAATGGCCAAAAAATAAAAGCAACAACAAATATCCACCAGCAGGTAAGTGGATAAACAATTTATGGTATATTCACATGACAGAATACTATTCAATAAAATTTAATGAACATGCTACTACATGCATGCATCTCAAAATAGTTTTGTTGGATAAAAAATCCAGAAAACAAAGAGTGTATATACTGTGTAATTTTATTTATACAAAATTCTGGACAATGTAAATGTGTCTATGATAACAGAATACAGATCAATGATTGCCTGAGGTTCAGAAGAAGGTGGGAAGGGGCAGGAAGGAGAAATACAAGAAATCTTTTGGGTGTGATTGATATGCTCATTATGTTGATTATAGTGATGACTTTTCAGGTGTGTCCATATGCCAACTGTATACTTTATAATTTTATTTTTTTATTTTTTAGATAGAGAGGAAGTGTGAGCAGAGGAGAGGGGCAAGGGGAGAGAGAGAGAGAATCTTAAGCAGGCTCCACGCTCAGTGCAGGGCCACACGTGAGGCTCAATCCCACAATCCTGGGATCATGACCTGAGCTGAAATAAGAGCTGGACATTCAACCACCTGAGCCACCCAGGTGCCCCAATTTTTACAACTTTTTAAGTTTGATGGTTCTTTTAAGTTAAAAATTTTGGATAAATAAATAAGATGAATCTTCAAATAGCTGTTTCTCCATTTAAAGGTAAACCAAAATGAGAAAGCAAATAATTTTTTTTGCCTTGGGCTCCTAGAACTGAATAGACCTCTTGAATTGTTGAAATAAACTTTAAAATGTCCCCAAGACTATAACTTTGGGTGGTCTAGGAGTTCGGAAAGTGAGACCATAACGTGGTCTGGGTAGGAAGTAGGCAACAGTATGTGTGTGCATGTGTGATGGTAAAGGTTGGAGGCCAGTATTTCTACAGCCCTGTTTCTGCTCCTGCTCTACCAATTTGTCTCAATAATTCAGAGAGCTATGAACATCCTATTGGTATTTGGGCAACATTAGAAAATGCAACAATATTTGTAAGCAGTCTTGATGGCCACAAAATTTTCTGGGAGAAAAAATGTCCCAGAATTTACTTTGTCTGCAAGGTTAAGGCTATATATTAGGGTTGTTGCCAGGTCATTATAGTCTGGAATATTCCAAGAAAGAAGACAATGAAAGAAGGGAATTCTATGAAGAAAAGGGAAGGAGGAGAGGAAAAGAAAAGCCAGTGCCCTCTGCGTCAACAAGCATGCGCCCCCTAGAGGACACTTGCACGGTGTGGCTGCCTGTGTTCTTACTCTTTCCACAAACCCCAGAAGGGAGGATCCCTTGAAATACAGGGTGTGGTCACTTCATTAGGGAGATGTTTAAATTTTTTTACCAAGTCAAAGAACTTTAAACTGATATAAGAAAGGAGTCACTACCCTTTTGTCTTTTTATAATTCGTTTTAGTTTTCCAACACTCTCATGCCTCCCTTTATTTTAACTTTTATGCATGCTTTATTTCCTTTACCAAATTGTAAATCGCCTGTAGGATGAGTACAGAACATGCTCATTTTTATATTCCTCACTCTTAGCCTAACAATTCATGCTCCATAAATATTTGTTGAGAAAGCTTTTTTTTTTTAAACAGGCTATCAATATTTTCATTTGACATGTTGTGCATTAGAGCCCCCTAGTGTGCAAAAACAACTGTCTGAAGGAGCCCAGATGAACAGGAATGTGAACAAGTTTTCAAGGGAATGATCTGACTCACTCCTTTAATTCATTGTCCTTTTCTTATATTTCTGATTTATTCTTCAGAGGGGAAAGACCAGTTGCAGAATATTAGAACTCATTAATTCTCCATGGCTGCAGCACTGACCTGTGCTTCAGCCCCCTTCCAAATTGCCTTTTCTTTCATCCCAGCAACAGAGGATAAAGTGTCTTATTGTAAAGATACACCTTTTCACATTTTAACATTTTTGAAATCAAACCACACACATGATGCCTCTTCCTATCACTCTTAGTTATATGGTACTCATGACATCGTTGTCATTGCCCACATATGTGCAAACTCGGTAATAGCACTTTTCCATTCCACATCAGCTGAATTACATGCTTTGCTTGTACCATTTTTGTTAAATTTAACTGCCATGTCAATACTTTAAAAAGATCTATATTAAGATACACTAACAATTACATATCTATACATATAAATATATATTGATAAAGCCATGATTTGGCATAAAAACATAAAGCTACTATGTATGCAAAATGGCAGGAAAATTATGCAGTGGATTGTAAATTGATTAGTATGAATTGAATGTTTTTTGGAAGAATGACCATATTCCTAGATTGTGCTACAAAACAACTAAGTTTTTTTTACAAGACCTGAGAAAGTTGATAGAGCCGTATTATATTCTATTATTAAGATTCATGCAAAATGACTGCTTATCAGGTAACAAGAAATGAAACCAAAGATGGAAAATTTGCAGGTGCCCCTCTGATAATATAATGACTGATGACTGAAATGTATCTCTATATATTTAATTTTAAGCTACAATATGAAACCTAAGAATGAGATCTTTTCTAAAAATGTTATTGTTTACAAATGGCAAAATAACTGGATGGTCAAGGTTGAGTTAATAGTGGACGAGATAAAAGTCACTTGGAATTGGTACCCAACAACTTCACATAACCTACATTATAATTTGATTTTCAATGCATTTCATGCCCATGTACCTTAACAATTAAAGGAGAAGCTCATTGATATTACAGCAACTTGGGGTGTCTTGGGTATTCTTGACTCCTTTTCCACATAAATTACAAGTTAAGTTATACAACAAACTCTATAGATCTAGATCAATGTTAGAAGTAATGACATCTTTAAGATATTGAATCTTTCTGTTCATGAATATAATGCATCTCTCCACTAATGTACATGTTTTTACTCTTTCAATAAATTTTATAATTATTCCATAAAAGATCTGTGCATCTTTTATTGTGTTTATTATGGCATTTTACTATTTTTTGTTGCTATGGTAAATAGTTTTTTCAAATTGTATTTTCTCTTTATTATTAGTGATATAAAATGAACTTGACTTTCAGATCTTGATCTTATGTCTGGTAGCCTTGATAAATTTGTGCCTTAATTTTACAAATTTGTCAAATTTTGGTAGACAAATTAGATGAAAATTTTCAATTTTCAAAAAGAAGAGTTTTGCACTTCCCTTTCAAATTCTTTTATTTTTTTCCTTTTAGTTTCTTATTGTGCCATCTAGATCCCTAAGGGTAATTGTTGAATAATATGACATTCTCCTCTTGCTCTTTATTTTTAAAGGCGTGTGCATTATGTTTTACCTCTAAGAATGGTTTTGCTATGCTTTTTTTTAAGGTAGATACCATTATAAAGTTATCCCTCATGAGCACTGACACAAAATCCTTACTGAAATATTTGCAAACGAAGCACATAAAAACTTTAAATAAAATGAGAAACTGGAGCTTATTATATATAATAAGGCAAAGTTGGTTTAATATCTTAAAATTGATTATTTTTTAATGTTTATCTATTTTTGAGAGAGAGAGAGACAGAGAGCATGAGTGAGGGAGGGGCAGCGAGAGAGACACAGAATCTCAAACAGGCTCCAGGCTCTGAGTTGTTAGCACAGAGCCGAACGTGAGGCTCCAACTCAAAAACAGCGAGATGATGACCTATGTTGAAGTCAAATGCTTAACCAACTGAGCCACCCAGATGCCCCAAAATTGATTATTTTAATACACCATATTAACAGAATAAAGAAAATAAAGATGATCATTTCAATAAGTTCACAGAAATCCATTAGTAAATAACAAATATTCATGATAACAACTCTTACTAAACTAGGAATAGAAGTCAAATTTCTCATTTGGATAAAGGGCATATAAAAAAAAAAAAACTACAACTAGCATTCTACTAATCCAGAAAGATAAAACATTTTTGCTTAAGATGAGGAACAAGGCAAAGATACCATTCTCAGCATTTGTATTTAACATTGTGTTTGCAGTTTTAGCCAGTTTAGTAAGGTAAGAATGAGAAGTGAAAGGTATACTTATTTAAAAGAAAAAAATACATATGTCTTTATTTTTAGATGACATCAAAAGCACTATCTTCATGGAAAAATACAAAATGAACATTAAAATGAAAAACTTGATTTTCAAGAGACACCATTACAAAAATTAAGAAACAATTCATAGACAAGCAAAAAATATTTGCAAATATTATACCTGGGAAAAGACACGTATACAAAATGTATTTTTTTTAATTTAAGAATTCAATAAAAAGAGGAACTCTCCCAAATGTGTAATGCAAAAGACTTTAATAGATATTTTACCAAAGGAGACATATAAAGGGCACCAAAAACATACTCAAAATCATTAGTCCTTAAGAAATGAACATTGAAACTACAGAGACTTCATTACCTACTCTCTAAGATGGATATTTTTTAAAAGACCATCAATACCAAGTGTTGTCGAGAATGTAAAGAAACAATCATACATTCAAGGCAGGTGGTGTAAAATGGTAAATTGCAAGACAACTTACTAGTTTCTTAAAAGGAAAATCTTGCCATGTGAATCGGCAATCTGCACACAAATTTTTAAAGCAGCATTATTCAAAACAGCAAGTGTTTATATAAACCCAAATGCACATTAACAGTTGAATTAATAAGCTAAATGTGTTAACTGCATACAATGGAATACTAGTCACCAATAAAAAGGAACAAACTACTGATACATGCAATGACATAGATCAACTTCAAAAACATTTGCTAATTGAAAGAAGCCAGAGACAAGTGACTATATATTGTATTAGTCCATTTACGTAAAGTTTCCAGAAAAGACAAAACTATAGAGACTGAAAGCAGATCCAGAATATTGGGCTGAGAGCAGGGATTGACTATAAAATGGAACTAGAGAACTTTGGGGGGACTATAGAACTGTTATAAAACTGGACTCCAGTAATGGATTCACGACCATAAATTTTACTAAAAATAAGCAAACTGTACATTTACAATAGGTGATAGGTGAATTGTGTGGAACATAAACTATCCCTAAATAAAGTTGTTAAAATTTTATTAGCACCCCAATTCCATTTTAATTAAAGTATAATGTTCATCTCCCACACAGATATTGGGTAGCTTATTTATTGAAGGAGAAAGAGGAGGAGGAGGAGGAGGAAAAGGAGGAGGAGGAGGAGGAAGAGGAGGAGGAGAAGGAGGAGAATGAAAAGGAGGAAGAGAAGAAGAAAAAGAAGAAGAAAACAGTCAAGCTATTGGCAACAGGAACTGAAGGGACTGGAAAAATCCTTAGGTGCAACAATAATTTACTTGACCTGAAAACCCCCTCTCTACTAAACCACCACCAATAATGATTTTGATGTGAAAAGGTTGGTTAAGTTGGCCTTAAAACAAAAACATACATAGTTTTACACATTCTGGTGATAGCTAGAACTGGGGACTCTGCTACTGCTAATTCCGAAGCTGAAACCTCTGTCAAAGTGCTGAAAGCCAAAGATTAAAAAAAAGAAGAAAAAAGAAAAAAAATCCTAAAAGAAGTTAGAGGGTGAAAAAAAAACCAAACATAACATATAATACAATAACTTTAGCAAAATTCTCATCAAACGCAAGGCAAACTAGAAGAGAATGAAATGACGTATTTAAAATGCTAACTGTAAAAGCTGTCAAGCTAAAAGTCTATATCTGGTAAAATATACTTCAAAACTAAAGATGAATTACAGAAATTTTCAGGTAAACAACACGTGGGAGAATTTACTATCAGCTCTACAAGGAAAGCTAAAGGAATTTTATCAGGCTGTCAAGAGATGATACCAGTTCCACAGGAAGCATGAAGTTAGTACCTGGGGTAAATATGAAAAAGTACACTTTTAATTTTCTAATTCTTGTAAGATACCTGCCTACTTAAAGCAAAAACAACAATAGTATATTTTAGGGTTTTTTAAAATACATGGTAGTAATATACATGATGTCTTCATGTCAGTTTGGGCAGCTATAGCAAAGTTTCATAGACTGGGTGGCTTATAAAAAACAGAAATTTATATCCCATCTTTCTGTAGGTCTGAAGTCTGAGATCAGGATACCAGCATTGTCAAGTCTGGTGAAGACTCTCCTCCAGATTTCAAACTTCTGACTACTTGTTGTATACTTACATGGTAGGGAGCAGAGAGAGGAAGCAAGCTCTCTTGTCACTCAGAAGGGCATTTATCCCATTCATGAGGGCACGACTTTCATGATCCTCATCTAATCCTGATTATCTCCCAAAAGCCTCACCTTTCAGTACCATCACATTGGGAGTTAGGGTCTCGACATATGAACATAGGGGCAGGAGACACAAACATTCAGTTCATAACATTTGATAATAGGAGAAAAGGACAGGAGGGGTAAAGTGGCTTATCCTATTGTAAACTTTTTTTATTTTATGGAAGGTGGTATAATATTAATTCAAGTTATACCGTGATTAAAAATGCATACTATAATCCCTAGAGCAAGAACTGCAATAAAAGCATAGATTAAAAGCTAACAGAGATGAAATACTAATAAAATACATGATTAAAAGAAGAAAGACCGTGGCATGAAAGGAAAAAGGAACACAGTAAAGAGAAAACAACATGATGATAGACTTAAACCCAGCCATATCAGCAACTGTGTTAAATATAAAGGGATTAGACATTCCAATTATAGGCTAGAGATGGTCAAAATAGACACAAAGCTAACCAAGACCCAATATATGTTGTTTACAAGAGATGCACTTTAAAAATAAGTACAGTAGGATGAAAGTAACAGGATAGAAAAATATATATTATAAAAATATAGAGCATAAGAAATCTTGTAAGGCTTTGTTAATGTCAGACAAAGTAGACTTGAAAACAAGGAATATTCCAGAAATAAAGATATTACTTAAATATTTATCTTGATATTTATTCATATTGTAACATAATATTTATGTTGTTATGAATGTAATAATAAAGGGTTAATTCATGATGAAAATATAATGGTCACAAATGCATCTTTCAAGCAATCAGATATCAAGATGGTCATTCAGAACAATGAAGCAAATTGAAAGTAACAATCAAGCCTTTATTCACTTACTATGACATTGCAAACAAGAGGCAAAAACAGGCTCTGGTTCCTACGGATTTCGTTTTTCTTCATGAAATAGCACTGGTGGAGAGATGGGAGATGCAATGCAAGTGGGGGAATTGTCTCACTGCCAAGGAACCCTGAGGGTCAGAAAGGAGGGAGGGAGGAATTAGGAGTGGAAAAGTATTAAGTCAAAGTGGAGAAACATTCCTTAGTGTAGACCCCAGATGAGGCCTTCAAATTGAGGTATGAGGCTAGGAATGCAGACATGCATATGAGAATAGCTGAGTCAGAGGTCCTGAGTCCTTAACTGCAATTTGCTCTAGAAGGACCAATGCATTGGCTGTGTACAAATATGGTGTGGGCAGGACAGCTGCTCCCCAGGAGGCCTGCTGGGCAAAGCCTTGTTGTGTATGGTTGGGTATGAAGTCTCAATACATTTCAAAAAGTTAAAATCACGCATAGTGTATTTTCTGATCATGACAAAGTTAAATGCAAAAAAATAACAAAAGATACAAGTAAGCCCCCCATACATTTGGAAATTAGAATATATACTTCTAAAAACACATGGATGAAAGAAGAATCATTAGGTACTTAGAAAGTATTTTGAATTAAACCATTACAGAAGCACAACATATCACAGTTTGTGGGAGTCACTCCTACTTCCATTCCTTGGTCCCCAGATCCAAATATTCTAAATGTGATCCAAGTATCTAAATATGGGAAAAACTGGTTACTGTCCAAAACAGACACCACGTCTTATAAGATGGTACCACAAACTCCTGAGAAATCGTCTCTCAGATAATCCTTAAAATAAGTCTCTGTTAGGCCCTGCCAATGTTGTGTAAGGCAACTGCTTCTAGATCAGCATTTCTCTAACCTTTCTCATTACCCCCCCCCAATCCATGCCCCCAAGGAAACCTTTAAGGGTTTTTTTCCCCTAATCATTATAATATCTAAGGTCTTTTTACCCCTTATAACCAACTTTGGCCTCTTGTGGAGGCAATATTTTTCCCATTGAGAATGAATGTTCTTCATGATATGGTAAAGAGTAATACTCATTAATTCCATATGCATAAGCTCCTTTTTACACGTTTTTTGTTGGAAAACGTGCTTCCTAGCCATGTTGTATATAATACCGATATGATAAATAATTCATTTGGTAGGTTCATAGATGGTGGTACTGGCAGAAACATTGAGGACAGGAAAGGCAAATCCAAAATAAATATTTCAGTGAGAACAAAACTTACTGCATGCTCCATGATGGAAAGTACTGATAATCACTCTTGGCCTCTCAAGGCATTAAGGGCCCTACCTTTATAAGAGGTCCAGACAAAACAGTATGCTAAATGGATACCAGTTTATTTCTTCTCTCAGTTACCCAACTACCTTGTCAATGGGCTTCTATACAAATATCATACCAATGATAGTTGGTAAAAACAAGTTAAATCTGTTTTCCTCATATGGTCTGAGGTTTGGTAGCAGGTACAGAGGTTATGCATGGAATCAATAACCTGGCTTCCACCACTCTTGAGCACCCTACCAGTAATACCAAAGGCCGATGTTGAGCACTCAGTAAAAAACTATTTCCCAGGAGATCAGGTATCCACCTGGTGGGAAGGTGATAAAAGTGACCCACCAAATGAACACTCATATCCTATTCTTTACTCTTCCTCCACACCCAAAGGTTGGAATCTTCCTAATTAAAGTTTGTCTTGAGATCAATAAACTCTTAATTGCCTTATAATCTTTTGATTGCATTATTTACCACAAAAAAGTTCCCAAACACTGATTTTTTTAAATTCAGGCCTGAAGACCATGACTTTGTGGGTGAAAGAAACTTTAATTTTATCTATATAAAAGAAATAACAAAAGGCTTGTTTTCCCATATTCTCAAAATCTTAGGAACTAGATAATAAACCTAGAATTGTACATATTAAGTATAATTAGATATGGTCTCAACTTCATCCCATGTTCTCCAGATCATTCACAATGAACTTTGCAAGATTCAATTCAATAATTGAATCTTCATATCATCAAGAATCTGTATCTCCAAAATAGTAAGTTTTCAAGCAAAAATCTAGTCTGTGACTTGTAATTACCTTTCTAGGTTTAGAGATCCTTGAGTAATTAATGCTTTTGGGTTCTTAATATCTGTTTTTGAACTCAGTAATATCTAGATTTTCCTTTACTTAATGATAGTTGGTAAAAACAAGTTAAATCTGTTTTCCTCATATGGTCTGAGGTTAGGGTAACCCACATTTATACCAGAGGCTTGCCTTTTTTACCCCTGAATGATTCAGCTAACCATCATGAAGTTTTAACATTAGGTAATAGAATAACCGTCTTAAAATAGCTGTAGCCCAAAAGTCTGTTGTGTGATCGTGAATTCAGAGAATTAATAAAGAGATCTGTACAAAGCACCTTGATCAATTTCTGAGGTGAATGTATGATAAAGGATGGACCAAGGTCACTTTTCCTGTTGTCCAAACTGTTGAAAGAGTGTCTGGCAGAACTGGGCCACTAGATCCTAAGGGAAATGGGAATTTGAAGCAATTATCTAAATAATTCAGACAAGGAGACATACCCGGGCTTGTCAAGGTCACCCATCTGAGCAGAAGGGGAATCTAAATATTTTGAACCTTGTTAGCAATTTATTAAAGTATCTCTAGGACACACATACTGATATTGACTCATTACATAAAGGGAAAATCTTATCACTGAAAAAAATAGGATCATGTACATATATCACATTAAATAAATGATCAATTTTCTTTCTACTGTGCCCAATAGATAATGCCTTTCACCTGCATAAGAGTAATAATAGCATTCTTATATTCTATTCATAGCATTTATAATTCTGTATTTCTAAAATAATTTTATCATCAAGCAGCGTGAGTTTTCATCTAGAAGGAAAAAATCAGTGTAGCTGATACAGATACAAAATAAAAGGAATAGAAAATGAAATAGAATTACCCATACACTTCTGAGAAATAAAAAGACTTCACAAGCTATAAAAAAATCATTTTATTCACAGGGTACACTTCCAAATTTTCTCCAAGTAAGGGAGGTAGAGAAATTGAGACTTACTGAATCTTCTCACTACCAGCATAATTACAATGAACACACCAAAGAAAAAGACATGTTTTTACAGCAAACCTCCTCCTATGACATTGTATTTATATTCTGTGGAAACCACTCAGTAGAACCAACTGAGATAGATACTGTTTTTTCAAATCACACTATAAAAAGTACAAGTTAAAGTTTTTTCTTACCTGCTACATTTTATATGAAACTTAAAGAAAAATAAAAAATGAAGAGCATTGATTCTCCCCACACCTCCTGCCAATAGAATTTAGCTTCATTAGGAAAAAGTAATTCCATGTATACTTCAAAGATGATTTGTTTTATAGTCTAACCTAAAGTCTTTTCCAAAATTATTGCCTCCATGGACTGGTAATCAAACTATACTGTATGAGAGAGAAGAGAGAGAATATTTGAATTTCTATTTTTCTCTTACCTCCAATCTGCAAATATGCTCTTTTTTAAGCTTATTTATTTATTTTGAGAGAGAGAGAGAGAGAGAGAGAGAGAGAGAGAAAGGGGGGGTGCAGAGAGAGAAGGAGAGAGAGAGAGAATCCCAAGCAGGCTCTGTGCCATCAGTACAGAGCCTAATGCTGGGGCTCAAACTCACAAACTGTGAGATCATGACCTGAGCCGAAATCAAGAGTTGGACGCTTAACCAACTGAACTACCCAGGCGCCCCTGCAAATTTGCTCTTGAAAAACAGTTTCACATATGTGGAATGATATATAAGGTACAATAATAAAGTTAGACCAGCAAGAAACTTTTTCAAAACTTTTAAGACCAACTATGCTGTGTGGTACAATTCTAATAATGTTCCAGACTTTTAAAAAATAAACAAGTTTTTCAATGGAGCTTCTCCTTCTCTGTTCTCTCCCCTTCCCTCTAGTGTCTCTGACTCTGATGTACCCCTGTGACCATCAATCACCAAAAAAATTATGAATCTGGTATATTATGAGAGGGATGACTATAATAACTTATGGACAAGAAAGTTCAAAGAATTGGTGCTTTAGAGTGAATGAGAAACAGAAACAAATTGTTTCCTTGCTTCCAAGAATGCTAGTATTTGCTGGAGAAACACACATTTTGAATCTAATCATTTTAGTTCTCCTGTAGCTATCACCTAAGGAGCTCTTTATGAGAAGGTTCTACTACTTCAACAAAGGATATTTACATACAGTTATCAGACGTCTCCAAGGCCTATATACTATTGTGCATTTATATAAAATAGTCACATTCACTACATTTATGAGAACTCTTGCTGATGGTAAAGATACAACTTGGAACAGACATAGCTACATCTCTAAAGAGACGGGTACATGAAGGAAATACAAAAGGAAGTGGGAGCCAAGCCAGAAAAAGTTAAGGCACCCTCTGCCACCCCCACCTGGCCAGCCATTTTTCTCTTTTCAATGGGCATAAATAATGCAAGGTGTGTGTGTATGTGTGTGCGTGTGTGTGCGTGCGTGTGCGCGCATATGTTTACACTAGAACAGAGAGGAGAAAATGCATCTAAATCTTTCTCTCATCACTCATGTTTCAAAGGGTCAAGTTCAAAGTGACACTTCCATAGCTGCCTCATCATGACAGGAGACCTAATTAATAATCTTGTGTATGTGTCAAAGTGGACATAAAAGAGGGATATGAAAATGGCAGTCTTTGTATATACCAACATAGACACCAAGGAAAGCATAACTCAGAGAGGGGCAGAAGGGTCCAGGTAGGTAAACAGGTGCCACACTTCCATTTTCTTCCCTACGTATCTCACAATCTGGTTCTCACACTGCCTCCTCTAGAGTCCTCTCATCATAAGCCATTATAACTGCATAATAATATATTTCCTTTAAAAGGTTTTAAAAGGTTCTATTCTTGGGACTGCACTCAAGGACAACAGCCCCTGTCTCTGTGCTTAGCTTCAGACTAAGATCCCTCACAGTGGTCCTTCACAATTAAAATCCTGATTTTCTCTTTCTCTTTTTAATTTTGGTTAAACCCTCCTTTATTACAATTTTCCATTTCACTTACTATGCACTATGCAGAGACAAACAGACACAACTGACTCCCAATTTCTCTGCCCTGGATAAAAATCACATCTCTTAGATGTATATTGGTATCATGTGAAACATACGCTTTTAAGATGACAAATAACTGGAGAAAATCTAATTATACAGAAGCAGAAAGAGACATGATCAATATATTTGCATATTACTCTATAAAAGTCCCAGACAGCTTTGCATCATTGATTATATCCTACAGCTTTAACAGAAAAGCAAAATTTGAAGAATTTTAGCACAATGTAGTAATCAATAAGAACACAGAGGAGGTAGGCAAATAAATGACCATAAACAAAATATAATTCCTCTCTTATGCTTTACAAAAGTTATAGCCATGGGCTTTGGTTGTCGCACAAGTGTTCACAAGTATTATATGTCAATTTATAATAAGTTATTTATGTCTCACTAGTTAGAGATAGGAAAACTCAGAAATGATGGCACTAGAAAGAAGAAAATCAGAAAAAGCAAACAGAAACATGTATTTTTTCCTTATTGTGATGATGAGCAGAAGTTGTGTTATGTTTGAATGAGCTTTCCTTCCACATACTTGCTTCAATCCTTTACCTCTAGGAGGTAAGGTAAATTTAAGGTAAAAAATTCAAGAGACTGAGGGTAAATTCTAGGCTGAGGGTAAAGCCAATAGTATCCATTTTCTTATGATAGGAAGGAAAAAGGCTACAGCAATTGTAGCTTCATGTTAAGTGTCTTTCCTCTTACCAAATAGGACTCTTATAGTGTTCAACCTAAATATTCTGCCCTCACAGTTAGGAGTCATAAAGAAACATTCTAGGCTTCTGGGTTCTTTTGGATCAGTGTTCAGGGCTCTTAAAGAGACTATACAAAAACTCGTTGTATATAGCTGAGGCTTGAACAGTGTGGGATTGGGGATCCCAGCCCTGCCGTGCAGTCAAAAAATCTGCATATCAGTTTTGACTACCCCAAAGCATAACTACTAACAGCCTATTATTGACCAGAAGCCTTACCAACAACATAAACAGTTGATTAACATATACTTTATGTTATTTGCATTACATACTGTTTTCTTACAATAAGGTAAGCTAGAGAAAAGAAAATATTAAGAAAATCATAAGGAAAATACATTTATGTGTTGTACTGTATTTTAAAAATCCTTGTATAAGCAGACCCATGCAGTTCACACCTGTTTCATTCAAAGGTCAGCTATTTTTTATATCTCCCTGGCTTCAAGAACTTAGAAAATTCATCTGAGTGGAGAAAAAAAGCTCCATTTTTAATAATCACTGACAGTGCCATAATTAGGTCAGGGTGACCAGAATTATGTCACAGGACACCCAAATTTAGAGAGTACAAGTTTAAGAAAAAAAAAACTGTTTAAGGCAGTGTAAAATTTTAAGCATCTCAGCAAATTTCCACACAAACTCTCCAGTCACAAGACTACTAGCTTGCCCCCAGAGATAGGCCAGCTTCCCTGGTAGTCAGTAGAAATAGATAGTGCTGGAAAGCCAAGGTCAAGGGCAGAGATTTCTCTGACCCTTATGTACTGAAAGCTTGGGAGTAGGGTTGTCTCCTCCTTTCCACTTGCCTCATCCTCTCCCTGGCACACAGTGGACTGAAATTGCTAAAATTGCTGGTCATATTTAGTTATAGTTACTACAGACCTTACTAGAGGCTTGACATAAGTTTCAGGTGTCTCGTAGTTGTTTACCCACTTCCTGATGTGTGCTCACTAAAAGTCATAGTCTGAGGATCAGCCTCTACCCTGGGAAGATGAAAAAATAAAAAGCCCAGTACTGCTCTCAGTCCTTATTCCTCCCCATATTTGTCCTCAGGTTCTCACAAAGTCTTTACAGCTCTTGGTCTCTGGAACTCTATAAACAGAGCAGATATTATTACCTGGTTCTTGTGGTAAAGTTTTTGTAGGAATAAGAATTCCCTCTAGTTTTTGGTGGACTGTGACCTTTTTTCCTCTTAGGTCCCACCTAATAAGGATTTGTCAGTTAAAAATTTCACAAAGTCAATATTTTTTAATATAAAAATTAAGATTACAGATGGCTGATTTTGAAAAGAAATAGAAAGCTATATATAATATTACAAAACTATGATAGTTGCTGACATGAAGAAATGTGATTGGTATTTTTTTTCTATTTGGAATAGTCTATAACACTTCTGTAGAGCTTTTGACTAATCTAAGAATATTTTTGTCAAATTCAGAGTCCTGGGATTTCTTCCATTATTTTCTGTGTAGATTGTTAAACTATGTTGCCCATTGGTTCTGGTAAAAATTGTATATATCCTAAAGAAAGTTTGTGGCCAAGAGAAGGTCATGGGACATCAAAAACCCAAATAGGTATTGTCTGAACATCTGACATTTGGGGTCATTTGTGTCATTTTGGAATATTTACCTTGTTAAAATAAAAGTGAACTATATAGAAACAAAATCCCAGGGGAACTCCTTATCTTCATGTGTTAGTTGCAGTTCAGATGCACAGTGTTATATAAACTGTTGATTAAATACTCTATATAAAGCATATGTATCCATTGTCCTCTTCCATATAAAAATATTTCATATAAAAATCACTTTTCTATTTTAGAGAATGACTTAATCCTTCACCCATCTTAATTCTGCTAATGTATGATTAAAATTAAATGGAGGTCACCCTTACTCATGATCCTTAGATTCAATTTAATTCTCAAATTGGAGCTGATAAAAGTTAAAAATCGTATCAGGTATCTGTTTTCAGTTTCTTCACCTCCTCTTTTGCCTCCATGGAGCAACCTAGTTTTTGTCAATAAAAAGCAATTTAAAAATTAGAGAGGTTGACTTCCTCTCTTGGCAGATGCATTGAAAGTGATGAAATATTTTCTAATTGAGTGTGTCTACTATAAACTGCATATCTTTTCAGCTAATCTTAAGGGTCAGTAGTATTAAAATGCAATTGACCAAATTTAGCAAAGTATGAGGCCCAATTCTGAAGTTCTCAGTTTCAGATAAACAAAATAATAGGTGCTCAGAATTCAACTTCTTAATAGTAATAGAGTATTCCAGACTATTCTGCAAGGTAATTCTGGAGAGATCCTTACTTAGGGACACATGTATTTCAAGAAGGACAGATATGCATAGCCTATGCTACAATGTCCCGGTGTGTACACACACACACACACACACACACACACACACACACACACACTTCTACATTTAGATACATCTATCTAACCACAAGAAAGGGAATATGTATGGCATACCTATGAGTTGTCAGTAGAAAATAATGCCCACTGCAATTTAAGAAAACATTCTCATTCAATTATAGTCATATTTTGAATGATGTGAGCATGTATATGTATCCTTAAGTGAAGACAATTTGGGGCAATCAAAGTATTCTTTTGGTCTAATCCAGCATGTTCAACCTTGACACTATTAATGTTTTAGACTGGGTAATTCTTTGCTGTGGGGGGCTGACCTCTGCACTGTAGAATGTTTAGCAGGATCCCTGGCCTCTGTCCAGTAGATGCCAGTAGCACCTTCCAAATCATGACAATCAAAAATGTTTCTAGATCTTGCCAAATGTCACCAGATGGGGGAGGGGAATCATCCCAGTTGAGAAGTACTGGTCTAAGTAAACATTATCATCTTGGACCATTTCTGTTTGCCTTTCTGAAGACACAAATGTATAGACTAAAAATTGCATGATGTATTATATAAATCTATCCCAGAAATCATATTAAGATGTAAAATGTCCAAATAGCAGTTTCAGTGGAACTGTGATGTATGGGTTTTATGGAGCTCATTAATTACATTTTAACAATTTTATCAGCTGAAGTACTAATTTGTTTGACATATATGTTTTTCATTAGCCCTTTTATCTTTGATGAAGTGTATAGGTACAAATGTATTCCTTTTTAAGGTAATTATTAGATAAAAACAATAGCTCTAAAGAGGAAATAGGTTTAGGGTTTCACATATAGTGCATATTTACTATAACTCACTCATAGTACAGTCTCATTACCTTTTTGCAGCAATATAGGATCAAAATAGCAAATCAGTTCTGCATGAAATCAATACTCTCAAATTATTAACTTCCCAAGTATCAGTATAATCTGTGTTATGTCAACCAGTCATTTTTAACAGCTGATTTCTATAATAGCCTCAATATTTAATCTTATTTAGAAATTGCCTATTCCAGTGATGTAGAATTTTTCCAAGGTCTTCGTTGACTCAATATCTTTTAAATTAACCCACCAAAAACTGCTACCTGCTTTAATTTACGTTGTATACTAAGTCTCTACCATTAAAAAGGAAGTAGAAATTTTTGGCATAGTTTACCTACATACATTCTGGTAACATTTAAAAGAATGAACAGGGGGGAGAAAAGAATGAAAAGAGTGATTTCTAGTGTCTCCTTTTAGATTAAGGCATTCCAAAGCACAGAGACAATGAGAGGCTTCCTTTACCTTCCTCTTACATGTAAACACATTTGGCTGCTTGTAATCTATCAGCAGAGTTTGTTTGCAGTGTGAAAAGCTTTCTAAGTAGTCTTCCCTGCTACTACCAAGGGAATCTACATCTACAAATTCACATCCCTTTACTTGTATGAACCATGCCTTGTGTGACCATGCTCAACACAAGGTCCGTTCATGAGATGTTAGGGAGAGTCAGAATGAGTAAGACAATTCTGCTAATTTGGGGTAAGCATTTGGGGGTGACGCTGGTGTGAGAACTATAAGAAGCAGCAGTAAGCTGGCCTGTCTTTTATCAAGGTGAGGTGGGTAGTACATAATATACATTTGTGGCTCTTTGACAGTGGTACAGATTTTTGCCATACTAGGTCATGGGGGGTTCAGCTTTCCTAGTTGTATGGGAATGAGCTTTGTTTAACTGTATGTGTGAGTGTGTGTACATGAATATATGCATGCTTTGCTTGTCTGCATGTATTTTGGAGTGAATATACCATGATAGATAGAAAAGGGATGTGCCTTACTGTCTGTTTCCAGACTAAACCTTACATCATTGTGCTTTACTTCATCTCTGAGACTTAAATTATGAAGACAATTATGCCAATTTGCAAGTAAATAATGCACTCATATTTGCAGTCTTTTTGCACTAAAATAACATAATAATACAAAAAGGCTTAAATAATGCAGGCCTAAAATGGAGTTTATGCCCTCAATTCTGAGAAGGAGAGAAAGTGGCTCACGTTATCCAGACTATGAATCAACACAGTCTAAATTCAACAATGCTTCACATTGTCTAAGTAGACTTGACAAAAGGGGAGGAAGTAATTCTTATTTAACATTTTTTAAATGGAGGGAGACTATAGTTAACATAGACTTGGTTCAACGAATCACAATAATTAGCTGTAGTGTTTTGTATCTTTATTACTCAGTAAGGGTTGTTGTTTTATTTTTAATCTACCTCATCACCCACTCACTGCCCCTAAATAGGGCAAAAATAAATAATAATTTTTAAAAAACCTATGTTCTATGATATACGATAGGTTTTTTTTTAAAGCCAGATCGTGTTGATAATCAGTAACACTTTGCCCTGGCATTTCCTTTACTCTACCTTAATTAATTGCTCAGCTTCAATGACTAGAGTTCTGTCTTGTTTGTAGACTGTACCTTCTAGATCAGAACCATGTAAATGTGCCTCACCAACATTACTCCATCAGCATGTTACTAGTTGCAAATCCACAATATGCTACAAAATATTTCATAGGATGTTTCATTTCTTGGTTGTCTTTCAAGCCAACATAAAAGTAGAGTTTCTCTTGGGGTTTTGTAGTTGTTTTGTTTTTCCAAGTGACGCATGTGAATCCATGAAATGACTTGACCATTTCCTTTTGGAGTCATGTAGAAAATCTAACAAAAATACCCTGGCTCAGTTCTTTCTTTACCCATGGTCCCTAGGAAGTAGGCTGGAGTGGAGTGTCTTCACATGGGTCTAGCTGCATTCTCAGTGCACCGATTTTATGAAGATACCAGAGCTGGAGAAACTCCTCTGGCATAGCATGGAAGCCAGAAAAGGGCAAGACATTATCATAGTAGTGGTGGCTGATGGGCTGCTCATGCATATTTACAGAGAAGGGCCAGAAACCATAGATGGCTACCTCTTCACAGAGTCCCAGAGCTGCACTCACCAAAAACAGTCCTGTGGACAGGCGCTTGGCATGAATTCCCCTACTTTTCCAGAACTTTCCAATGCTACGCAGAAAGTTGGGATTGGCAAAGAGCACTGTTTGATTGGCACCAACATCTGACAGTGTATAATAAACCCGGAGGGATGGCTCTGTTCCTGTCTTCATAGAAAAGGCAGGCATGTAGATGTAACTGTGGTTATAGATTTTCATGTTGTCCACAAATGTCTTCCTGGACCACAGCAGATTCTGAAACCTATTAAAGAGAAGAAGAAGTCAATTAAACCTGGAGAGAAGGAACTCATCAAAACCCACTCTATTCTTCTGATGGCCCTGATAGTTCACATTATTTCAGCAGTGGGGGATGGGGGAGGACATGAAAACTATGAAAAATGCTTCACTTGTATTTAAAATCTTCCTTGATTGAGGTGCCTGGTGGCTCAGTTGGTTAAATATCCAACTTCAGTTCAGGTCATGATCTCACAGTTTGAACCCCGCATCAGGCTCTATGCTGACAGTGTGGATGGAGCTTGGAGCGTGCTTTGAATTCTGTGTCCCCCCTCTCTTTCTGCCTCTCCCCCACTCACATTCCCTCTCTCTCTCTCTCTCTCTCAAAAATAAATAAGAATTTAAAAAAATTAAAATCTTCCTTTATCTTACCAATTATCTCTCATCAAGTAGCTTGGTTTTTACCAAACCTAACATCTTAAATTCAGATTATAAGATTCCTTAATGGAATTCTCTCTGAATGAAAATGCATGGTACATTTTGTTCTCCCAGAATATTTGCCTGGAATGTAGAAATGGTTTAATACTCATGAATTCACTAAGATTGTTGGTTGTTGGATAAGATCTGGATAAAAACTACTTGTCTAGTCTGACACAAGCACAGGACTGGTTTCCTCACCTGCAAATCAAAGGAATGACCTTGAAGATACTTCTTTCCCATCTATGATAATAGAAGTATTCAGATTAACTCATGCTGTATTATAACTATTGTATTACACTGAAAAAGAAAGACTTGTTACTATTATAAAATGATGCTGACAGAGTTGACCACATTGCTTGCTCCAAAAAACTCTACTTTCCTATGTTCTTTCAGTTTGGGTTCAATAAAGAGGGCATTCAACTAAAATTGATGGTATACATCCTATGTGTCAGGCACTGGGGAATTAAAAATTTAATGACTCAATTTTTGTTCTCAAAAACTTCAAGTCCAATTGCGGGAACAAAAATATACATGAGTACAACATAATGTTCTAAATGGAACAGTTGATATTTGTATAAAGTAATGTGGAATACAGATGAAAAAATAATTAATTCTGCCTTGGGAGAGGAGTGGAACCTGAGAAAGCTACAGACAAAGGATGACATTTACATACACCTCCTGTGGGGAACAACATGAAGAATAACAACTAAACTAGAAGAAACACTTGGTCACAGGCAAGGGTAAAAGTGTACTGACACAATAATTAGGATCCTATTTCCCTGGAAGGTGGGAGATGGGAATGGTGGATGCAGTGGTTGAAGATAAGACATGTTGCAAATAACCTCATGTGTCTCTAATTTGTTTGGACTTCACTCTGTAGTGATGGGGAAACTTTACAGCAGTGAGTACTCACAGCACTTATTATTTGCATTACAAATATTTCATCATATATGTAGTTGTCAGTCTGTGTCAAAAAACATAACTCTAGTGATCTGGGGAAGGAAGAGGTTGGTGACTTGGAGACCAGTTAGGAGGTTGTTGATATAGATCAAGTATAAAAAGAGAAAAAAGACAACGAAGTACACTAGGGTCTTGTCACTTTTGTTTTCTTTCACACAGGGCAGTCACCTATCTCATGTTATGTGCAGGTAAAGCAGAAGCATCTAAGAATAGAATGAAGCCACAACATGCTGGCAGGGTTCATCATAAATATGTGAAACTAAAATTCTGAATAAATAAATCCACAGGATTTCATGTAGCATTCAGTGTAATTAACTCTGCCTGCCAAGAAGGGAGTGTTCCTTAAGCAATTTTCCCAAAGAAGGAAAATAGCTCAAGTTTTCCCCATGTCCTTGATTCAACAGCCTGCTTTAGCAAATTTATCTGGGCCCTGACAAATAGAAAAGAGATAACAGGGTTTGTAAGTGGATTCACTTTATCCTAGAAGAAACAATGGAAGCACATTTAACCATAGTCTGGAGCTGGACCAGCCTCACCAACACAAATTCCTGCCTCCCAGCTCTATTAAGCTGTGCTTAGTAATTCTGATGAGAGTGATCCAGGATGCTGAATTTTTATCCAGCACTCCCTGGTGATTCTGATGCAGGTGTCCTGTGGATAGACTTACTTAGAAGATCAAAGCCATCTGTGTAAGCTGTCTAGCTCTCTACATCTATCCTCAACATCTCTTTCTTTATATCTTCTAATTTTACCCTTATTGCAATTCTAACAGGGAGAAGAGTTTCCTTTTCCCTTCTGGGTCTTGGAACAAACCATTTCATGCTTTCTAAAGAACTCATGTTCTAAAGTGAATCTCCTCTCTTTAAAACGTTTAACCTTTCTGTCTCTACTGAATTATCCCCTTCTATCTTCTAAACATGGTTAGAACTCAGTATGAGACAATCCACTATATGCTTATACTGATTTCCAAGCTACGTTCTAGATTTTCATTTCACCATATCAACATTCTAGAGCAATTAGTCTACTTTAATCAGTTCCCTTTCTTGCTTCCATTTCCTCCTTATTGCTGTGCAGAATAGTTCCTATTCTACAGAGCTCTGCTGGCAAATGGAAGTTATCCCTATTTTTGTAGTGGACCACATACTAATGAGAATTACAGACAGCTCCAATAAAATCAGGGAAATTGATTTTGTGTTCCCCGTCTTAAAGCTGACTGATTATTCTTGAAGAGGGCAGTCTTCCTTGAGTTTTAACTTTGAAAAAAAACACACATCTTGAATTAACTATAGCCTTAATTTTTTGACAACGTTAAAGAAGCAGCCTACCTATACCATTTTATTATTTATACCTACCCCATTCTTCCACAAATGACATTAAGAACTCAATTCAATTCAATACTTATTTACGGCACACCTAATATATTTAATGTTATCCTGATCAAGAGCTTAAGGCGGTGGCTTGAATTTTATTAACTTATTACAAAAATGCAACTAGAATTATAAAAGAGTAATGCCCCAGCTTATCTTTCCAGCCTCATATTCAGATTCGCTCTATACCCTCACCCTGTGCTCCAACCATCCCTGTACGTGCACCTGTCCTCATTTTTTGCATTGACAGTTTCCTTTTGGCTTATTCATTCATTGCCCTGGTGAAGTTCTGCTTAAGCATCAAGACTCAAGGTTCTCCTTCTAAAACTTATTACTTCCTTCCAAGTTAAGCTTTCAATGTAGTCTTCTTGGAACCTCTCAGTATGAACTGAGTCTACCCTCCAAGACTGGGTACTCCTTGAAGATAAGAGGTAAGTCTTATTCATCTTTTAATTTTTACAACTTAGCTCACAATAGTTGTGTACTATATAAATGGAAAACTATTAAATTGAAAAGAAAAGAAAATGAAGTGAGATTAGCCAATGAAATATTAAAAATAGAAATGATTATATAATGAAATAAAAAATATTGACAAAAATAGCAGAAAGCATAGAAATACAGCACCCTCTATAAATATATTTAATACATGATAATAAAAAGAAAATCATTGAAATTTTAAGCAATTAATGTCAAGCTAACTACTTAACAATTTGAAAATTTAAGGGGGAATAGATTCATATTTGACAAGAAAATTTCAAAATAATTTCAAGACAAGTAAGACAAGTATTTAAAGTTTATCCACAACTGTGACTTTATCAGCCATTTGCAAAATATCTTTCTACAAAGGAAAATATTGACAAAATTGATTATGTCATGATGTGAAATTTCATCACCATGAAAATAAGGTAACTAAAATAAAAACAGAATGATGACACTGGGGAGCCTGGGTGGCTCAATCAGTTAGCATCTGACTCTTGATTTCGGCTCAGGTCATGATCTTCTGGTTTGTGAGATCAAGCCCCACATCGGGCCTGTGCTGACTGTGGGGCCTGCTTCAGATTCTCCCTCCCTCTCTCTCTGTGCCCCCCCCAAATAAATAAACAAACTTAAGAAAAGGGAATGATTCTGAAAAATATTTTCAACAAATATAAATATAGAGGCTCAATATTGATACTATTATAGAGTCTAAATATATTGATATACTGATATAAAAATGGACAAAAGCATAGATAAGTAATCCAAAAGGAATTTCAAGTAGTAAAAAGTGTTAAATGTTCAGCATCAGTTGTCAGTCAAGATTCAAACTGAATAGAATAAGGAATGCTAAGGGTCCAGTTCTCGCCTCTTATGCAAATCTCTAGACATGAAAGAAAATATATCTTTAAAGATCTGTATCCACCCTGAAAAAAGAAAAGAAGGAAAACCTCAATGAATCCCCAAATCTGAGTTACCACTGAAAAACAGAGTGGTTATAGAGAGAAATCAGAGCATAAGCTAATTTGCTGAGCATTGCTCTAAAAGGTAGTAGTGCCCCATGCCTAAAGGCAGGAAATACTGAGAAGTTAGGTGTCTTGGAAAAATCAACAAGCTTATTATTTGGTTTCATGATAATGAAATCAAAATAAGAATAAGATATCACTTCACACCCATTAGAATGGCCATTATCAAAAAAGATATGAAATAACAAGCGTTAGTGAGAATATGGATAAAATAAAATCCTTTAGTACTGTTGGTGGGAATATAAATTGGTGAAACCACTATGGAAGCTTAAAATAAAATAAAATAAAATAAAATAAAAATAGAATTACCCAGCAATTCCTCTCTGGGTATTTATCCAAAGGAAACAAAAACACTAAGTCAAAAAGATATATGCACCTCCCTGTTCTTTGCAGCATTATTTATAATAGCTAAGATATGAAAACAACCTAAGTGTACATCAATGGATAACTGGATAAAGTAATTGTGATACACTTACACACACACACACACACACACACACACACACACACACTAATATATAATTCAGCCATAAAAAATGAAATCTTGCTATTTGAGACAACATGAAGAGACCCCAGGGCATTACACTAAATGAAATAAGTCAAACAGAGATCTTACATGTGGAATCTAAGAGAAACAAAAAACAAAAACCCAAGCTCATAGATATAGGGAAAGGACTGGTGGTTGCAAGAGGTAAAGGGTCAGGGATAGAGAAATGGGTGGACTGGTTTATTTGTTGGTTTTAGTTTAAATAAATTGAATTAAAAAATTTTAAAGATTAACAACATAAACAAATCAGAGTCATGAAACAAAACATATACAAAAAGAGCAGGCAGATTTAATAAAGAACCAAGTGAAATTCTGAAAAAGACAGCCTTTTGAAAATAAACATTTTATGAAAACATTAAACAGCAGATGTTATAGAATCAAAAAGAGATGGGGCATCTGGGTGGCTCAGTCAGTTAAGCACTCAACTTCCACTCAGGTCATGATCTCACTGTTCATGGGTTTGAGCCTCACGTCAGGCTTTAGCGCTGACAGCTCAGAGCCTGGAGCCTGCTTCAGATTCTGTCTCTCCCCCTTTCTCTGCCCCTACCCTGCTCACACTCTGTGTCTCCCTGTGTCTCTCAAAAATAAGTAAACGATTAAAAAAATTTAAAAAGAGATTAATGCATTGAAAGATAAATCTAGAGACACTATCCATAATGACACCTGGATGGAAAATATAAGACAGATTGAGACAGAGAAGATAGTATGAAAAATTCCAAAACATGTGTATTAAGATTTCCTAAGAGAATAGAGTAAATGGGAGAAAAGCAATATTTAGAGAATATATATATATATATATATATTCTACATATAGAGAAAGAGAACATATACATGTATATGTTTTAAGAAAACCAATGTAAAGAAAGTACCGATAAAGAAAGTGAGTTGGGAAGTGAGATGGGAGGTGGGCAGGCGGATGGGTTAAATGGGTGACGGGTACTAGGGAGGGCACTTGCGATGAGCACTGAGTGATTATGTAAGAGATGAATCAATAAATTCTACAGCAGAAACTGATGTTACACTGCATGCTGACTACCTTGAATTTAAATGAACCATTTGGACAAAAGTAAAAATAAATAAATAAAAATAAAAAATAATAAAGACAGTTATGCCTAAAACATACACACACACACACACACACACACACACACACGAAAGTGAGATGGTTATTAAGTACTAGTCCCTTGACTCTCTTTTCTGGCATGGCTAAATAATACCACTAAAAAATTAATAACATACAAATAACACAAGAGAAAAATGGCCAATGCCATAGAACTGTCAAGTCTGAGATGAAGAAATTCAAAGGGCCAATATACATATGAAAATGTGTATAATCTCACCAGCATTAAAGTTATAAATTTATGCCAATTTTTAAAATTATACTAGTTAAAGAAAGCTATAGCAAAATAACAGTTTTCCAAATATCCGATTGGTAAAAATTAAGGAACATGAGAATAAATAGTAGAAATAGTGTGAGAAATAGGTACTTTTATGCTTCAAATGGGGGCAGGAATTATTACAAACAGTTCAGAAAATGTTTTGGCATTTTCAATATGAATACCTACTAACTCAGCACTTCCATTTCTCAGCTGGTGCCTTTGATATTTGCCAAACAATCTCTCTTAGATCTTGGCTTACATAATTGCACTTAGGAGAAGCCTTTCCTGACCATCCCATCTGTCACCTTTGTTGCCTTTCTTCATCCTACCTATCACTATGTGACATTTTATCATATATGCATGTCTTTTTTTATTCTTTGTATCTTCTCGAATGCCCACAGGAGGACTTGGTTTTGTTTATTGCTAAATCCACAACATCAAAAATGGCCCCTGGCATATGGCAATAAGTAAATATTCATGAATGTTTGCTGAAGTATGCAGAAAATTAAGAACAACCTAAATGTTATATCTCTACTATAATATATGGCAATTCTTTTAATAACACAGCTCCATTTGTACTGAAATGGAAATATTTCCAAAATAAAATGTTATACAAAAACAAAAAGGTTTCAGAATTACTACTGTAATTTGAATAGCGGATTATCACACAAGATAAAGATATATCTTTTCTTTACTTCAATGTATGTGTATAAGGGCATGGGAAAATGTTGGAAGGATACACATTAAGACGGAAACAGTGGTTATCTCTAGGAGAGTAGTGGCTATGGGGGTGTAAGTAGAGGGTCAAGGGAAACTTTAGCTTTGTCTGGAATGTTTTCATTCTTTAGAAAGCGAAATATTTATGTATTACTTATGTTATTAAACATTTCCTTTTAAAAGGTCAGTCTCCTTAGTGATCACATTAATGCAAAGTAAAACAGTTATGAATTTGTAGTTTACTCTTTTCAATACAACAAAAAGGAGCATGGTAATTTTATTCATTAAGTTTTTAATATTATTATAATGTACCCTGTGCAGTATTAAACACATTTATAGAAAAAGTCACAAATGTTCAGGTTAATTTCTGTTAAGCTTATTTCATTAAAAGTTCACTTCTTTTACATAGAACATTTGTTCCAATTTTTTTTCTCTATAATAATTTTATTTGAACACTTTCCTTATTATTTACTTCCTGTTCAAATGTTTCAACAACTTTCCAGTAAGTTAACTCATTTCCTCATATTATTTACCTGCTTTTCTAATATTTCGGACCATTTGCCATGTTCATGGTTACTCACTGTCATTTTTCTCTCTTTGTGCAGCTGTTTGTTTATCCAGCTGTTGCTTCCTTTTCCTTTGTCAATGGATGTTAATTTTATGTTGACCCACAATACTTTTCTCCTGTGTACCTTCTCATCCTATGGGGGTGGCTCTTCCACAGGAAAATATTTTACCAGATTGCAAACAATGCATCATACCCAGCTATTCCATTCTCACATAGTACATATAAAAATGTGCCCTAGGAATGCAAACTTTTAAAATATTTGCAGAGTTGGGGTTCTAAACCTAGACTGGGGATGTTGCTAAGAAGAGAGAAATTTAAGACAGGTCTTTCAGAGATGGATATATCTCAACTGAACTTTGAAGAATGAGTGGAAGTTAGCTATACAAAGTTGAGGAAGATAGAGTATTCTTTGTCTGAGTGGTGTATGCAAAGGCACAGAGGTGAGAAAGATGGTTTTGAAGGAAATGCAAACAATGATATGGTGAAGCTTTATAGCTGTGGGCATAGCTAGAAATGAGGCACAGGACAGGATAAAAGAATGACCTACTGTTGATCAAGGTTGAGATTTTAGACATATGGTAAAAGGGAGAATAATTAGTCCATGGGGGAAACGGTGAGGGAAGGTCTTACCACTCGGGCTGTAGGGGAGGAAGGAAATGTTGACTTTAGTGACTGAGACAAGTAGGGCTGATCTTTGTCTGGAAAGCAATGGTGAGATATATTAAGGCAGTGTCCATTCTGATTTGGTGTGAATTCTTCTGTACGACTTGTTAAATACGTATCCCATCTAGGTGTGAGAGTGGTTTTAGTTTGGGGAGCTGGGTGGCCTGGATTTCCGGTGGCTCCTTTATGATGATATGTAACACATAGGAGAGGGTAGTTTTAAAGGTAATATTATTACCCAATGTTGGACATGTTGAACCACGAGATCACCCAGAAAAGCAATGTGCCAACATGCAAGACACTAAGAAATTATATCATTTAAATGGTGGACAAAGGAGGTAGAGGTGTAGCAAAGGGTTGACTGGCAGAGAGGTGAGAGGAAACCAGAAGAATCTTCAATAACAGAAGGAGAAAAGAGTTACAGAAATCTAACAACAGTGATCAATGCTAAGGAGACCCCAAGTGAGGTAAGGACAGAAAATGCGACCTGGAACATTTAGTAACATGGAAATATTCCGTGTCATGAGCTATTTTAGTAAAAATTAATCTAGATCATGGGTTGAATACTCAATTGTGTATAGGGGCTGAGTAGACTGGGGAAATAGGTGAAGGTGCCAGGTATGAGACATGAGAATGTGGATCTGAAAATGGAATGTACATGTCTCATCTAAAGGATTTCCAATTAAAAAGAAAAAAAAGTTAACCGCCAAGTAAAACAGTTATGACTGCCAGGTTTGGCCTCTCGGCAACAAGTTTGATGTCAACTCTCAAAACTTTTTCAAAATTCCAAATGAGGATGAGACCATGGAATCACAAATCCCTTTGAAGGAGACTAAAAAAACCCCAAATACGTAGTAGATATGGTCTTCTGTTTATTTATGACATTAGCAATAGTATGGGATAAGAAATAGAAGATTTATAAACAGGGGTGCCTCGGTGGCTCAGTTAGTTAAGCGTCCAACTTCAGCTCATGATCTCATGGTTCATGGGTTCAAGCCCCGTGTTGGGCTCTGTGTTGACAGCTCAGAGCCTGGCTCCTGCTTCAGATTCTGTGTCTTCTTCTCTCTCTGCCCCTCCCCTACTTGTGCTCTGTCTCTCTCTCGAAAATAAATAAACATTAAAAAAAGGCCTATAATCAAATTGCAGAAATAATAAATTCTATTATAAGATTCTTGCTTAGCACATTATCTTATTTAAGCTTTGTAGTGACTCTGTGAAGAGGGCACTACCCCTTTTCTGCTGTTGAGGAAATTTAGGGTAAGAGTGGTTAAGTACTTTAGCAAAGTTTCATAGCTCCAATGCAGAATGTAGATTCTGGATTCCAGCTCAGCTCAATCTGACTATTTAACACTCTTTCAATTATACGGTGAGCTTTTCTTTGAAGGGAAGACAGACCTCTCCTGTCTTGTATAAATTCATTTACCCGTGATCTGGGTTCCAACCCTCTGTGCCTTCTCAGAGATCACTTTATCCTCTTTTATTCCCTGTACCTTCATCCACTCCCTTTCATTGGCCTTTTCCCCAACATGGGCTCTTGCCCAAGTCTCCCTAACCGAAAATAAAAACCTAGCAACAGACAAAAATTTCCTGAAAAGTATGCCTTTCTACAGCTACTTCCTGACCTCTTTCTTTCCATTCATAGCTGAATTCTTCTTAAGTGTACCATATCCTCTGGGAGATTTGTTTACTTTCATTACCTAAACTAGGACTCAAACTCGTAGTGGGGTGGACAATATTTTAACAACAAATACCAGAGTTCCTTGTGGAAAAAAAATGCTCTTTGTTCAGGTGTAGATGTTGCTTTAGGTGTTGACGGTGAAATCCTAAAAGCACATCCTGGGAGCAGAAAAGGAAATAAGTGATAACCAACCTCTTCTGCATAAGCTGTTAACAGGAATTTGGGGGCAGGGAGAACCAAAGGGTGAAATGAAGGAGGAAGAAGAGAAAAGAATGAGGAGTAATGAAATCCTGGGAAGTTAGACTAGATGGCACACAAGTGGGACATTCTCAGTGACAGGTTGGTAAAAACATTTTTAAGAACAGAGATGCCAGATGTGCACTTTTTATGTTCTTTGCTTGATGTTTTTCAGTGACTCCCCTCTCACTTCAAACCTTCTATAAATCTTGCTACATATACATAATTCCCTTAGAAATGGTATTCTGGATAAATCAAGGAGGGGGAGTTTTAATCTATGTCTGCCTTGATGTGGAACAGAGAGAGGGGAGGAGTCACAGGAGATGAGATGAGGAGACAAGTAAGCTGAAGGCAATTCAAAGATACAGTAACTGAAATAAACAATGATGATGTAAATATAAGCTAATGAAAATTCCCAAAATATTATAGAAAACACTGAACGTTTTGGCAGATACAGAATAAGAGTTTCAAGTCAATTTTTTAAAAAGTCTCAAGGACAGGCTGATCTCTATTCACATCTAAATTCATACTAATGGCTTCCTAATTTCCATGTCCAGTCTAGTGTTTAAAACATTCCAAAATTACATGGCAGAATAGCATCATGGTTAAAACTCTGAAGCCCTAACACCATCTCTAATATTTACTAATTTGAGTTTGGTCAAGTTTCTTACACTGTATGTACTCAGTTTCCTCATCTATAAAATAAAGGCATTAGTTATATCTAATTCATGGGACTGTTTTATTACATGAATTAGTACTTGAAAAGTATTTAGAACAGTATCTGTCCCTTTGTAAGTACCCAAAACATATCAACACATTATAACCAACAGACTGCTGGCCATTTCCATTTTGATTCATTGACACACTCAATAATGATTTACTGTATACCAATCATGTGCCAGGCATTGTTCTACACACTGTGGAATGTAGCAGTGAAAAATACAGACACAGTCTCTGTTCTCTCAGAGCTTTCATTTGGGTAAGAAGAGACAACCAATAAACAACAACAAAAAAAGGACAATATGTGGGGAATGCCATGAAGGAAATAAAATAGAGTGATAAGAAACAAGAGGATCCTGCTATTTAGAGTTACATTTTAGCAGAAGTCTTATAAAAATAAGAGAGCAGGTGCTGTGGAGAACAGTGGGAAGCATCTTAAACTCATCCTTTCCCCTCCAGTATCTTTTGTAACAACCATAGTCTTTATCTGAATAAATAGGACAACCATCCAATGATTCAAGCCAACTGTGAGTCTTCCCTTTCTTGAAGTTTCTACACCCAGTTCATTACTAAGTTTCCCTTTTATAACATCTTGAGTCTACTTTCCCATTTCTCAATCCTGTTACTTACAGATTGAGCCACATGAAATAGCCTTTCTACAGGTCAAAAACAGTTAAATATTGGCACGTGCTCACCAAACCCAGTTTGTTTTCTTCAAGGGCATGCACAAGGACTACTCCCAGATTCCCTTGTGGTTAGATAGAGCTATGTGACTACGTTCTGGACAGAACTGCTGTAAGACACATCCAGCCTGGACCCTAAAATTTCTCCTCAATATCCAATATTTGCTCTAGTTCTTCCTCTGTCAGCACCATAGAATAAAGAGGGTACAGTCAAGGAATCTATAGCCCTAGAAAAATGGTGGAACCGCAAGATGGAAGAAGTTTGGGTTCATAAATAACAGCAGGAACCAAAACTCTTCCCCTTCCCCATACACCCTTACTGTGTGTGAATGAGAATACTTCATTGTATTAGGCCATGATGGTTTGGGATAGTTTGTTATAGCAGTTAGCCCATCCTAACTAATACATACCTTCAGTGCCACAGTTTTTTTTCAGATCATCAACCTTCCTCTGTGTCATAACAACAGCATCCAAACTGATCTCTCAGTTTCCAAAACATACTTCTCAAGGCTCACACATAATTGTTTCAAGCCCCAATTTGATTACATCACTACCC
Organism: Cryptoprocta ferox; assembly: GCA_028646485.1. Lineage (NCBI taxonomy): Eukaryota > Metazoa > Chordata > Mammalia > Carnivora > Eupleridae > Cryptoprocta > Cryptoprocta ferox. The sequence goes on from CM053571.1 coordinate 81,180,342, forward strand.
ATCTAAAGGCAGTTCTTCCATGGTTTGTCCTCAGCTTGTCTGAACAATCTGGATACTCAAAACCTTTCATGACGTAATCCTGCTTACAACCCAAGCCTCTCTTTTTGCCATTGCTCATCAGTATTCCCAACTCTTGCCCCACCTAATTACTTGATGTTCTTCAAATGGGCCATACCCACTCATACCTCTAAGCCATTGCATGTGCTACTTCTTCTGTCTGGTGTGAACACCTCCTTTGCCCCGCTAATTCAGTAATCTTTCAGGACTCAGCTCATGGCATCTGTTTCAAAAAGTTTTCCATGGCACCAAGCTTGGGTTAGGTACCTAACTTGTATTCTTTCAGCACTTGATTTTTATCAAGGTACTTATCACCTTGTTATGAAATCATCTCTTTAATTTGCTTCGCTCCTTTACTGAATTCCTTCAGAAAAGGCTAATGTTCTTTATCTTTATGTTCCCTAATATTATGCCTGACATAGTGTAGGCATTCATTGTTTGTTGAATAAATACATACAGGAATGAATGAATTTCTAAGCATTTTTGCATCTTTGTCACAAAATGCATTAAATTCATTCCAAAATGTGCTACGGAAAAAAAACACAAAACCCTTTCCATCAAGAATACTAAGATAATATAAAAGATACTTTTGATTGCATTCATATCCGTCAACGTTTTCTTTCACTGGCTTTTATGCAAACCATTCCCTTGCCTTAAACCAGAAAAAGGATAATTAAAAACTGAATAGCATTCTTAAATACACATCTCTCATTAGACACTAGTTCATTTTCTCGTAAACACAATATGGTAATTTATGACAAACATCAACCCTCCAAGAATCATATGATCACTTTCAATCTCAGGAATCATTTAGAAAAATCTCATTTTTTTCAAGAACAAATAAAATTATGCTTGTTGTTTTTCTGACCATAAGTGTTCTTTTATTATTTCATCCTCTTGTAGTTCTTATAATAGCAATTATATTTATTTCTCTAAATTTTAACATAAAAGGACATTGAACTTTAAAAGCAGCTATTGATTCATTTTGAGACATATAAAATTAAGTGAGTTATATTCTAATTTGTGGAAGATCACCATTAAGTAAAAACAATTATGACAATGTTGGCACAAAGCAATAATCTTATATTTAAAAAATGATTGATTTTAGAAGCCCATTGGTTTTGCTATAATTGTACCTTACAAAAATTTCTAACATAAGTGATGGTCTCAAATGTGACCTTCCATTTATAGAGAAGGTACTTTGAAAAGAATGTTCAGCCTGTTCCACAGGTAAACTGTGTAATCTTAAGCAAGATACTTCATCTCTTTATGCCTCCATTTTCTCATCTGAAAAAATGGAGATAATAAGAGCACCTAGTTACAGGGTCAGTGTGAAAACTCTGTGAGTTCTTATGTGTGTTGCACTTAGAATAGTGCCTGGCACATAAACATTATTTTAATTTTAGCTTTCATCATGATCATCATCATCACCATCACTATCACCATCATTATCACCAACATCACCAGTATCACCACCACTATCACCATCATATAATCATCATCATTCTTTCTCTTCTCTTTGCAAGAACAAGTGATGAGAAACCAATTCTTAAAAAAAAAAAAAAACTCTAGAAAAATAAACACCATCTCTAAGGAAGCAAGTTAGCCACTTCCTAGACAGGATATGGGCAGTATGTGTGTGCACAGACATTTTTGGAACACTAAGGTGCATGTAACCATATGTTCACTTGTCATTTTTCATTATTTTGTGCACAAAATCTAAATATATTACTGATATTCCAAACTGTCAGTGAAGAGTTAGAAATAAGAAAGAAAGAATAAATGTGGGGTCAGTGAAAATGGTCAATTTCACATAGTTTATCAGAGATTTATTTAGAGTAGAAAGAATATCAAAGAATCTCCCTTTTCTGTAAAGGAAAAAAGCTAAATATAAGAGAATGAGATCTCTCCAAAATAGTATAAAATGTGTCATCTCTATTTTACCATAAATAATTTGTCCTCCAGAATATAATTGTTAAAGCAACTAATGGAACTATTTGCATTTTCATGAACATTTTAAATGTACTGCACATTTGTTCTAGTTATCACATTTAATTAATGATAGATTCCATTATTCAATTATTATTTAATTAAAAAATTTTGCCAACAAAATCTTTGTCATAAATCTAAATCACGTAGTATTTTCATTTTATTGTATTTCTAGAGTTAGAGTCTATTTCTTTGATTATTTCTCAATTCAAATATTAGAAAATAAGCTGAATATCTCTTCCATGACATAAACTCATCTCAAAATGAAAATGCAGGAAGAGTGTGAAGGTGGGGATCCTTCTCCCCTCAGCATCTATGGGAGTGAGGAGGTATTCAGCTACATTTAAGAATCAACACAGCGTTGAGGGCAAGGACATTTGATATCACTGTACTAAATCTGAATGACTAAATCTGAAGAAACAAAAGACTTAATGTTTCACCCACCCAACCTTTAGCTGGCTGATTTGACAGATTGAATGCTAGCTATTATAAGCCAAAATACGTAAGTAATCTGAGGAGCTTCTTAATGAGAATTTTAAAAATGAAATTATCATTAACCAATCATTTACAAATAGCAAGAGCTACTAGAGAATGTATTTGATAGCTGTGGGAAAGCAAAGGGAAATGCCTCATATTATGTGCCACTTGTAATCTGGCAAAGGCTACTTTGCAGGCTGCCACAGCCATGTCAGGATGTCCATGATCCAACTGCATGGACCCATTGTTTGTGGTGTGGTAAATATCTCTCCTATAGACAGAGATTATTATTTCAAAAACAGAATCAACTACCAGATTTGACTTTCATATGAACCCTTCTAATCCATTTTGGGAGTGATCATTTGGTATCCTAGGTCCCAGATGCTACTGGCAAACTTCTTCTACTTCCGAAGGTCCAAACAGAATGCTTGTTTGTATATATTTACAACATGGTAGATCTAAAATTGTGAATGAATGATTTACATGGGAATTAAGCTCTGTATAAGCTGTACAAAATGATTCCTGAAAAGCTTGGATTTCATAGTTAACCAACCTCAAAGTATATATTTAGAAACATAAGTTAACTCTAAGACCTGGTTTACAATTCATATGGTGGGACATGTATCATTCAAATACCACAGTAGGAGAATCAGATAGATATTTTAAAATAGTGTTTAATTTTATTTTTTTCTTTTTACAAAATTAAAACATAGTAATTGCATAATTGTAAATAAATTAGGAAATACAGATGAACAAAAAGATGAGCACTATGTGTTTGACATACAGTAAATGTTCAATAAATATATGTTGAATGATAGAGATAATCACACAACCATTTCACCATTCAGAGTTGACCTCTATTAACATAATTATTTCCATCTTTCATATACACCTCTAACATCAGGATTGAAATCTGCACACAATTCAGAAAAGTCTAGCTCCTCTCACCCCCTGCCTTGGCTTCACCTTGTTCTGAGGCTCCCCTTCTTACTAACGACAAGAGAAAACCTTAGATTTATCAATTAAAAATAATTCAGTGTCTTTGGAAGTAATACAGTTTTGGGGTAAATATTCTATTCATTTAAAATGCAAAATTCCAGGGCCCCTGGGTGGCTCAGTTGGTTAAGTGTCTGATTTTTGATTTCAGCTCGATCATGATCTCCTGGATCATGTGATTGACTCCCACATCGGGTTCTGCACTGACAGTGCAGAGCCTGCTTGGGATTCTCTCTCCCCCTCTCTCTGCCTCTCCTCCACTTGTGCTCTCACTCTCAAAATAAACAATAGCCAAATCATGGAAAGAGCCTAAATGTCCATCAACGGATGAATGGATTAGGAAGATGTGGTTCATCTATACAATGGAATACTACATGGCAATGAGAAAGAATGAAATCTGGCCATTTGTAGCAAAGTGG
>CM053571.1:81184779-81304910 GCA_028646485.1 Cryptoprocta ferox
AGAGACTCTTGAATACTGAAAACAAACTGAGGGCGGAAGGGGAAGGGGGAAAAGTAAAGGGGGGTGATGGTCATGGTGGAGGTCACTTGTGGGGAAGAGCACTGGGTGTTATATGGAAATCAACCTGACAATAAAGTCTTGTACCCTTCTTCCTGTCTTACCATTGTGTGTTGGGTGAGTATGAGACGATAACTTGTCTCTTTAACTCACAAGTCTATAGATTTCGAGAATCATACCCTAGAAGCTGTGCTCAAGGAGCCTCAGCAGAGGGACAGGCCCCAAGGAACTGCACTGATATCTGGACCTGACTTAGATAGTGAGATCACAGACTTCAGGCTTGACCCTGATAACTAATAGAGTGAGACCTGGAGGTCTTGTGAAGGTTGCAAGAGCATTTTGCTGCTAGGAGGGAAATGAAACATTGGAAGTCAGAAAAGACTGTAAGAGATAGTTTTGAATAATGGCCCCCAGTCAACTACACTTCCCAGAGTTCATGCACTGTGTAGTCCTCTCCCACAATGAGTCTAGGCTGACCTTGTATAACTGGGTATATAGAATGTCACCTATGTCACATGACTCCCAACACTAGGTCATAAGAAACAAAGTTTTTCTGCTCTGGTCTCTTGGAACACTCACTCTTGGAATGCTCCCTTTCAATAGGCAGCTGCCATACTGTAAAAAGATGAAGCCATATGGAAAAACCACATATATAAGCACTCTGTTAGAGAGCTCCATCTAAGCTCACAGTAAACAGCCAGAATCAACTGCCAGCCATGTGGTCAAGCTCTCTTCCATATCAGGCCCAGTCAAGTCTTCAGAAAAATCTAGTACTTACTACCATTTGACACCAACTGCCAATCTAATCAAACCTGCGTGTGCCTCACAGACATATGAAGTACCCTACCTATGAGGTAGGCAACAGGTGTGGCTTCTTAAATATTTTTTCTTTCATTTTCAGAGAGAGAAAGAGAGAGAGCACATGCAGGGGAGGGGCCGAGATAGAGAATCCCAAGAAGATTCCACACTGTCCGTGAGGTGATGAGCCTGGTGCCTGAGTGTCCTGAAGCAAGAACTACTGAAGTGAACACAGTCAATCCACAGGACTGTAAAGAAAATAAATTGTTGCCTTTACATCACTACATTTTATGGTGGTTTATAACCAGCTATGGACAAATAGAATGGTGTGAAACACTTTTTCCAATATGGTTGTAGTCCATTTATAATCCTACCAGGAAACTATGATAATACCATATGTTTGCAAAGTTATGAATCAACTGTAAATCTCATATTTTGTTGGTCAGAAATTCTGGTGGATGTACCTCTGAATGTATCATAGAAGTATATGAGCGCTATAAAAAGAAGTCAAATGGCTTCAGAAAATGATGAGACCATGCTTTATGATCCCTTTTTAAAGAAACTTCAACGTAGTATTCTAAAGCCTATTGGCAACCCCTCTTACATAAACTGCCTCAGTTTACTCAAAGTAAAGCAAAAGTAAATCTCCATTCCTGCCATGTTGCCATAAGGATTAGATCTGACATGGAATTTAGTAGATGCATCATAAAGCTTCTCAAGCTTTTCAAGGCATCTATGAGAGAAAAAGTCTAGATTCTTCCTCTCTTCTTGATTTTCCGCAGAAGATCAGTCAAAAGCTTGGGGAAGGCGGTGGGTGTGATTGGAGGCTGGGATAGTTGGCAGAGCCAGTGTCAGAGAAAAAAAGTGAAGTCACCCACCCCAGAGTTCCTTTGTCCTTCATCCTCATCTGTGTGTCTCCTTACAGCCCTAGAGTTAACAAACATTAAAAAAAAAAAAAAAAAAAAGACTGTCTAGGAAAGTTATTACTTCAGGAACCAGGCAGTTAAAGTCCAGCAGGGTCACGGGAACAGGGAGTGGTGAGGACTGAAGCAAACAGGATTGGACACGTAACCACAGTTCAATGTAACTTTGTAAATGGCAAAATAAACACAAAATCTGCAAACTGAAGCTGGCCTGTGGGATTGCCACTTTTGTGACTTTACTCACTCCCTCATCCACTGTATCTAACTGGCCACTTATTCCTAGAGATTCCACCTGGGAAGCATTGTCGCATCTGCCCTTCTTTTCTCATCTCCATTTGCTTCTGCTTCAGTTTCTGCCTTCAGCCTGGATCAGCTGCAGCCCACCTCCATATTGCTTTCAGATGAGTCTTTCTAATATGGAATCTGATCTTGTCACTCGATGCTTAAGACCTCTGATGGTTCCCATAGCTCTCTGGACAATGTTCAGACTTCTTAGTTCATTGCAAAGGCCTTCCAAGATGCAGCCTGTTTCTTTACCTTTACTTTTCAGCCTTTCCCTGTAAGCCTTTCCCAGGGCCTGTGTTATACTCATTCTCAACAGTGTAGACTTTACCCATTTTTTAAATAGGGCTGTTGTATTACAGAGTTGTAAGTGTTCTCTACGTATTCTAGACACAAGTCCCTTACCAGACATATGATTTGCAAATATTTTCTTGAATACATGTTTCTTCATTTGCTTCCTGATTTGGAACCATTTCTAGAGATTTTAAATGTTCATTTTACTTTTAAAATAATTGCCGTCATTTCTGGTTGTTTCATCAGGAACTGGGTCCACAGAGCTTCTTAGGCCAACATTGTGAGAGTTGTTCCTCCCATAATGCTAATTTTAATTTCCATTTCCCTAGAAACTAATGATGTGGAACACTCTCCAAAGACTTATTTTTTGTTCTTGAGTTGTTTGATTTTTTGTTATTGATTACTAGGAGTTCTTTAAAGAATCTGGAAATGAATACAATGTTGAATATATGTAATTACACTATTTTTTCCCAGCTCTGTGGCTTCCTTTTTCACTTTCTTAATGGTGACTTTTATTTGATAGAGGGTCTTAATTTAATCAAGCACGACTATAACTTTTTCTTTAATGGTTATTTTGTGTATTTAATGATATTTTGTGTATCATATTTAAAAACTTTTATCTGCCTAAAGATCATGAAAATATACTTTATATTTTCATCTAGAAGCTTTTTTCCCCATTTAATTCTGTGACCCATCTTGAATTTTTCTTTGCGTATGGTATAAAGTAAGATTTTTTTCTTCTCCCACATAGATCCAATTGAACAAGTAATAGTCATTTAAAAGACCATCTTTTTCTTAATGAATTATACTTTCGTCATGAATCAAATGACCATTTATGTGTGGGTCTTTTTCTGTACTCTTCATTCTGTTCCATTTATATATTATGTATCCTTGAGCTCAGGCCACACTGTTTTAGTGTTGCTTTATGGTAAAGCTTAAAATTAAAAGCTTAATTTAAGTCTTACAGGTTTGTTTAAGATTTCCTTGGCTATTCTGCTGCTTTTGAATTTCCATATAAATGTTTGTCAGTTTACACACACACACACACACACACACGCACGCACGCACATGCATACCTATTGGGATTTTGATCAAACTGAATTGACTTTATAGATCAATAAGGAGAATTTGACATTTAAATAATATTGAGTCCTCTGGTCCATGGACATGGTATATTTCTCCTTTGACTTAGGTCTTCTTTAACCAGTTTCAGTAATACTTTGTAGTTTTCAGTGCCTTGAGCATCTTTTATTAGATTTATTTCTAGAGATTGGATTTTTTTCATATTATTGTAAATAGTAGTGTTTTTTAAATTTTAATTTTCAGTTGGTTTTGTTAGAATATAAAAATACAATTTATTTTCAAGTAGTGACCTTGTAATCCAGCAACACTGCCCAATTTACATATGAATTCTAATTGTTTGTAGATTATTTGGGATTTTCTATGTGTATGATTATTCTGAATTTCATTTCTGCCTCTATCATGTATATCTTCCTTCTTCAGTTATTTCTTTGTAGTAAACCTCTAGTTTTTTATGCTCAATTAAAATGCTGGTCATTTCCTTGTCGATACATTTCTTTTGATGGTTAGACAAGCAAACAAAAAAGATTCAACTGTGGGTCACAGAAATAATTGGGCAGTTTGTTGCCATATCTAATTGAATTCAGAATATAACAATATTAGTGACAAAGCTAAGAATGACTCAGACAAAAATTTGTTTGTTCAGCCATAAACTTCCCATATACATCAAAGTTCAAAATATCTCTTTTCTGGGTTAGGTTTCCTGATTTCCATGTTATCTTTCCTAAAGTATTTCCTCCTGCAGCGTTTATCTTTAGTCACAGATTTATCTGCCAATTCTAAGAAAAATTTGTGTTTTCTTGTGCCACTCCTCTCCTCTTTCTGCAACGCAATACATATTAGCTACTTCCTCTACTATGTGTTAATATTAACAAGAAGTTCAACTTTTCTAGTCCTTTTCACAGTGACATAATACACGATAGCCACTAGAAGTCTTTCCTTATTAAAGCAAAAGGATTTGATTAACTCTAGTCCCTTCATTTAATAATTAAATTTTGATATCTAGATAGCTTTGTTTGTAAACTATTCTGAATATCAAGTTGGGAGGCAATATTTTGTAATGTGTTACCAAGAAAATATTTTGTAACATGTGTTATCAAGAAAAACATTATTTTCACAGTAGACTTTGGCTTAGTTATGGTTTAAAAATTACTCATGTGAAGAGCTGCTAGGTGTATATATATATTCCTCCAGCTTAGTGATTCTTGTATTATACTGCCACTGAGCTAGGATTAACATCAAGGACCATACTTGTCCTGTGCCTTGTGTAAAGTTAGTGTTTAGGAAATACTTCTTGATTAACTTGAAGAAAGATGCCATTCCAGAAGTAGTCAAGTGTTCTTCATAAATTCAAGGGGATCCTCTATTTTACGATGTGTTCAGAAGAACTTCTAAATTCCCTGGATTTTTTTCAACACAAGAGAAGATGATGTGTTTCTGGTGTCCTATCCAAAATCTGGTAAAGTTTATTTTAATGTATTTTAAATGTATAAATACATTTTTAATGTGTAAAATATAAGAAATAAGATGAAATATAATAATATTTTTATAAAACATTTATTTTTCAGAATTGTTTCATAAGAAATTTAAGTATCCTAAATGCTTATTTTATTAAATGCTTATTTATTTATTTTTGAGAGAGAGAGAGAACAAGTAGGGGAGGGGCAGAAAGAGAGGGAGACACAGGATCTGAAGCAGACTCTGGGCTCTGCACAGGGCTCAAACCCATAAACTGTGAGATCATGACCTGAGCTGAAGTCAGATGCTTAACCAACTGAACCGCCTAGGAGCCCTTAAATGCTTATTTTAATAAAAAAAAGTTTGACATTAGAAAATTGAGAACTGTGTTTTGAAAAAATTCACTGGAGGAATTAGAGCTTTTACTATGATTTTGTTTCTATTTGATTCATTAAAGCATACAGATGTTGATATATATAAGAAGAGTAATATCTGTAACATGATAAAGTTCTCTTCATACTGTACCAGGCATGGAGACAAATAGTATTAGTTCAATTCATACTTAATGATTGATTTTTAAATGAATAACTTTTTTCTCCTGGGCTAATAAAAACAAACGTAAGTGGTTTTAGTGCTAAATTTTATACCTTATTCTTCAAAGTTTATTTCCACATATAGTTATATGCACATGAAAGAAAGGACCATTATGAATAATGTCATCCTGGGGAGGGTCAAAATTAATTCTATATTATTTTTAATGTTAAGAGGTGACCAAGATATATAATATCTAACTGCTGGCTGCAATTTCCAGACATGTACAGAGGGGCATACACCTGCTAGCATGGGTCAGCAACAAAGAGCTTAAACCCTTTCCAACTGTGTTTGCATTTTATTCCCCTTACCTGACTCTAAATCAGGCCCAAGAGTCCCTCACAGAGTTCACGCAGGGCCAGATCTTCCAGGGGTGTTTTTTTGAGACTAAACATAAATACATATATAATTCTTTTATTGGAAAATACTGCTGCAAATGGAAATTAAATGATTGACTCCAGAAAACATCAGTATTCTCTCTATGTAGCAGGTCACTCTGAATAAATATACCTTATCCTAAGTCTATATGTTACTTCAGAAAGTAAATTATGAGACCTTTAAGTTTCTTTGAGCAGGTGTCTGGTTTATACCCTATATAAACAACCTTATATAAAGCTTCCACTGTACATATTGGTGCCTATAAATGGGCATCATTCACTAGCTCTGGAGGTCCCCTTCAGCAGCACAAAACTGTATTCTCTCTTCTTTGCCAGAATAAATCAATACATTTTGTGAAAATGATAGAATTATCATTACTATATTAGTCATGTTTATATGAATATTATAAATATTGGACCTATTAACATTATAATCTAAAATAGTCTTTAATTTAAAACATATCATGCAAATGAAAACCCTGTTTAAGCTCTAAATATGTATCCAACTATAGATTAGTTAATGTCATAACAAATTTAGAGGTGGAATTACAGTGGAATAAATGGACACTAAGCTTGATTTAAACTTTTTAGGAACATTGCTTTCAAATCAGCAAAGCATTCTCCCCATCAAACTTCTACATCTGTGCTCCAGTTTACTGTTGTCCACAATGTTGGAGCACATCCACATTTGCTTTATATAAACATAAAGTGATATTCGTTCCAGACTTCATAGTAGCATAGGACTGTATCTTTATGATATTTGAATATAGCATTTACTCATTGTTCAAATGCTTTGTTTACACCACTACTCTGTATTTGCATGCAAACAAAAATAAGACCCAGTGTCTATCTTCCAGGGGGGAATGGGGAGATGGACATGAATACAAGCAATGGTATCTCTACTCTGGCATGTGCTACTTTGGAGGGACAGAGAGAGTAAACAATTATGCCAGGGGAGCGGGGACTCAGAAGACAGTATATAAAAGAGCAAATGCATGAGCTTGCAGGACCAGTAAGAATTGTGTATGGAAAGAGCTGTATATTTGCAAATTGGAGAAGGTGCTAGAGGTGAATGTAGCATAGAAGAGTATTTCAAGCTGAGGAAACAGGATATGCAGTTCTAAGGTCTTTTCATGCTCTTTAAAGTGTGATTCTTCCTATAAAGTGAATTAACGTCTCAAGTGTTCGAACAGATTTCAATGGGTGTCAAGAGGTAATAATAACTATTCATAGGAAAATTAATGTGCTTATAGCTCTTATAACAGCATGCTAACTTTCTATATTTATTTCATCAAGAGTATCACTTAATTTAAAAAAATGCATTTTGTTTTATTTTTGTGTGAAGGTACTCACTGGGTTGCAGAGGTCATTGAGAGCATTCCCAATGTTAGCATGAGTCTAACATCTCCTATTGAGTTGGGAGACATTTCTAAATTTGAAGAGCTAAACATGTATTGTAAGAGAAGAGTTATTCCGACACATTTAAGCTACAACATGCTACCGATGAATATTAAACAAAAACAATGCAAGGTAAGTGGGTAAGGGCAAAGGCTTGAGAGTACCATAAAACTGGGCTTGGATTCTTGATATGTCACTTTCATTCCTAAATGAAAGCGAGAGTTTCTGGTTGCTTCTGGTTTCCCAAGATGATGACCTGTCCTCTATGGCCACCTGCCTAACCCTGAGAGCTTAGGGATGATGCAAGCCTTCCTTGCTCCAGCAGGGTCTGTCAGACATTCAATTCTTCTTGCCATCTTTCCCTACTCTCACTCTTACTTAGACTCCTATGTTTTGTTCCGAATCTTTGTCTCCCCCTTTTTTTTTGTTTCCTAACTCTCTTACGTGAAATTTATGCCTTTAGCTCATCTGATATTTAATTAATATTTAACTTTTTCCCTCAGAGTACTATTCTGCCTTCCCTTCATATCTTTTAACCACCCCCTAATATTTCTTAGAATATTGTGTATTTATTGAGTATAACTGACATATAACATTGTATTAGTTTCAGATGTACCTCTTGATGACTCGATATTTGTACCTATTGTGAAATGATCCCCACAATAAGTTTACTTAACGTGTTGCTACACATAATTACAGAGTACATCCTTTCTTTAAATATTTTTTAAGGTTTATTTATTTTTGAGAGAGAGACAGAGCATGAACGGGGGAGGGGCCAAGAGAGAGGGTGACACAGAATCCAAAGCAGGCTCCAGGCTCTGAGCTGTCAGCACAGAGCTTGATGCAGATCCCTCGAACCGAGAGATCATGACCTGAGCTAAAGTCAGACACTTAACTGACTGAGCCACCCAGGTGCCCCCAGAATACATTATTTTAAAATACGTATTATGTATTAATAGTTTGTACTGTCTTTCCTACTGATAATACTGACATGTAACTTCAGGTATTCTCCAAAGGCCCTAAAATACTCTTCTCTCTACCAAAACAAACAAACAGAAAATTCTAACTGGATGGCTAAGGCTTAAAATTCTGCCACTTTATCTTTTTGTGTTAAGGAAGTGAAAGGATTTTTAAACTGTTTTCAGAGCCTTGGGGTTCTGTGAATCTGCTCAGGATGCAGAGAGTAATTAAAGAAAGCCTGAAGTGTTGAGTTATTCCACAATTATCTCTTGAGATGAAGAGAGGATAGTGGAGCAGAGGGGAGGTAAAGGTGGCTTTTCATTTTGGTGCACAGTGGCCTTTGCACATCTCTCAAGTAAAGAGGACCATGTGTTCTTCATGTGGATCTTATACAATACCTGGACTATGAACACAATGCAGAAAGAAAGATAGTTACGTAGCAATACCTGGACTATGGACACAATTCAGAAAGATAATTATATATCCAGCATGACTCACTAACCACTTTGTAACCTACATAAAATGTGTCCACCTGATTATCAATTTAAGAGTAAGTGGGACATCTGATACTCATGCAATGCTGACCATAATCGAAGATAGTCCTCTTACAGCCAGTGTCTTGCACTGGTTTCCTGAGGTTTTTCGATGTTCTTACTGCACTCTGTGTGTCCCTATTATATCTTTCATAACACTGCATTCCCTTACCTGACTGGTAATATTTCTGTCTTGCTAATGCCTTGCTAATGCAGGAATACCTGCAGCATTCCACTCTGCCTGGTCCTACTGTAGGTACCAAACAAATATTTACTAAATTGAATTAGATTGCAGTTGCAGTGTTTGTGTTGATTAGGAGGGTAGCTCAGATTCAATACTCTGTGGGGGATTAAATTGTAGAAAAATGCAATTTTAAAACATCATTCTTATAAATAATAACAGACAATTTATAAGAAATCTTAGTGTATTTAAATCATGTTATAAAATTGCTAAATTTTTTTCTGTTAAAAATTTTTTTATATTAAAAAAGTAATCTTGTCCTACAAATTATTAGAAGGTTTCTCATGTCTGCTGCTAAAAAGATAGGGCCACATGTAGGACATAAATTGGGAAAGTGTGGTCAATGGACTGGCAGCACCAGCACCACCTGGGAGCTTCTTAGAAATGCAGAATGCCAGGTCTCATCCTGGACCCCCTGAATCAGAATCTGCTCTTTAGCAAGATTCCTGGATGATTCTTATGCACATTAAGTTAGAAACACTGGCCTAAATCAGTGCTTAATAATCTAGTAAGCTAGCGAAAAATTGTGGTTTGTACACGTAAATTCGGTTGCTTTCATTTAGAAAATGCTTTGTTTTGGGGCTGTCCCATCTAAAAATAAACTGATTTTTTTAACAGATTATCTACATCGTCAGGAATCCAAAGGATACAGCCGTTTCTTTATTCCACTACTACAGAGATAACCCCAATCTCCCTGGCGTTGAATCCTGGGCTGGATTTCTAGAGCTTTTCCTAAGAGGAGATGGTAAATATAACAATGACTTCTATTCGTAATATACAGTTCCACTCAACACGAACGCATTTTACAAAAGTTTAAACGGACCCTAATGGCCTACTTTCAGAAATACACTGAAAGATAATACTAAAATTAAAAAATTATTTTTTTGCTTCTAAGCCATTCTTTCTCACTTTGCTTCCTCATAGTCTTTCTTATCACCCATGGGTAGTACATATTTGCAATTACTTATTGAGCTGGTTGTAATGTTTAAAAACAGATTAATTCTGATCAAGTATCACTTTTTTCTTTTTGCATATACCATCAGTCTTGTCAGTGAAATAATTATGCGTTAATTGGAGTATACTAAGATACAGTTGAAGCCTGGACATGCAGTCTGAAACATGCCTTATGTATACCCACATGGAAAATAAGACAACACAAACAGGGGCACCAGGGTGGCTTTGTGGCATCTGACTCTTGATTTTGGCTCAGGTCATGATCTTAGGGTCATGGGATTGAGCTCTGCTTCGAGCCCCACATCAGGCTCCATGCTGAATGTGAAGCCTGCTTAAGATTCTCTCTCAGTCTCCTTCTGTGCCTCTCACCCTCTTGCACTCTCTATCCAAAAAAAAAAAAAAAAAAAAAAAATACAACAGAAACAATACACAAAAAAACCCAAACTCCCCCTTCCCCGCAAAATGGAAAAAATGCTCCCCAAATAAAACAAATGAATTAGCCATTTTATACTTGGCTTTATAAAGATGAACAGAAAGCAATTTCTCCTGAAATACCACAATGATACGTCATTTGATTGAGCTGTGTAGTGCATGTTGGTTCTGTGTGACCATGCATGACCTTTGAATTTATTCCTTTTTCCCTGACCCATTGGTGTCTGGAGCACTCACACACACACACACACACACACACACACACACACACACAGAGGCACACACATCAGTTTCTAAGCCTGACTTCCTAAGCCTTTCATTAAACCAAAATAATATACCAAGAAAATGCAGAATGTAGAAGGGGCCTGATATAGGAATGGTGTGTGTCCACAGGGTCTTATCTCTCTATGGGGTTAGAGGTAAATTTTCTTAATTGCTAGTTTCACTATTTCACTTGCAATTGTTAAGCTTTCACTTGTTAATTTAAGAGAGGCCACAGAAGGTATAACCTTAACATGAGGACATTGGGAATTCACTAGCAACAGAGTATAACACTCTTTTTGCTGTATTCCTTATGGAAGAATACGCTATGCTCACAGTATTTCAGCTCTTCTTTTGCAAACATTTAGTAGAATCATAAAATTTGGGGAATGATAGGTCTATTAAAGGTCATCTGGTTAAAATACCCACCCGATGTTGAAATCACCTTTGTAATATCCCCAAGAATATTACAAGCTAAACTTCAACTTCTTAACTTGGGCAACAGGTTCACACACCCCAATTCCTGCCCCAAAACAGCACATTCCATCTCAATAGAGTTAAAATTAAAAAAAAAAATCTTACTATGTGATCTAGACACTTAGCTAAGTGCTGTGCAACACAATCTCGTATCATCCTCACTAAGACACAAGAGATAGATGTGACCTTCATTTTATAGGTGAGGAAAATGCAGATGCTGGGAAGCCAGATAATTTGTTCAAATCCATATCTAATAAGGATCAGAGCCCAGATTTAAATTCAGGTGTCAGCTCCAAAATCTTTGCTCTTAGTGCTGTGGCATAACTCATCAAGCAAGAAAGCTGTTCCCCTGATCATTAATTCTTCTTCCACATGATAGCCTTCTAAATATTTGAAGATAGTTAGCATGCCTCCCTCTGCCTCAGTTCCATTTTTGGAATAAGCAGAGTTTAAATACATAAATTATTTTTTTTAAAACAGATGTTGAGTCTGCTTTTCCTCAAGAAAAGAAAAGCCATGTTTGTCTCCAGTTATTACACACTGGGGCTCACTACCTCTCTCACTACTGTATGAGCTCTAATATGGCCACATCTCTATTGTTTTGCAGCACCTAGAAGACAAAAAGCTTCCTCTGGATATGGTCTCACTAGGGAAGGGAAAAACAGGCCTATTAGTGCTCCTGTTGTAGAGATTATTTTTCTGTGAATTTAGCCACAAAGATGGCAACCCAGTCCATATGCAGGGGAGCAAACTAGCTGTCATAGGGCATCTACCTTTGCTACCACCACATTATCCAGAGTCATAGCGGAATATACTGGGAAGGGCAGTGTAGATGGAAAAAGTTTCCAGATGATTCTTTTATACCTTCTTAGGTGCGTTAATAGATTTTTTAAGATTTTTAATTGCAAAGGGATCTGCCATGGAAGTATTATACAATCAGATAATCTAGCTTGGGCAAATCCTGTCGACACTTGGGGATAGTCACTGAATCACTAAAGTTTTATTTATTTATTTGGGTGGAAAGAGTAGCCTCACTTTTTACTATTTATAAGATAAGGTTGTCTGTTTTTCCTGTTAATATATGTGACTGTATTTCAGGAATGTTCTTCAGTGACTTTTTTAAAAAACGTTTATTTGTTTATTTAAAGAGAGAGAAAGAAGAGAGCAAGCAGGGAAGGGACAGAGAGAGACAGAGAGAGAGAGAGGGAGACAGAGAATCCCAAGGAGGCTCCTCACTGTCAGCTCAGAGCCCAACATGGGGCTTGATCTCACAAACCATGACATCATGAACTGAACGGAAATTAAGAGACTGGATGCTTAATGCTTACATATAGGAGGTGATATAATTCTGTAATTAAGGGGAGTATGTGGAGAAAAGCATTTCCCACAAAAGAAATATTATATTTCTCTGTTTCGGCAGTTATTTTTTCTTTAAGGCCATAGGTCTGGATAATGAGGATTCTGGTTAAAGAATTAATGCAAAGTGTAATTCTCTATATTAGTAAGGAAGGCACAACTGCCAAGTTCCTTAAGACAATTTTGGTTGGTTTAAGTCCTTCTGGAACAAGACAGAGTATAAATTAGTTAATAATAGTATAGCTGGCTCTCAAATGATGATCAGGCTATGATCCAAAAGATTATTCTTCAATCTATTTGGGTTATGTTGGAATGCATTTCCTGCTGAAAAGCTATAATGGGCCAGGTTAATTACACCTAACCATCAGCTGTGACACCGGGCCTCTTTTCCTGTCCAGGCTGCAAGTCACAGAAGCCTAGCTCCCCTGACAGTATGGAGGGCTTCCATAGCACCAGCAATTCTCAGTAGTGATGTCATCCATCAGGGCTTGGATGGGCTGCAGCTGCTGAGAGGAGGTGGTGACACAGGCTGACACTGTGAGCACAGTCTGGGGTACTAGAAACTAGATAACTTCCTAAATTTGTATAAGAATCAGTCTTCTTCCCACCATGTGTTTGTTCCTGCATAAAGGTTGGCCATTCTTAGAAGATAAACTCCTTGGGGCACCTGGGGATCTCAATTGATTGAGCTTCTGACTCTTGATCTCAGCTCAGGTCTTGATCTCAGGGTCTTGACCTCAGGTCATGAGTTCAAGCCCCACCTTGGGCCTTGGACTCTGCAATGGGTATAAAGCCTACTTAGAAGAAGAAAAAGGAGGAGAGGAAAAAGAAGAAGAAGAAGAAGAAGAAGACGACGACAAAGAAGAAGAAGAAGAAAACAAAGAAGACGAAGATGAAGACGAAGAAGAAGAAGAAGAAGAAGGAGAAACTCCTTATCACTGATAAGCTAATTTGAGGAATTCTAAGATCAAGTATTGTGTACATCCCTGAAATAGCAGTGAGAATGCTGATAACTGAAGATGTATCAGGACAGCCCTTCTAAACACCCATTCTTATTATACAGCCTTCTGGGTCAATGGGGTAGAAAACTGGGCTGACACTGTAATGATACTATTGCCATCCCAGAAGTTCTTGTTTCAAGAATGTCTTATGGTTATTTTCTTGCCCTTTACTTCCTTGGGATCTGAAGCCATGAAAAATTGCAGTTAGTTTGAAGTTAATTACACTTCCATTTATTCAAAACTTTAATGTTCAAAATTTATATAGTGTAATGTCTGGCAGACACTAATGGCTTAATAAATCCTTATTAAATGAATCAATAGTCAGCAGATCTTCAGAAAATTGCTAGTAGAATGGCTCTTTTATAATTTGGGCATTAGCTAGTATTAAATCTTTGGATAATAAGGATGCATGGAAATACGTATATGTAGTATTTTAAATTGCTATGCTTTATGCTTTAGATTGTCAAGCTAGTCAACTTTCTGTGGTGACAACAAGTTGCTCACAGTTTGTTTTTTATCATCACTGATGATGATAATTTATTTTGCATGGTAATATTTTACTTTCAAGCCCTGGACATTTTTTTTAGGACTGTCAAATTAACAAAGCATAAAAGAGATAGTATCAACTACTGATAAATCCCTAACACTATATTTTTCAGCTTTAAACTAAGATGAGTGAATAGAACTCTTTTTTCCCTTTGTTTTTGAGGAAATTTATAAACTTTTTATGCTAAGAAACTTATAATTATAAAAAGCCTGTGATATTTCAGGAAGAAAATAATAAATTTTCAATGTTTCTTTATTTTTCCCAAGATCACAATTATTGGGGAAATGTGTATCTCTGTATTTCTGCTGTCATTTCTTCTGATTATAAAAGATCTTTACCAAAAATAAGAAAAAACCACAGCCTTATTAAAAGATATAGCCATCCAGCTTCATTTCACAATATTCTATTTAGTTGAAAGAGTAGCAGTTTCAAATTGAGCTCTTCTAAGGAAAACTTTCTTCAAAAAATTTAAGATCTTATTTAATTTTTAATTATTGAGTTTTATCAAATCTAATTATAAGTTTCTTCATAGATAATGAATGACACATTGTTACTGAAGAAGACATGATATTAACATATATAAATAGTATTTTATTTTTTCATTTTAAATTCAGTGTAGTTAACTACAGCATTATATTAGATTCAGATGTACAGTATAGTGATTCAACATTCTTTTTTTTTTTTTTTTTTTACCATTTACTTATATTGAGAGAGACAGAGTGTGTGTGCGCAAGGTGGGGAGGGGCAGAGAGAGAAGGAGAGAGAGCATCCCAAGGAGACTCCACGCTGTCAGTACAGAGCCCATCATGGGGCTGTATCCTACAAATCAGATTTTTAGATCATGACCTTATCCGAAATCAAGACCCAGTCGCTTAACAAACTGAGCCACCCAGGTGCCCCCATTCAACAATTCTTTTTTAAGTTGTTGTTGTTGTTTTTTTAATGCTTATTTATTTTTGAGAGAGAGAGAGAGAGAAAGCAGGGGAGGCGCAGAGAGAAAGAGGGAGAAACTGAATCCGAAGCAGGGTCCAGGCTCTGAGCTGTCAGCACAGAGCCCCATGCCGGGCTCAAAGCCTCGAACTGTGAGATCATGACCTAAGCCAAAGTCAGATGCTTAACCAACTGAGCCACCCAGGTGCCCCACCATTCAAAAATTCTTAAGTAAAACTAAGTAAAACTCTTTCACTCCAGAGTCTGATACCTGTGTGCCTTACTTTGCATACTTTGCTGAAATGGGAAGAACCCCAGGATGCCAAGCCACGATGCTTAATATTAACACAATTCACTTCTTTTCTAGTTGTATATGGATCCTGGTTTGATCATGTTTTAAGCTGGGAAGAGCACAAAAATGATAAAAACATTCTAATTTTATTCTACGAGGAAATGAAAAAAGTAAGTCCTTTCTAACATTTCAACAATCAAAATTTAAGTCAAGTTAAGTTAAAACAGAAAATCAATAAATTCTGTTTCCAGGCTTCAGGAAATTAATTTGGAGTTTTGATGAGCTACACTTTCTAAAATTTTTTTTTCTTATTACTCAGGATCTTTCTAAAAGCATAAAGAAATTAATTAATTTCCTTGGGATAAATCTGAGTAACAGTGAAGTTAATAAGATTACTCGGAAAACATCATTCAGTGAAATGAAAAATAAGGCAGCCAAAGAAAACTGTGATCCAAATCATACCATCTGTGCCCTTATAACTAATAAGAACCTGATATTTAGGAAAGGTAAGTCATAAAGGGATGTGGTGCTTTGCCTGGGGCATATATTTGGAAGTAGTTCCATTTTACCATATTTAATCTCTCATTTCACCATTGTGCACCCTATCTCTTGCACAATGGATTTGTGCATTGTTCTCCCTCAGTGAATGCTTATTAAATGAAATTCTCAAATTGCATTATTTCCAGACAGTGAGATTTCCATGCCCAGTTAGGACCCATTGAGAGAAAGCACAGGTATCAAACAGATGGAAATAATAAAATTACTTAAGAATGTTCCTCAGGTCTGTAGCCTAGTGCATTTGCTAATAACTTATCCTAAGTTTTGCAAACATGCTTGCTTAGTCACAATCAAATGCAGTCTGTCCCTGCACTGAGGTAGCCCACTTAGAGCATGGTAGAGAAAGGTACATGACACATGTGTTCTTTGGAAGAGAGAAGAGAGCTAATGAGTTTGGACTGTGCATTTTCCCAAACTCACCAAATAACTCACCCCGCACCAGTCAGGGGTGGACAGAGAAGATGGAAGTGTTATCTAAGGATGTTTCCCTGCATGAAAACCCAAAGAGAAGGAAATAAATCTTCTCCACTAATTCCTAACATTTAACTTGAAAATAGTTTGGGTACATCTGGATATAGAATTTTTTTAAATCCATGTGAGTATTTAAAATTTTTTTAATGTTTATTTATTTTTGAGAGAGAGAAAAAGAGAGAGAGAGAGAGAGAGAGAGAGAGAGAGAGAGAGAGAGTGAGCAGGGGTGGGGAAGGGGCAGAGAGGGAGGGAGAACTCAAAGCAGGCTCCAGGCTCCACACTGTCAACACAGAGCCTGATGCGGGGCTTGAACTCACGGAACTTTGAACTCATGACCTGAGCCAAAGTCGGACCCTTAAGTGACTGAGCTACCCAGGTGACCCTGAAATCCATGTGAATTTTAATCCAGGTATAAGGGGAAAATGTTATATTATTTTTCAAATTTTTCCTAACTTAAAATGGCAAAATTTTCTGCATTTAGATACTCAGGTTTTTTACTAGAAAACCCACCTTTGTTTTCATTTTTGGTTCATCTGACTTTAATTCCTCCCAAAGCAAATGTTTGCTAACTCACTTGGATGAGATATTGCTTTAAGTTTGCAAATTACTTTTTTTTTTTTTTTTTGGTGGTTCATTTTTTTATTTTCCTGTAGTTACTAAACAAGGGCTGGGAGGGAGGAGAGAACTTAATTCAGCACATAATTATTAGTAAACTATTTTCTAAGTGCTAAGATTCAGAAATTGGATAAAATACAGTCTTGTCCTTCAGAAAATCATAACCTAGACAGTAATACAAGGTGATAACAACTATACCAATAGTATAAACAAATGTGAACAGCAACATGGATAAGGGAAAGAGAATATTTTCCTAGCAAAGTAGGTGAGGAGATGACATTGGATCTGGGACTGGAAGCGTGAGCAAAACTTTACCAGGAAAATGACAGAGAAGAAATACATTCCAGCAAGAGCTAATAGCAAGAAGGAAAGCTCAGAACCACTATGCAATTGGATTGTATTTTCTAGAAAGAGCAGGTAGTCTCCTGTGCTAGAGTGGTATATGATGTGTAGAACAGAATGAGGGAGATAAATATTGGGGCCAGAGGAGAAAAGCTCTGATGGGGTCCTTATAAAGGAGTCCTTTACCCCCTCCCCCTTCGGTCTATTTGCTGTTTTAAGAAGGGACCTGAAAACAATAAAGTCAGGTGGAAAGTTGATTACAAGAGTGTGAAACCAGAGGCAGAAAGTCCAGTAATAGTCCAGGTATGAAACATTGAGGGGTGTAATTTGGGTAGTGGCAATGAGCCACTGTTGAATGGATCTCAACCCAGAAGTCAGTTTAGGAGCCATCAGCAGTTTGTGGAATTCAGGATGATTGGAAAGGGCTGTGGAGAAAGGGTTAGAAGGGGGAGCCCTAGAGACCCTAATATCAATGGGAATGAAAGAGCCCAAGACAAGCCAAGAAAGGAAATCAGCCAGAATTACAAAGAAAGCCAGGGTGAAACATGGCTGTTTGTTTATCATTCATGTATTCTGAAAGTGGCTTCCATAGTGGTGTCGGTGGAAGCCAGATTGAGGGAATTGAAGAGATAAGAGAGAAAGAAGGGAAGCAGCAAATAAGGACCACCCTTCCAAGAAGTTTGAAAATGGAAGACAAGAGCAAGATGATTAGGAGGATTGGGAGGGGGAAGATAAAGGGAAGACAGAAAGAATTTAGAAAAGGATGTGTGAAGGAAGGTGAAGCAAGCAGCGATGAGAGAAACAGAGAGATTGGGAGGGATTATAGTAAAGAGAATGATGAGGAAGTTCTGACGCTCAGCGGAATCCAGTGGAGACCAATTAAGGTGAAATAGGTGAAGGGAATTAAGAGTACACTTATCATCATGAGCACAGGGTGATGTATAGAATTGTTGACTCAATGTACTGTACACCAGAAGTCACTATCACACTGTATGTTAAATGTACTTGAATTTACAAAAGAGAGAGAGACTAATTATGCAGCCCTGTGGTATGTTATCAGCACAGTTACCACTTCAGAGGTGCACAAGACAGGGAAATGAGTGACATCATTATGTCCACTTTGTCTGCTTTTATGTTTCGACTAAGTTTAGATGAGACATTTCTTTGCCTGCTATTATAAAACCTAGGACATTTATATATTTTAATCTTCTTTTCTTTTAAAGAAATAACTTTTTAAACTATACATATTAATATACAACCATTACTGTGGAAATTAGAAGCAACAAATAAGCAACTGAAGAAAAGAATAATCCCCATCATCTTATCACCAAGAAATGAAATAATTCGCATTTTATTATAAATCTGACAGATTGCTTTTGTGAATGCTATACATTTACATTGGTTCTTGTCTGATACATTTCCAATTTCTCCAGGAGCGGTGGGTGATTGGATAAACTACTTCAAAGCAGAAGAGAATATTTGATGAACTATTCACAGATAAAATGAAACACAGTGAACTAGCAAGACATTTTGAAGATTCCTCTTAATATAAATGGGAAATGAAACCACTTTCCGTTTTATGCGATGCAGTACTAGGGGAATACACAAATACGTTTTACCAATGTGAAAAGCAGATATTTCTTTCAGTGAGAAACGGACACTTCATGAATGTATCAAAGGTTTCATGTATGAGAGACTGTTATTAGCATATTTGGTGATAGCAAAGAATTATTAATAAGAGGAAGTTTACAATTTTGAAATGGCTGAACTACATATCTGCTTTCAGGATATTCATAAGGAAAGGAGATTATTTCTGCTCAGGGAATTCTATAAACTGCATTAATGTACAACAAAAGCAGAGAGGGGTTGTCTAAAATAACAAATGTCTGAGAAGTATTTATTTTCTGCCCATTTGGACATCATGACATCTAAATAAACATTTTCATTTCAACATTCCCTGGTGTCTGTGTAGAAATATTCACCAGTGTCATAACAATGACAAACATAATCTTACTGAGATGGAACACCTACTAAGTAGATTATGTCAAATGATCACAATTTGGTACCTAACGGAAATTAAGAATGAAAAGATACTCTTTCACATTAAAGTAACACTGGCATGTATTCCAGTATTTTCTTTATCTTTTATAAAGCCAATTAAATTACAAAATTTCTTGGGGTGCTGGGTGGCTCAGTTGGTTATGCATCTAACTCAATTTTGGCTCAGATCACAATCTCACGGTTAGTGAGATCAAGCCCTGCAATGGGCTCTGTGCTGAAAGTGAGGAGCCTGCTTGGGATTCTCTCTCTCCCTCTCTCTCTGCCCCTCCCCGACTTGTGCACACACTCTCTCAAAAATAAATAAATAAACTTCAAAAAAGTTTTAAATTACAAATGTCTTATATTCTAGTTTTGAAAAATATGAGGTATTTGTGATTTTTCCAGTAGCATTTTTTAAAATTTATTTTTATTTTCTGAGAGAGAGTGAAAGAGTGCAAATGGGGGAGGAGCAGAGAGAGTGGGACAGAGAAGCTCACGCAGGCTCCACACTCAGCACAGAGCCCAACTTGGGCTTGATCTCGTGACCCTGAGATCATGACCTGAGTCTAAATCAAGAGTCAGTTGCTTAACTGACTGAGTCACCCAGGTGCCCTGCTCTCCCAGTAGCATTTTAGGATTAATTCAATCTGTATTATTCTCTCTCTCCTGTAATAGTATTATTCTGTAGCTTTAGCCTAGAATACATTGTAATGAAATTTCAGTGAATTTAGTTCAGGATTCTTACCTAAATGACAATACATCATTTATGAACATCTATATCATAGTGCTTATATGTGTGCCATAATATCTAACTCAAGACTTAGTGAGAAATAAAAATTGCATATTATATATGACTGCGAGCTATGAACCCAAAGCTATGGGTTGAGTGAGTTAACTCAGCCAAAAGCACTGCTTTTGTAGCTTCATGTATTGTGAATCCTATATTTTAGTAATGAACACATTGAGGTCTTTTGTATCAGGTTTATCACAATCCAGTAAGAATTAGATCTTCATAAATCTCTTACGTATACATATTTGTTACAAATAAAATGTATTCCAGAAAGGCAATCAGGCGTGATCTTGGTCAAGTATTCATCTTCATACTGAAGCTAAAAATCACACGTTGCTTTCCCTGATGTTGATGTGCAGAGAATGACAAAACCATCAAAGTAAGACAAGAAGATCTGATGAGACAGAAAAGGCAAAAGACAATGACTGTGGTGGTAAATACTCCAAATCTTATGATGCTATAACATCTCCGCACAAGATTGAAATGATCATTGAGATGGAAAGAACTGACCTAGAACTTTATTTGATTGTAGTATTTTAGGTCTGTAGGTAACTTTGGGATCATTGTAATCCAATTTTGATAGAAAATTGCTTAAAGTCAATCATCTAAGGGAGTAAACAAGAGCCTTAATTCCCGGATTATTATTAGTTGGTCAGAATTATTTTTTGAGCACCTTCCATGTGCAAAGCCTTAGACTGTAGGGACACATGATGAATTTGGAAGAGTCCCTTCTCTCAAGATGCTTACATTCTAATGGGGTTAAATATATAGATAGATAGATAGATAGATAGATAGATAGATAGATAGATATAGATATTTCTATTAAAAGAAAAGAAACCTTTGAGATCTGGCAGGACCAATAGGTGGCATAAAGAAGATAACTTAAGGACTGTGGAAGACAGTGACTGCAGTGCTGCTGTAGCATGAATGAGGAGTGGGCTCCCTGGACTTGGAGACATGGCAAGGGGTTCAGATTTCATGCTAGCTGGGGGATTTTCCACAGGGCTGGGAGACCTCCTGACAGACACTTTTACAAGATCATTCTGACCACTAGATGGAGATGGACCCAGGGGTCAAGGAAGGAGGCAGGGATAAATGGCTATTACAGTGGCATAGGTGAGAGAAGAGGGGCATGCAGACAGTAGTTGTAGAAGATGCAATGGAGAGATGGACAGTTTCAGGATATAATATGAATATTGAGCCAGTTAACCTAATAACACAGACACGTGAGACAGAAAAAAATAGAAGATGAAGCCTAGATTTTTGGCTACTCAATGGCATATCTGAGGGCAGCATTTATTCAGCTGCAAGGCTTGACAGCAGAATGATTTTGTTGAGGGGGATTGTTGGGGGACTACGGATCAAGACTTCTGCTACGGCTATTTGAAATGTCTATCAGACACTACGTAATTGGTTGGAAAGAAGAATATCTGATGACTGCTGTGTTGTTCCCTGGGACCTAGTGGGGGTTGGGGAGTGGGAGGTGGAGCCAGCTCAGGAGGTTTACAGAGCACTAAGGAAAGGAGTAACTGTGTGGTGATAGCAACTGCTAGGGACGTGCTGCAGACTAATTGCCCTGATACACATCCCCCCCCACTGAGTTTCCCCCTTTTTTTCTTGTTTTTAAAGTTAGTTAGTTAGACAGTTAGTTAGTTAGTTAGATTATGTTCAGGGAAGCATAACCTGAGCTGAAATACAGAGTCGGATGCTTAACCAACAGAGCCACCCAAGCGTGCCCCATCCCCTTTTCAAAAGTAAATCTTGGATCTCTCCCCCTGAACTCTGACCAACCCACTTTGTTTTTTCAATACCTTGGAGCTGACAAAACAACTTACGTACATTTCCTCATCCAAATTGCTACTCACTATTCCTCAGTTGATTTGTCTGTCACTAAATTTTCACTCTTCTTCCTCCTTTTCTCTGCCCCTCCTCTCTAGTCAGTAAGTAACTGCTAAATCCAGTGATTCTTTTAAGATTTCACTAGGAGGCACTCTTTCACTTTCATGTATTGGTGCCTCAAAAGTATTCCATCCCATAACTGTTTTAACACCAGCTCTAGGAAAGCCTGCGCTGATACTCGGTCCCCTGTCCCAGTTATCCATTTTCCCTCACTGGCCCTCCACTGATCCTTCCTTTCCCACTCTTAACCATTCGGGCTTTGTATTATGAGGTAAATGTCTGCCTCCTATTCCAGTTTGTAAGGTCCTTGCCAGTTAAAGTCCATGTTCTGTTCATTTTGGTTTCCTCTACCGCACCCAGCCTGGTAGAGTGCTCATAATGGGTGCTTCACAAATGCTCACTGTGCATTGAGTTCACAGACCAGTTTAATTTGTCGTCTTCCAAAAAACTCAGTGCCAGTACTGTCACCCACTTTGATCTTATTTTTGTATTCCCCTATTAATTCATGTCTGCATTAGTTCTGTCTTCAACCCGATCCTATATTCTCTTCTATTATTACTTAACTATTCACAGCCTGTGAGTATTTCCCTTCCAATTTTATCATATCCTTACAAAGAGGCTGTAGGTAGCTTGTTCGGTGACTGATGCAGCATATTGCCCTCAGAAATTATTTGACAAAGATATGCTGAATGGAAGAATAAATGAATGAATGAATAATTTAAAGAACAAATGAACACATTTCTGTCTCTCTACCTGCTCAGCTTTTTGGGTGTGAATGCTTACAGTCATATTTAATTCTTTGTTTTTCCCTCCACTTTCTAAATCAAACCAGTTAGGAAATACTATTGATTCTTGCTTTTTAATATCTCTTAATCCATTTGGTATGTAATGAAAGACGTTATCCATCCTCCTTCAAAAGTAAAGGTAAGCAACGATGAATTATAAATGAAAAACACAGCCTGTAGCTCTCACCCGCCTACAGGGTAAATAAATCTGGTGGAGAGGTCTGTGGGTATTTGCATAATGTATGTGTGCTTTTAACCTTACTTTTTATAGTTTTTTTTTCCCTTGCAATGTATATGATTGTAAAATAGAGATATGTTTTCATTCAGCAGCTCATTCACACATTTATAAACTATTAATTATCAGTGTCAAAGAGGAATAATGTAGCATTTAAACAACATTCATGTTGGTTTTATTTATTTTTAATTCAGTTTAACAAAAGAATTATTGATCCTTTTTCTAAATATACAGCAGACCTAGATGGAATTTTCTAAGGAGTTAGCAGTGGAAGAAGTAGGAAATGGCCCATATGGCTATTTTGGAGGTCATTTTTATGGCCTGAGACAACCGATGACCCAATTGGATAGTTTTCAGAATATGTCTCCATTTAGTTAGCTCTGGTTCTCTAACACAGCAGTAATTCAACCCTTTCCATATCTTCATTAGGCCTTAGCCTTCCTGCGCCATTTCCCCAATTACTCAAGATACCCCAAACATTGTTAGAAGAAACTTTATTTCTATATGATTTGTTGTGAAGAAAGACTAAATACCAAAACTGTACTTTAATATTGTCTAGAAGGGTCTCAGTCTAACTTATTTTTTTTAATGTTTATTTATTTTTGAGAGAGAGAGAGAGAGAAAGAGAGTGAGAGCGAACATGAGTGGGGGAGGGGCAGAGAGAGACAGAGACACAGAATCCGAAACAGGCTTCAGACTCTGAACTGTCAGCACAGAGCCCGACGCGGGGCTCAAACTGCCAAGCTGTGAGATCATGACCTGAGTTGAAGTCGAATGCTCAACCAACTGAGCCACCCAGGTGCCCCTAACTTATTTTTTTTACCTTGGGATTCTTATTCCTGCCCTACCTTCGTATTATTTAAGACAGTTTCTCAAAGAGTATTTTACAGAATTTGCATGAGCATCACCTCTAAGTTACTTGTTCAAGATTCCATTTGAGAACTATTGCTCACAAACAGGAATTATCAACTCTGGCTGCACAGGAGAATAATCTGAAAAAAGAAAACTAAAAAAAAGTCTCTTCTCTAGACCCCATACCTAGAGCTTCTGATTTGATCAGTCTGGGTTAGTTCCAGGCGCCTGTTTGACTTTAAAGTCTCCCTCAGTGACAAGTGTGTAGTTAGGGTCAAGAACCCCGAAGTTAGCAGAGCCCTCCACAGATGAACAGGTGTGCACCCGAGGAAGGGTGGGATGGATGGGGCGGGACCACTGAGGCCTGCTGGTAATCAGGAAGGTCTCTAGTGTATGTGAAGTGGCTGTTAAAAAGGGTATGGAGTGGTTCTGAGTCCCATTCTGTCTCTTCCCTTTCCAGGGAAGGAGGCCTTCTCAAATGTCACTTGTCTAACTAAAGGATTCCGACAAATTTTATTGAAAGTCACCTGATAGAATTTTATTGAAATGCAGATTCTCAGACCTTATCCCAGAGGTCCTGATTCAGTAGCACTTTCATGTGGCTGGAATATATATGTTAACAATTTTTATATTTAATTATGGTTATACAGAATTTTGATGAAGGTGGTCAAGGGGGCACCACACTTTGATAATACTGTTAGATCTTCACTGAAGGTATAATCGGCCACCTTGTATCTGACCTTAGGTAGTTATTAACCTCTCTGTGCCTTAGTTTCTCCACCTATAAAATGGAGGAAATAAAAGTCCTTGCTCTACAAACGTTGTTAGGATTAACAACTTAAATAAAATAAGTAAAATAAAAGAAGTTAAAACAGTGAGAGGTCATTTATGGCCTGAAGTAATCAGATAACCAAACTGAGTAGCTTTGGGAATATGTCTTTCTATTTAGTTAGCTCTGGTTCTCTAACACAGCAGTAATTCCACCATTTCCATATTTTTATTAGGCTTTAGGCTTCCTGCCTCATTTCTCCATTCACTCAAGATACCCCAAAA
The DNA here is from genome assembly GCA_028646485.1 of Cryptoprocta ferox. NCBI lineage: Eukaryota > Metazoa > Chordata > Mammalia > Carnivora > Eupleridae > Cryptoprocta > Cryptoprocta ferox. The sequence goes on from CM053571.1 coordinate 81,209,662, forward strand.
CATTGTTAGAATAACTTTTAGTTCTATATTATTTATTGTAAAGAAAGACTAAAAATTACCAAAATTGTACTTTGCAAAGAACTTCTTCCAGTGGGTATTAATGTTCAATGTATGAAGGTTGAACAATGAAAGTATGCTATTAAATCTTATTAGACTCTGTTACTTCCAATCAGCTGGTTAAAAACGCCATCTTTTTTTAAGCTAGCTCTGTGATGACACCCAGTGGCCAAAATGTTAACCACTGAGATTTTGAAAACTAAAGTACTTTTCTCTGCATAATAAATACTGAACACTGCATCTAATTGATCTTTAAAATTTCAAAAGCATGAAATAATCCTGCATTAGGAATATCATCAATGAAGCGTAAGCAAGCCAAAATTCTTTAGCACTATTTTAGTAGTAGAATTTTCCCAACCAGTTCAGATAGACAAACATACCAGGTCATCGAAGGTGACATTCCTAAACCAAAACTTTCACACTTGGATAAAGGGATTCATATCAGCACACAGTACACAAACAGAAGACCAGACACAGGAGAATTTAACAGAGACTATTAAGACTTCACAATAGTCATACCTGGCACTTTAAATATTAGGAAATAATGAATAATTCATGTAACAGTAATTACTTTACCTAGTTCAATCCAAATTGGTATAGGATGTATTATGTTTATTCATTTATTTACTCATTCAGGAAACATTTCAAGAGAAGCAGACTCTAAGAGGGAGATTAGTATCTGGGGGTAGGGTGGGAGGAGGTTATGAGTGGGAACTCTTGAAGTGATGCTTGTAGAGGGAAAGAAAGAAAGAAAGAAAGAAGAACAGACAGAAGGAGGAGATGGGGGCTTCAGCTGACCCCACAGGGAGCTCTGAAGCTAACATGTTCCTTCAGTGTTGTCTTGGGGCAAAAAGGCAGGACCTTTATCCTCTGTCTATCCAGTCCTTGGATGTGGGCCATCCCTGGGAAGGTGGTGCCCATGGATGAAACAACTGTCTTTTAGCTGAAGCAGTTCTGCAGAGGGCTGACCACTGAGGCTTGTCTGCTGACAATACTTCCAGCAGTCAGGGAAATAAGTCCTCCAGCCTCAACAGTTATCTGCACGGCCCATCACAACACCCACTACACTGAAACTGCATGATGCTAACTAAACAGACAGGTCTTCTGACTTTGGGGAACTTAAAGATACACATTAAACAAATGAACACCCAGATAAACACTCAGGACTATGAAAGAGGACTGGGCTTCAAGAGAATAATTAGCGAGGATGGAATAAAAAGTGGAAGGCTGGTGCTTAGCTTTCTGCTAGTTTCCTCATCAGAGTAGAAGGGCAAGGAGGACGCAAAGGAAAGCGATAACACTTGGGCTGGGAAGGGTTTACCTTATTCTATGAGCAGTTCAGCATCACTGTAAGTTTTTATGAAGGGAAGAGCAAGCACAAAGTAGACAGTTAAGCTGTTAATATAATAGACTGGATTGGAAGGCATCGCGTATTCCTTTCTTTTTTTTAAAACGTTTATTTATTTATTTTGAGAAAGAGCAAGAGTGTGTGCTCAAGGGAGAGACAGAGAGAGAGAGGGAGAGAGAGAATCCCAAGCAGGCTCCATACTGTCAGCACAGAGCCCAACTTGGGGTTCAGTCCCTCAAACTGTGAAATCATGATCTGAGCCTAAATCAAGAGTCATATGCTTAACTGACTGAGCCACCCGAACTCCCTGATACTGGATATTTCAATGTCAACACAGGAATCCAGCGTTTTCTTTTAAAAGTACCCCTAATTTAGTCCTAAATTTCTGGTCTCATTTCTGACCATTTCCCTCTAGATCGTGTAGGTCCTGTATACAATGGACATCTCCCATTCTCTGAACACAGTATGCGAACCCCACTTCTTTACTCTTTGACAACAATGAAATTTTCTAAAGTCTTTAAGGCCCAGCTCAAGTTTCATGTCCTCTTGAAAAGCTTTTTCTGTTTCCAGCCCTTTAAGAGTCTCTATACCTTTATTCTGAGAATAGAGTAAAAGAATCCTTAATGTAACTCACAAGACCCTATATGACCTGGTTTCTATTGACTCATCTATCATCCTATTCCCCTATATTTGTCTGCCAGCCTAGGTGGTGAACTTGTGTCTTGTTTATCTTTTGTTTCCTCACAATATCTTTAATATTGTGATCCTTCATTATTGAATTTAAAAAATGTAAGTAGTCCTCACAGATAAAAGTTCATTATTGATAGTTATTCTCCTTCAAAGAACTATAGAGTCTAGTCAAGAGTATTTACTTTTTGGGACACCTGGGTGGCTCAGTTGGTTGAGCGTCTGACTCTTGATTTCAGCTCAGATCATGATCTCACAGTTCAAAGGATTGAGCCCCATGTTGGGCTCTGTGCTGTAAATAAATAAATAAACTGTAAAAAAAAAAGTAAAAAGGGTATTTTCTTTTCAAGTTCACTGATGTATTAAGAAATTTAGAAGATTTTTGGATTATGATTTTGTAGCCAATTGTTCCCAGAGCCCTAAATACCTAAATATATCATAAATATGGCATATATTTCTCCTACATAAAATATTTCTTCTTCTAAGTTAAACACCAGTGCATTTGGCAACCATAGAATTAGAAGGATCATATAAGGCAGTGTCTTATAAACCTCTCAGTTCATAGTCAAATACACTAGCTTGACAGTGTTAAATGATTTGAAAAATGTTACTTAGCTAGTTTGAGACAAAGTTGCAACTAAAATACAAATGTCTTAATTGCTAAACCAATCATCATAATCAACAACAACAACATTTAGAGGCCCTCCATTAGTCAGGTACTCCTCTAAATATGCTACTTATATTAGCTGATTTAATCTTCATAATCCCATGATGTGATACTATTCTTCGCTTCAAGTAGAGTAAGAAAGCTAGGACAAAGAGAGGTTGGCTAACTTGCCCAAAGTATAAAATGTATAATAATTACAATCACAACCCTCAAACAGATCTTTTTCCAGCTTCTCCAAATCCCAAATCCAGACATATCAACATATGTAGTACATTAAAAATAGAACTCCTCCCATTAGGAAGTAGACTATCTCTTGATGCCTTGATCTGGGCTTGATGGTCAACAACTTATCTCACTTTGACCATAATCACCCTGGGTGGATCTTCCAAACAGAAAATCAGTAAGGAAACTGGACCTGAATAAACTATAGAACAAATAGACTTAGCAAATATATACACAATATTCCATCCAATAGCAGTAGCATACACATTCTTCTCAAGAATACATGGAACATTCTCTAGGAGAGATCATAAGTTCAGCCACAAAGCAATCCTTAACAAATTTAGGAATATTGAAATCTTATCAAATATTTTTTCTGACTATGATGGCATGGAAGTAGAAATCAGTAACAGAAGGAAAACCGGAAAACTCACAAATATTTGGAAATTAACACATTCCTGAGAAACATGGGTAAAGAAAGAGAGAAATATCTTGAGACAAATGAAAATGGAAATATAACATATCATAACTTAGAGGATGCAGCAAAAGCAGTTCTGAGAGGGAAGTGTATAGCATGCAGTGTGTAGGTGTATATGCCTACATTGAGAAAGAAAGATCTCAAATAAATAACCTATCTTTATTCTTCAAAAAATTAGAAAAAGAAGAACAAAGTCCAAAAATAGCAGAAAGAAGGAATAAACATTGGAGCAAAATTAAATGAAATGGAGATTAGAAAGACAATAGAAAAAAATAAACATAACTAGACTAACCAAGAAAAAAAGAGATAGGACTCGAATAAAATTATAAATCAAAAAGGAGGTGTTACAGTGGACACCACAGAAACAAAAGATTGTCAGAGACTACTATGAACTGTTGCATGGTAACAGATTGCACAACCTGGAAGAAATGGATACACTCCCAGAAATATACCTTCTACTAAGATTGGATTCTCAGGCAGCAGCTGGTTAAGTACGTAAAATCTCTTCTGGGAAGTAACCGTGAGATGGGTTTTGTTGGCCAGCTCCCTCTGCACCCTGGGGAGCCCTGGGGAGATAGCTGGGACGTGTGTTTGTATGCCTATGACACCTGCTTCTTTGTTTGCTCTGTATAGTCTTTTATGTCTTGCATACAACCAGCCTTGTTGGCTTTCAGAGTTAGGTGTTTTGGGGGCCTTTCCTTTGGGTGGAAGTCTTAAAATTGGGGGCACTAAATGTGGGGTCCAAATCCTTCACTCCTTGCGGAGAAGTTGGGAGTTTATGATTGTATGGCACCATAACAGGGATGGGGTTTATGGCCAGCCCAGGGTGCCTCAGCCTTCCCTAACAGTTTCAGTGTGGGTATGTTCTCATTTGCCTAGTGTGGAGGAGTTGCTCACTAGTTCTTGGATTTATTTCAATTATTTAATTTATTTCAAAGGAAATTGCTCCATGTGTAGCTGTACATTTGATGTGTCATATATATATATATATATATATATATATATATATATATACATGGTTAAAACTTGAGGGTATTATGGAGCGCTTGGGTGACTCAGTTGGTTAAGAGGCTGACTCTTGATTTTGGCTCAGGTCATGATCTCATGATTTGTGAGTTCGAGCCTGGCATTGGGCTCCATGCTGATGGTGCGGAACCTGCTTGGGATTTTCTCTCTCTTTCCCTCTGTCCTTCTCCTTGTGTACTCTCTCTCTCTCTCAAAATTAATAATTTTTAAAAAAACTTTAAAAATAGTAAAAAATTAATTTAAAAAACCTTGAGGACATTATGCTAACTAAAGTTTGTCATAAAAAGACAAATACTGTATGATATCACTTATATATGGACTCTGATATAACTGAATTAATAAACAGTTAGTACATTGATGGTTGCCAGGGTTAATATGTGATGGTGACCAGAGTTCAAAGTTCCAGTTATGAGTAAATTCCACATACAGCGTGGTGACTATAGTTTACAATACAGTGTTATTATATACTTAAAAAGTTGCTAAGAGAGTAGCATCCTTTTTTTTAAGTTTACTTATTTTGACAGAGAGCGTGTGTGAGTGAGTGTGGGAGAGGCCAAGAGTGGGGGAGAGACAGATCCCAAGCAGGCCCAACACAGAGCTCAAACTCATGAACTGTGAGATCATGACCTGAGTTGAAACCAAGAGTTGGATGCTTAACCAACTGAGCCACCCAGGTGCTCCACTAAGAGAGTAGAGCTTAAATGCTCTCAAAACAAACAAACAAACAAACAAACAAAACAAAACCAAAAACCGAGAGAGAGAGAGAGAGAGAGAGAGAGAGAGAGAGAGAAAGGAATGGTGACTATGTGAGGTCATGGATGTGCTAACTTTACTGTGGTAATCATTTCCCAATGTATACATATTTCAAATTATCATGTTGTAAATCTAAAATTTATACAATGTTTTATGTCAACTCATATCTCGATAAAGTTGGAAAAAACTAACATATGTAATTCAGATGTATAGAGAAAAAATAAAATAGGCCAATATATAAGCTCATCCATTCTTTCCTCAGCTGTTTCAAGTCTACTGATTGACCCATCAAAGGCATTCTTCATTTCTATCATTGCGTCTTAATCCTAGCATTTCATTCTGATTCTTCCTGACAGTTTCCATCTCTGTATGGGCATTACCTATTGATCTTTCATGTTGTAGACTTTTTCTATCACATCCCTTTACATGTTAATCACAGCTTTTTATTTACTTTTAGTTTTAGTTTTTAGGTTTACTTATTTAAATTCAAGTTAGCTAACATACAGAGTAGTGTTGGTTTCAGGAGTAGACTCCAGTGATCCTTCACTCACATATAATACCCAGGACTCATCCGAACAAGTGTCCTCCTTTATGAATCACAACCTTTTAAATTGCCTATCAGATAACTAACTTCTATGTCATATATGAGTTTGGATCTGATGATTGCATTGTCTCCTTGGGCTCTGCTTTTTCTTGTCTTTTTGTGTGCCTCATAATTTTCTGTTCTTGAAAGTCAGATATGTTACCGAGTAATCAGTATCAAGACAAACAGGTCTTTAGTGTGAAGATTTATGTGAATCTTCCTGGGAGTTGCACTGTATTTAACGCTTCTTGTAGCTATATATGTACGAGACTTCAAATTCCTTCAGTGTCCTTGTGTTGGCTTTGGGACTTCTTTTGGTATTGCTTTCTCAGAGAAAGTCTAAGTTTTATAGTCTTTTCAGCTGTAATCCAAATATTAAACAGGTGAGTTATTGCTGTGGTATAAAGGTGTGAAAGAAGGGAGCATTCTAAAATCTTCTAAGTCTTGTTTTTTTAGTGGGCTCGTGCTGGGAATATGGCTTTCACAAGTGTTTCTGTGCCTCCTCCATGGGTACAGCTTCTTCCTAGTGCTCCTACTGTCCTTCCCACCTGTAGCTTTCATGCTGTTTCCTTGATATCCTCTCTCCCATTGACTATGAGTTTTTATCCCTCATAGGTGGCACGGGAAGGCTAGAAAGAGCTGGAGTGAAGTGGAATTCCCCTCCCCCAGCTGGGGAAAGCTTGCAGTATTATTACACAAAAGCCTTCTCCTGCAGAGTAGACCTTGGTTAGGGAGAAGGATCTGGGAGGGTGAGAATAGAAGTAATAGACTAGTCTTCTACTCCTGCCAGGGTCATACTGGGATCTTTCTTGGATCCTCAGATCCATCTGTGAGAACCTACTGGCATTCCTGGAGGAAAAGTGTGCCCCACTCCCATCTCCACCCCCAAACCCTAACCATGACTCTGACCCACAGCAGTTTCTCCTTCTCATGTTAGTCGATACTCAACCTCCAGAGATTCAATACTATCAGTGGGGCACCTGGGTGGCTCAGTTGGTTAAGCATCCGACTCTTGATTTTGGCTGAGATCATCATCTCATGGTTTGTGAGTTTGAGTCCCATGCCGGGCTCTGTGCTGACAGCATGGGTCCTGCTTGGGATTCTCTGTCTCTGTCTCTTCCAAAAAGAAAGAAATAAACATTAAAAAAATTACCAGTTAAGGTCAAGTGTTCATATTTGTTTAAAGCACCCAGCAGCTTTTGCTCCAGGTAAATTAAGTATCAGGTGCTGTATCTGCCTGGCTGTTTTACATCTCTTCAGATTTTGGAGTGGTTGTTTGATGTTTGACCTCAATTCTCTGAGAGGTCCAAGAGAAGTCATTGATTTTCAATTTGTCTCTTTTTTCTTTCTGTGAGGAAGGGATTAGTAATTTCTACATTCTTTACATGTCAGAGCTGAACATTTGTTTTCTTGACTAAGATTCCCTACTATTGGGAACACAGGAAGTAGTTCAGTGAGGACTGAACTGTCTCCTTATACCTGGCTATGGGTCACCAAAATGAAACAGGGACTCCAGTTAATCATATACTAGGCATAATACTCATGCAAAGTATTTGGCAGGAGTTTTTTGAGGAATGAATGATTTGTGTGGTGATTAAATGAAGAACTTGAGAAGAAGAGGCTAACAGAGGCATTGATGGAGAATTGCACAGAACAGTTTGATTGGGGTGGAGGAACCCACAAGAATCAGTAGGAACTGAGGTTGGAACACTCTGGGTGTGTCCGGAGTACATTTGGATTGGGAAATGTTTTATTATCAAATTCTGTGGTCAGCATGGAGTCACTAAAAGACTTTGTAAAGGGTTAGCAGCGAACATGCCAGATTGTTAATTAACAAAGCAAATTAATCTGGCACAAGTATTGGAAAAACTGAGAAGAAACTGGGCTAGTAGTATCAGGGTCAAGATTTGGTATCTGATGAGAGATGAAAAGGTGACATTGAGGAAGGCTATGACGTGTCAATGGTAAGATCAGAAATTTGAGAGGTGCAGTCAGGGATCTGGCTTATAACACGAAGAATTTGAGGTGTAGTCAGAACTTACAGCAGAGACTAGATTCTGGAGTCACTGCATGGAGGCTACAGTTTAAACTTTGAATATACATGTGGTTCTGGGAAGAACCAGAACTGGGTTTATTGGGAATGTGTACATTTAAGGGGATAGGGGAAAATAAAGTCAGCAGTGAAAAAACCAGAAAGACAGGAGAAAAACCGGGACAAGATACAATGGAAATAGGGTAGAAGGGTAGAAGACGTTCTTTTTTTCTCCCAACAATATCTGGCCTGTAAGGTCAGACTCTGAACTGTACAAATACACCCAGTCCTGACAGAGGAAAAGAGCTTCCTGTATGACTTGGCCTGAATGACTTGCTTCTTGCCAGAACTGAATTCTTTTTATAGTGGAAATAGATGTAAATGTTCCACAGGAAGTGGTTAGTGTTTATTAGGTAAAAGTCCACATTTATGAGATAATGCCTCATTTCTGGAATTTAACCAGATAGGAGAATACTTTGTGGTGGCTGTAAAATTGTGGTGATAGTCAAATTCTGTATGATTTACTCCAAACCAATATCTTCATAATACATGCATTTTTTTGGATATCTCTATCTGTATGTAGAGCATGGTACATGTATACATACCTAAAGTACAATCAGATGCTTTACGCCAGGTGTTTAGTGGTTTGTTTCTCAGGCCGATTACACGGTCAGTGTTTAAAGGAAATCATGGAATGTTTGACAAATCTCCTCTATAGCAACAAGACAGTTTTCATCAAGTTTGTGAAATGTAATTTTATTAATTAATAGAAGGGCATGTCTTACTAGACACACTGTCCCCAAATAAATAAAATCTCAGCATCATTAAAAGCACACAAACACAGTTTTACAGGGTACAATACAAAGTCAATTTTGATGATGTTCTTACTTGCATTTACTAAAAATCTGAGAAAGACTGTATTAATCTCTAAATAATTATCTTGTGTAAGGAGAAAAGTAGAGCACAATTATTTCAGAATGTTTTGGAGTGACAATTTGCCTTAAAATATATTAAGATACATCACAGTTCAAATCACACCCTCTGTAACATTACAACATGGAATTGTACTTAATCAAAAATAAAAGTGGCTGAAGAAGGCTGTATACTTTCTTTCCTAACATTACAGTAATTTCTATTTTTGGCATGAGTTAATAACATTTTCCATTAGTAGGAAAATGTGCTCTGCAAACTCTCGGAGGGCACCGCGGCCACCGTTACATTTGCAAATATATCCAACAGCCTTCTGGGCCGTGGAACAGGCGTCAGCAGGCACTCCGCTTAGGCCCACTTTCTTCAGGCACTCCTCATCAGACACTTCGTTTCCTATCGAGTAAAAGAAACACCGGTTGAATATTTAAGGAGACAAAGAATACTCTTTCTGTTAATGCAAAAGGCAACCAGTAAGTAATTCTGGTGACTTCAGTAAGACCTCAAGCACTCCATGGATGAGGTGGAACAAATATGTTCAAGTATTTAAAAGAATAATTGAGGTCTAAGGTTTTGCCTAAGCAATTCAAAATAAACTCTTATCACTTCAAGAAAGAGAATGGCTTATAATTTCTGATTGCCATGCATATTAGAATTACTGGAAATTCTATATATAAATTATGAATTATTTAAACTTTTTATTTAAAAAAATCCTAAACATATGCAAGAACCCCAAGCACATGTGGAATAGTTTTTGATGTTTTGGATCATTTATCAATATTTTTCTCTTTTTTCTACTCCCTTGTTTTTTAGAGAGAGGGGGCTAAGGAATTCCTAGACATGTTTTACCCCAAAACTCTTCAGCATCTATCTCTAACATATAAGTATGTATCTAACAGATAAGTGTATTTTTTTTAAAAAGTGACACAATATCATCAAACTAACAAAATCAACAATTCCTTAGTATCATCTAGTAGCTTGGTAGGTGTTCAAATATCCCTAGTTGTCTCAAGTTTTCTTTTTTTCTTTTTTTATATTATTTTATTTTTTAAATTTATTTTTGAGAGACAGAGAGAGCACGAGCAGGGGAGGGTCAGAGAGAGAGGGAGACACAGAATCCAAGGCAGGCTCCAGGCTCTGAGCTAGGTGTCAGCACAGAGCCTGACGCGGGGTTCGAACCCACAAACCGTGAGATCATGACCTTAGCCAAAGCCGGACGCTTAACCGACTGAGCCACCCAGGCGCCCCTCAAGTTTTCTTTTTTATAGTTGATTTGAATCAGAAGCCAAACAAAGTCCACATACTGCATTTTGTTGATATGTATTTTTAAGTACTTTTAATCTATAATAGTTCCCTCTGATTTGTACGTCACTCATTTAAAATAATTTTTTTATGTTTGTTTTTTTTTTTAATTTTGAGACAGATATTAGCATGAGTGGGAGAGGGACAGAGAGAAAAGTAATACAGAATCTGAAGCAGGCTCCAGGCTCTGAGCTTTCAGCACAGAGCCCGACGCAGGGCTTGAACCCAGACAGTGAGATTATGACTTGAGCTGAAGTCAGACGCTTAACTGACTGAGCCACCCAGGCGCCCCTGTATGTCACTCATTTGTTAAAGAATTACCATCAAACTGACAAAATTACATCCTTTCTCAACCTGCCTGCTCTTCTCTCTCCCTTTTGTTTTGTGTTGACAGGATAAATTTCAGAAGCTCCCAGTACCTCAGTTCACCATTCTGAGTATAATTATTACCACATCCAACTACACTAATAAAATGCTGGTTAAAAAAGAGTTTATTCGTTTTAAATCTGTTCCACATTTATCTACTGAAATTTTAAGAGTTATTAAATGTGTTGAAATCTGAATTTTTTCACTAAAAGATGATGAAAATTAAAGTATTTCTTTGCATAGTATACCCCTCAAAGCTGTATTTAATAAAATTTACTTATATAAGTATTGATATTTTTAAGGAATATATTTCTATACATTTATGTGACCCATACAGAATAGTGCTCTGATTTTAAAATTAAAATTTGGAGTCTATTCTCTATTTTCTTGTTTTCTAACCTCTGCTTTATATATATATATTTTCAATGTTATATAAGTAATACATTTTCTTGGTGGTAACATTTTTTTTAATAAAGGCATAAAACAAATCAGTATTATCCTACTTACCAGTATTTATGGATAATCACTATATTTTGGCATATATAATTCCACACTTTACCCATATAAGTGGTACACATTATTATTACTACCTGCAGGCACTATATTAGGCATTCTATATTATCTTTAATTTTCTTCCCAATAGCCTTATAAAGTTTGATTTGTGTTTATATTAGAAATAGGAAAACCAAGGCTTAGAGAAGCTCACTTAAGGTCATGCAGAAAAGTATATCTGGAGTCTGTTTTGTGTTCCACTAAAGTTGTTTTCTTCTTATAAACACTGGATCATTTTCTATCAAGGATTCTATAGTATTCTTCTCCACCGAATTTTCACATGTGCTTCAAAGGGCATTCCTGAAGTCCTCAGATCATATGCTCCCATAGCATTTCTGTGCTTCTTCTTTAGAGGCCTATATTACCCTTGTAAATATGTATTTCTTACATGGCTTATGTTATAGGTATTTTAATAACTTGTCATCATTAATACCTAAAATGTAGACATTTGACTGCAAGCTCTGTAAGCAGGAAGTCCCAGCAAGCAATCCCAAGCCTGCACATAGTGTATTTGCTAAATGCTGAAGTGAAAAGCTAGTGACATCTGACCATGTCCGTTTGGATTACACAATATTCCATTTTGTGCATATTCTATTTTTTAAAAATTTTTTTTCACATTTATTTATTTTTGAGAGACAGAGAGAGAGAGAGACGGATCATGAGCAGAGAAGGGGCAGAGAGAGGGACACACAGAATCGGAAGCCGGTTCCAGGCTCTGAGCTGCCAGCACAGAGCCCGATGTGGGGCTCGAACCCACGAACTGTGACATCATGACCTGAGCCGAAGTCAGACACTCAACCGACTGAGCCACCCAGGCGCCCCTGTGCATATTCTATTTTTGCAGGATATTGAAGTAGGTTCATTTTTTCCTCCACTATTGGCACATTTGTCCAATTTCCTTCCTAGATTTGGAATGTAAGAGTTAACACTAGATATATTTTAAAAGAGCAAAATTTACCCATGGTATTCTATATGTTAGGATAGGTATAGGATAGGTATCCCATATTCCTATAGGTTAGGAATCTGCTAAGTGCTTTACCCAGATGATCTCATTGGTTCTTACAGTAATAGATCTATGACACAGGTACTCTCGGCACTTCCAGTTTGCAGGTGAGGAAGTAAAAACTTACTTTAACAAAACTGACTAGTCAGCAGTGTGGTCTGACTCCAAAGCATGTGCTAGTAATCATTCTACTAGGATACACTTGATACATATTATCAAACAAACCTCCAGAAAAGTTGTCCCAATTTAATACTTTCCTTGGTAGTGTAAAATAGTTCCTATTTCTGTACAGTTATGACAATCTTGGGAATTTTCTTTCTTAGTTCTTTATTTCTTTAAATTTTTTAAAGTTTATTTACTTTTGAGAGAAAGAGACAGACCATGAGCAGAGAAGGGTAGAGAGAGAGAGGGAGACACAGAATTCAAAGCAGGCTCCAGGCTCCAAGCTGTCAGCAGAGCCTAATGTGGGGCTTAAACTGGTGAACTGCAAGATCATGACCTGAGTAGAAGTCAGCCATTTAACTGACCAAGACACCCAGATCCCCCATTATTTCTCTATTCCTAAAAAAAAAAAAAAAATCCTAGCCCACTTTATTATGGCTGAATAATAAGGTACCAACCAAGATACGCCACTTCTTTCCAGCACAGGCCCATTTCTTTTCTCCATTCATCCAGAACTGCTAGCTTGTCGGGTACATTGACTTCCATTTTGCAATCTAGTTTTAAGGAAGAGAGCGTCTGCTTTGAACAGGCCCTTTCTGAGATTAACCTCACCTTAAAAGAAAAAAGAAAGAGAGAAAGAAGGACAAAATGAGAAATTAAAGAAAACAAGTATTTCATAATAATGTAACACCTGGTAAATAATACAAGTCCGAAATGAGTAGTCTCCCAAAAGACCAATTAAGTAAAATCAAAAGATATTTTAAAATGATGAATCTTTACAACATCGTATTTCTAATAGTCTAATAAAGGTAAAAGACACTGTTTACAGTGGAAAGGATTCTATCTGTTGGCTAAAAAAATATAACATACGTTGTCTGATCCTAATCTAAGATTCTCCTATTATTTGATTCACCCAGAGGAAAGTCTATAACTTGTCTTTTGTGCCGCTTAGGAACTCATATATAAGATTTCTAGTGAATTATAAGAAATTATTTTAGCTTTCATTTTTGCAAATATATTACATTATTTTAAATTCAAATTTATCAATCATAAAAATAAGTTACATCTTTAAAAATCCACAAGGTACTTGCTTTTTTTTTTTATGCTGATAGTTTTTCTGAAATTTTTCTTATTAAAAGATCCTATGGGAATTACTAGATAGCTCCTATTTAAAAATAATGTTTATACTTACTGAATAAACAAGAAATATTATTTGTTGATTGACAAATTTCTAATTTTATTCATCTAAAAGTATGATAATTTTCTGGTTATGTGAAGGCTAAATTTCAGATATTTTAATAAATAATACTAAAAATGTAAATCTCTTATTTCCCTCGTACGGTCTTTGACCCTGAATCATCATCTTAAAAAACATCACTATATTCAGGGAGCACATACCTCAATACCACTTTTCTTTAATAAACTTATCCCAATAGCATCTTTTACATCATAAGATATTATTTCTTTTTGGTCTCCTGATACATAAATGTGGCCATTGGTGAGACATCCATCAATATTGCAAACCAAAAGTTTTATCTCCTTAAGCTTCTCTTTGCCAAAATAGCCATATCTAAAAGAAACCAAAATAAACCTCTGAGTACAAGTACAATACTAATCACTCCCTCTCAACTGGCTAATACCAGTAAACGTAATAACCGTTCCCACTCAATTATTCAAACATTACCCTTCACGTGTACACTTCAGCTTCTAGAGCAAGAACTTTGAGTAGAGTGGTCTAGCCAGACCATGTGTTTCTCAAGTTACTGAATAAGCCATCTAATAGGTATACTTTATGTGTGGGTCTTCCTCACATGAACAAACGAATTACAAAGATCCTAAAATGCCTAGAGTATCAGAAATTAGTGTCTCAAAGTACAATTTAATGTATCTTCTACTAAAAATATGTCAGGGTCCAGTGGAAAGGCTATGCAAGTCTTGTTTTTACCTTAATACTCTTTGTTCTGCAATAGGCCAATCAATATCCACATCTATGTCCACACTGTGCTCAGCTCGCATTTCGTAGTATGCCATTTTTCCACCCTAAAGATAGTATAAATGCCATGATTACTGTTTTTAACATTTGTTCACAATATCAGAAAGTTTCTTTAATAATATAGAACAATTAATTCATTTCTAATACTGAGAAAAATAAATAACCCAGTAAAATCAGTGACTTGCAATAAATCATTGTTTTCAGGTGAAAAGCTTTTTGTTTCCTATATATTCAAACCACACACTATTATATTGTTCGAATTCTATGTACACAGTGCAAGCTTCCCATTTTTCTTTATGTAGACTTCTATTTTAAGACTGAATAAAGCAGAAGTACCCATCTTCCAATATTCTGACCACAAGGAATTTTCTAGAAACCCCCTAATTGTATCCGCTTTTTCTGACAGTCTCTCCTGTAATCAAAAAGCAGCATAAAGGTTTTCAGAACTTATTTTTCAATTTGCAACTAAGTGGCAAGACAGGGGAGGAAAAATAACTGTAGTATCTATTGTACAGAACTGTCCTAGATCCCTGAACGACAGGTGAAGGTGGGCAATAATTGTCTGGATCACACATGGGCAAAAGGAGGGACAGTTTCCTGATTCTGGGGTCTGGAGGCAAAGAGAGAGGCCTTTCCTATGACTGTGATCATTTGAATGTCAAAATCAATTACTAGGAAATTTCGTTTTTTAAAACTCTCAGTCTCTTCATAAATCTTCTGATTAGATACTTCATTGTTCTCCACCCTTTAGGAAAGGGTCAAATAACAGTCCCCTTAGCAAAGAGTTTGGAAAGGATGGTATCCACATGTGTCAAACCTAATTTCACTGAACACTCAAACTTAACTGAACAGTCTACAGTTTGCCTAGATATTGCCAGGAGACTGTTAAAAATACTTTTACCTCAGAGCATGAGTCACATTGGAATTTTTACTACAGAGAGTAGAGAGTTTTTTTAATGCTGATTTTAAGTGACATAAGGACCTGAATTCAAATCTCAATAGTACCACTTACTACCTGTTTATACCCTGAGCCACTTACTTCCTTTTCCAAGCAGCTATTCTCTCGTCTGTAAAACTGTACCAGGAATATCTACTTTATTCCACTGCCATGTAGATTACATAAGATAACCTATATAAAGAGTTTGGTATAGTCTTTGACACACAGTAAGTGGTGAAGAAATAATTGCTATTAACTAAAAGGAACAAATGGTAAATGATGTAGCCATGCAGGCTCTGAAGATGTGAAAGACATTCCCAACCCCTTATTTTAAAATGGGAGCAATGAGACTCAGAACAGATAAAATGTATATGCAAAGACACATAGTTAGAGAGAGAAGTATAATCTGGCTTTCCCGACACCCAGGTCGGTGCTCTTCCACATCTACTGTATTTGTCTCTCTGTGAAAGCAATAGGTTTTTATTCAACTGTACAACCACAATCTGACAGTAACCAACCCATGGATTAAAAACAGAAGTTTGAATGGAATAAAATGAAAATCGGGACACGTGTACAACATTTAATATTTGATCCATTTCTCAGTTGTAGCAGAATTCCTTGTATATCTACTGAATGGACTCCAAAGATTACTGTAGTGTAAACGTACAGGATAAATGCCTTAGGTAAAGCTTATTGGTTATTTCTTTTCCTCTGGGGATTGATACTTTCCTTTATGAACTGTGCCTCAATTCTTCCTTAGAACTGAGGTGGTATACATACAAAAAGGTTTAAAAGATTTTTGCAAAATGAAGGCACAAACCTGTAAATAACCCATCTCTATCAAATGTCTTTTAGCAAAATAAAATGAGCCATTTTCATATAATTCTCCATCCCAGTCTTGTCGACGAGGTCGTTTAGCTGGATTCAAATTCAGAGGCTCAGTCACTTCACGAACTAAAAGCAAAAAGCTATAGTAAGTCTACATTGCTTTGAATACTGAATATTCATTTAGTAATTTTTAAAAAATAAAAATAAACTAAAAATGTAAAATATTTTTCTATCTTGATAAATAGCTAAATGGATTTTTTTAAAGGAACAAAATCTCTAATAATGCTGATGATTTATCTTTGTTTGCTAATTATATTTAATAATTATTAAATAATAATCATAATTGCTTTATAATAATTATCTAATCCAAAAATAAAGTATTTTACAAAAGAACTCTGAATAATTGAGGATTTTAAGGTGTTTATACAAATAAAATTTTCTGGGGGGCATCTGGGTGGCTCAGTCAGTTAAGCATCTGACTCTTGATTTTGGCTCAGGTCATGATCTCACAGTTCCTGATTTTGAGCCCCACATCGAGCTCTGCAGTGACAGCACAGAGCCTGTTTGGGATTCTCTCTCTCCCTCTCTCTCAAAAATAAATAAATAAGTATTTTAAACAAAATCTAATATAATATTCTGGGAAGACATCAAGGCAACCTTAAGGTAGCTTCAAAAGGACTGAACTTGTCATAAAATATCCTTATTTAATATTTGAGTGCTTTAATCTATTTCTCATTATTTGCTTCTATAGAAATACAATGTATGTGTTTATATAATGTGGTTGAGAAATTACTTTCATAGAATGATTATAGAAAACTGAAGATTTCCTCATTAAATTATTGAAACTTTTATACTGATAAAAATGTTTATATATTACATATTCTTACCAGTAGTTAAAAAATGTACTAAGCATAATAATAAATAGTATTTACTTATTACTATCCATGGTAATGAAGGCTCAGCAATATCAGCAGTAGTGATTATAACAGATGTAATAACAAATGATATAATAATGTAACAGATGAAGCCCTCAATACTAGGAAATAGGGATCCTTTTGTCTTTTCACTGTATTTTTCCCAAAACTGTGTTTATGGATGTGTATTGATATGTATCATGACTGTGAGTGTGTATTTAATGCTGGTGATTCGTCAGAATCTTTCTTCACCTTTGGCTACCATTATCTGCATAATGGCTTTTAGAAATAACTTCTACTTACTTCCTTAACTAAACCATCCTCTGTTCAATTCTACCCTATCAGTGTTTGATATAATCTAGGAAAAGTATTCAGAAAATATACATTGGATAGCTAGCTACGTATGATATAGTTTTATAGGCAGTGTATAAACAGCAATGAATATGGCTCTCTCTACCCTCATGGAGTATGTAGTCTGGTGGTGCAGACAGGCAATAAACCGACTAGAGAATTCAAATGGCACTCTGAAGAAAAGCAATGAGAGGGGGAAGCCTTTCCTAAGTGAACATGGATCAGTGGCTGCTTTCTCCCTGGGGATGTTTGCTGACTCTGAGGAAGAAGTGAGAGAAAGATCAAGCTTGGCATAAGCAGAGGGATTCCACTGGGGTAAGGAGAATGCAGAAGAGTCTTTCATAGCCCTGTGGACTAGAATCATAGATTGTCTTCTGTAGGATCCCAAACACAGAACTAGTTCTTCCCACCCAATTACTCCCCTAC
Source organism: Cryptoprocta ferox (assembly GCA_028646485.1). Lineage (NCBI taxonomy): Eukaryota > Metazoa > Chordata > Mammalia > Carnivora > Eupleridae > Cryptoprocta > Cryptoprocta ferox. Next base: position 81,227,273 of record CM053571.1, read on the forward strand.
AGGACTTCTGCTGAGTGTACTGTGGCACAAGAAGCTAGGGATGGTTTGCAAGGCTGGGGGAGATCATTATAGTTTTGTGGTGCTTAGATCCCGAAGTCCTGTTAGCATGGGGTTATCAGCAATACATACAAGATCTATCTCCTGGCAAGACACCTGTCTAAAGGGAAATTAAAGCTCAAACCCAGCACAACTTCTAACTGGATCAAAGTGACTAGCTTCATTTCCCAACTGCCTGATAGAAGAAAGAGTGTGTCCTTTTGGAGGAAAATAATATATTCAGTTGACCCCTGAGCAATGCAGGGTTTGGGGCACCAACCCCCCACATGGCCAAAAATCCACATATAACTTTTGATTCCCTCAAAACTTAGTTACTAATAGCTTACTTTTTACCAGAAGCCGTACCAATAACATAGTCAATTAACCCATATTCTGTTTATGCATTATACTGTTAAAATAAGCTAGAGAAAAGAAAATGCTATTTTAAGAAACTCATAAGGAAGAGAAAATACATTTACAGTATACATTTACAGTACTGTGCTGTATTTATTGAAAAATATCTGTGTATAAGTGGACCTGTGCAATCCAAACTTGTGTTGTTCAAGTGCAACTGTATTCCAGTCTCTATGTCAGGCATATGGCAAAATACGAGTCATGATGAAGAAGCGTAAACACATTAGCCATAATTAGAGATAAACAGTTATAGAGACAGAACTATAAATGACCCAGATGTTGGAACCTGCAATTGAGGATTTTCAAATAACTATCGTAAATATGTTAATAGTATTAGAGGAAGAGATTGAAAACCATAAAAAGATGGAGAATTTCAACAGAGAATGGAATCTCTAAAAAATTAACTCCAGTGTACATTCTACAGACATATATCTGAAATAATTCACTGGACAGGATTTACAGTGTACTAGATAAGTCAGAAGAAATGACTGATGAACTCAAATATGTCAATATAAATTACTTAACGTGAAGCACAGACAGAAAATCTACAAACGATACAGAACATACTGAGAGAGACAGGTTTAAAATTGTTTAAAATACACTTAAATCTGGGTCTCAGAAAGAAAGGAGAGAGAAAATGTGGCAGAAGAAATATTTGGAGAGATAACGGCACAGAATTTTTGCAAACTGGTGACAGATATCAACCTATAAATATGAGAAGGTTAAAGAATTCTAAACAAGATGAACACACACACACACACACACACACAAAAACCTATGGCAATACAAACTGGAGTCCACTATGAAAAATTAAGATACAGAGAAAATCTCAAAAGCAAGGAAAAAAAAGAGAAAAAAGACATTATATTTAAAGAAACAATAATCAGAAAAACAGCTGATTTCTTAAAAGAAACAATGCATTGTAGGAAATAATGAAATGACACGTTAAAGAGGCATCTTCAAAAGGATAACATCTTACAAGTGCAATCTTAAAATGCTGAAGGAAAAAAAGGCAAATCAAAATTTTATATTCAGTGAAAGTACCCTTTTAAAATAAGGGTGAATTCACCAGTCAAAGTGCCTAAAATGAACAAATCAGGAGACTACAGATGCTGGCGAGGATGTGGAGAAACAGGCACCCTCCTACACTGTTGGTGGGAATGTAAACTGGTGCAGCCGCTCTGGAAAACAGTGTGGAGGTTCCTCAAAAAATTAACAATAGAACTCCCCTATGACCCAGCAATAGCACTGCTAGGGATTTACCCCAGGGATACAGAAGTGCTGATGCATAGGGGCACATGTACCCCAATGTTCATAGCAGCACTTTCAACAATGGCCAAATCATGGAAAGAGCCTAAATGTCCATCAACTGATGAATGGATCAAGAAGATGTGGTTTATATATACAATGGAATACTACATGGCAATGAGAAAGAATGAAATCTGGCCATTCGTAGCAACGTTGATGGAACTTGAGGGTGTCATGCTAAGTGAAATAAGTCAGGCAGAGAAGGACAGATACCATATGTTTTCACTCATATGTGTAACAGTAGAAACTTAACAGAGGACCATGGGGGGAAGGGAAGGGGGAAAATAGTTGGGGAGAGGGAGGGGAAGGGGGCTGATGGGCATGGAGGAGGGCACTTGTGGGGATGAGCACTGGGTGTTAAATGGAAACCAACTTGACAATAAACTATAAAATAAAAATAAAACAAAATAAGGGTGAATTATAGACATCTTTAGACAAAAGCTGAAAGAAGTTGTTACTAACAGATGCACACTGTAAGATAGACGCACAGATAAGTAGCAAGAAATGAAGAATAATAGAAAAAGATAAATATGCAGGTAGAGGTAAATGATTATTTAAAAATAATTTTTAAAATCCCATTAGCTTTAAGTGAATACAACCACAATGTATTGTGTAGTTATAATATATATAGAAATAGATTATGTGACAGAAATAGTACAAAAGGTAGGGACTAAATAAAAATGTACTTTTGTAAGGTTTTTAATTATTTGTGAAAATACAAATTCAGGCAGACTATAACAAACTGAGGATATAACGTGTAATCTCTAGAGCAGTGCTGTCGAATAGAAATATAGTGTGAGCTGCATATATAATTTTAAATTTTCTAATGGCTACAGTTTAAAAAAAGTAAAAAGAAGCAAGTGAAATTATAATAATATATTTAATTTCACCCTATGTATCTAAAATATCCTTTATCATGTAACTAATATAAGAATTATTAATGAGATGTTGCATATGCTTCTTTCATACTGATCCTAGAAATCCAGTGATATTTTACATTTAATGCATATCTCAATTTGGAGTAACCACATTTCAAGGGCTGACAGTACTAGAGGCTACTATATTAGATGGTAAGATTCTAGCGTGATGACAGCAAAAAAATACAGAAAGTTATACAATACGAAATAGAAGGATTTTTCAAATATTGATTAATCCAGGAGCATGTTTAGTAGCAGTGATATAATAAACAAGGAACACAAGAACAGAATCATGAGAAATACCACTCTAGGTTAGAATCCTTGTTCCTAATAGCATTCTGTTTTACAGTGGTTCTAAGAAAATACATGACAAAGACAAAGCTCTTGTCCCTAACAGTCACTTCTCAATGTTAAAAGATATTTATTCAAAGACTTCTAATTTTCTTAAACATACTTATGGATCTATTTTATATGGCTTTGTCATCTATTTAATGTACATATTTCTTGTACTTCTTTGATTTGCTTCAAAAACTTGTTTTTAAAACTTTAATAGATTCTTCCTAGAAATTATTTCCTCAGAAATAAGAATTTCTGGGCTACCTGGGTGGGTGGCTCAGTCAGTTAAGCATCCAACTCTTCGGTTTGGTTCAGGTCATGATCTCATGGTTTGTGAGACTGAGCCCTGCTATCAGTGCAGAGCCTGCTTGGGATTCTCTCTCTATCCCTGCACCGCCCCCCCCAAATAAATAAAGAGAAATATTTTAAAAAAAGAAATAAGAGTTTCTGAGATTTGGTAAATAAGTTCAAAGTTTTATACATATAGCTTAACACAGAACCTGACACAGAGAAGACATTCAATAAACACTTACTGAATGAAATCAATCAGTAAGTATATTTATTAGATTTTATTGGTTTGGATAACATTCATATGTTAAGATAGAAGAGTCTTATTTTCAGCCCTTCTTTATCCTCTTAATTGCTCTTTTTGTACTGTCTCCAGTTTCATTGCCTCTTCCTTACTATCTCCTTTAAGTTACACGTTAGAGAAAATTAGGCCAGTTTTCCTATATTCAACAAATGTCAGGACATCTAACAGAAATCACACTGCCTTTCCTTATGTATGTTACAACATTTACCTATTTGTTGCTCATCCTATTCTTTATTGCATAGTTTACTAGTTTATCTAGCTAGAAATCTGGCTCCAGCTAAATAGTATGGAACTCTTCTTAATAGGAGTTACATATTTTGAGAAGTAATTCTATAGTTCATTCTTAAGGTCCTCCAGAACTTTTTGGTTGATTTCCTTTCCCAAGATTTTAATATAATTTAGGAGTTTACCAAGCAAGTCCAGAACAAAGAATTATTTCACGTCTAGAAAAAAATGACATGCCTGCCTCAAAAGGCAAATAGTGTTAAAGCACCCATTTATGAAAAGTTGAAGCAAAGAATTGTCTGTCTTGTCTCAATAATCACAAGACTCAGAACTGATTATAAATGGCATTACCTACTACAGTTACGAATCACATGTTCTCTTTGACTGCTCCCCTCATTCCGAAGGAATATTTACGTATGAAAAAGCTGATTCTTCATAAAAGTTAAAATAAAGACTGATATAACAGATTACCTCCTTTCTGAATTTCACTCCATCGAAACTGATGGCGTCGCACAACAGAGAAAACAGAATCATATCCTTCTTCTCGAATCATTTCTGCAACTTTTTGAAGGTCAGTAGGATGTAAACACGGAGAAGTTGCTTGAATATTTCCCACAATGTCAACCTCTTGAAAAGACGAAACAAATGAAAAGAATATCAAGTTCTTTGCAAGGAATACAAAGATCTTAAATTCAAATGTGAAAACAAGTCTTATGAAACAATTAGCAAGTTAGAAATTACATAACGTCTCGAATAAATGATCAAATTCATACCATTATGATAATTAAGAAATTCTATGATGGCATCTAGTGAGGTAGAACTGTCTTTTGAAACTTCAGAACTTCTTCGATGAACTTGGGCACCAAATTGTTTGGCCACATTCTCAATTTCATCATGGTCTGTTGAAACCCACACACTGTATGGATATTAAAAAATAAATATAAAAAGCCAAATCATTAAAATAAAGCACTAAAGATAAAAAGGAGTTCTGCAACCCCAAAATACAGCTTACATAACCTGAGAATAATTTTTATGACATCAAAAAATAATTGTAGGCCTAAAGTAGTATAAAATTTAAGGAATTATAAAGTATTTTCTTTATGAACTTTATTTTAAATGTCTGAATAAAAATGTAGTACCTAGTTTTAAACTAGAGAAGGTGAAGGTAGGATGGGAAGATGGTGAAGACAGTAAAAGTGAACAGTAAAAGCAAAAGAAATCTAATTTATGTCATTAATGGAAATATTTATGTTTACATATAGAAATATTAATATTTGTATTATGCATATCATTCAAATAAATGTTATTTATGTAGCCTTAGATTTAGTTTTATAAAATTGGAAAAAAGTGATACTTGGTCTTTTTAAGGCTACTGGTATATTAAGTAAAATAGTAGTAGTAGAGTTCAAATCTAAAGGAAATAAAGAAGATCCTCTTATTCCTCATTCAAATCCAAATTATTGGGTGAAGGATTTTAATATACTTGCTAAGAAAAAAATGGGTTTGGCTTGAAACATTGAAACTGAAAGAATTTCAGGCTTAGAAGCAACTAAACGCCCAAGTCTAGGCTCAAAATAATCAGGCAATCCAACTCTCTTGTTTTGCCAACTAACAATGGGTATATTATCAGTTGAGTTATAGCCATTGACAACAATTATAGACATTGGAACACAACTTGATATACTCTGGGAAGTTTAACTTAACTGCTCCTTAGCCATATCTCACATGGCTCACCATCTAAACTTTATAAGATGATGACTAGGAGTAAAATGCTACTTTGGGGAAATGTGCTAGTCTCTATTGAAGTTAAGTTTCCTGGACCTTATAAATTGCCTTTGCTAGAAACAAAAGATGTGAATATTACTGTCGCCGCAATGTTTTTAACAGAGATCTTATACAAAGATAGTTCAATGGGGGCACCTAGGTGGCTCAGTGGGTTGTGTCCAACTTAGGCTCAGGTCCCAATCTCATGGTTCGTGAGTTCGGGCTCTCTGCTGTCAGCACAGAGCTTGCTTCGGATCCTCTGTCGCCCCACCCTCTCTCTGCCCTTCCCCTGCTCATTCTCTCTCTCAAAAATAAATAAACATTAAAACAAAACAAATATAACTTAATGACTTACAGTCTTTGGCATATGCATTTATTTTTCTTATATCACCTTCATTCAACATCTACTGGGGGTAAGAGGAACTGCATGTTTCAAATGTCTGTGCTCAGTTGTCAAGAGTGAAAAGAAAGTGAGAAACTGAACAAAAATTTCTAACACCTCCAGATTTCGCTTATTAATATCAGTTATTACCATTAATATTTGCAGAAGGGGGATTTAAATCTAGAGTTAAAGTCAATTATCCCCCCCCAAAAAAAATTTTTAAAGCCTAGTAAACAAGATGAGCCACTGGCTGGAGGCATTTACTGATATCATTCTGTGCAAGGCAGAGCACAGAAGTCCCCGTTTTTCCACATTTTGAAATCTGAAATATTTGGAGGCAGATTTTTTTACTGGTGAAATGTCACAGTCAAAAGTATGTAACAAAGTACCAATGAAAACCTAGTTTTAAAATAGGGAAGGTGAAGGTAAGATGGTAAATACAATAAAAAGCGAACAGTAAAAGCAAAAGAAATCTAATTAATGTCACTAATTGAAGTAGATTACTAAAGTTGTTTACTTTATTATCCTGATTTTCTGTAATGAAAATTCAATGCCACAGAATCCAACGATATTTCTGAAATGCTTAAAAGATAAATAAAAGATGACAAGAGGTTTTGGAAGAGGTTTGCTTGTTTTTCTTTTCTTCCTTTTATCATTCATTCATATATTCATTCATGAAATGTTTACTGAGTGTCTATTATGTTTTAGTTCCTATTTTGGACACTGGAGAGATACAGCCCATTTTCCTAAGAAACTTTCAGTTCTCAACCTATCGGCAGAGTCAGAGGCCAACACAGTACTATAATTCTCTTTAAACCATCAGGGAAAGAGAAGTAAGAAACCAATGACCAACCTCTTACAATGTTTTATTTTTACAAAGTATTTTTATAGTGCCTGCTACATAACATGCTCAATCTGTATTTGTTAATAAATGAAACAATAAATGGTGAACAGCACAGGATCTGAAGGAATGGGTTCAAATCCTGGCTCCACCACATGTTAGCTATATGACCTTAGGTAAAACCCATAATCCACCTCAGCCTGAATTTTCACTAAAATGCAGGTGATATAAAAAAAATACAGTTGATAAAAATAACAACCTCATATGGCTGTTATGACAAATACAAACCACAATATACAATAAATATTTAATAAATGTTAGCTATTCAATATAATAGGAATGGTAATAAAGGAACATCTACATGGTCCCATTTTTTTTCATGTTTATTTTGAGAGACAGCATGAGTGGGGGAGGGGCAGAGAGAGAGAGAGGGAGAGAGAGAATCCAAGCAGGCTCCACTCTGTCAGTGTGGAGTGTGGATGCTTAACCAACTGAGCCACCCAGGCGCCCCTACATGGTCTCATTTAATCCTCACACTGACTCTGTTAGAAAGGGAAACTGAAGTTCTACCTTCACAACTTCAAAGGTACAAATGTCTAATTTGTATGCATGAAAATAGCATCCCAATATGTAGACTTAAAATACAATGATCATCATCTATTAAAGGGACTACGTAAGTAGATAATTTTCCTTTGGTTTAGGGGAATCAGAAGAGGGAGAACAAAAAAGAAAGAATGAGCAAGTGAATAAAGAGGTCTAATAAAATTTAAACCAAGTACAGAGTAAATGTCAGAGCCTAATGTTAATGGCTTTAGCCTCAAATGAAGTCATATAACATCTAACAGGATGAGCAGGAATATCAACCCTAAAGCCTATGTATGTTATTTCAAATCATAAACTGCCATTTTATGGACAACACAGCATAGGCCTGTCATTAATCATAAATCCACACCCTAGAAATGAAATGAAACTTCATGTTTGTTTTTTTCACAAGTACGTTAGGCAACATTTACAAAATCAATTTATTCTGAGGTTTACTAACACAGCATTGGACCACTGTTGAAAATCAAGCTCTTACAAACTCACCTCAAACAATAAATTTTACTAACTGAAAAAATTATCTCCACATTTTCCTCAACTGCTAATTATCCAAATTTGTATGAAAAGTTAGTAACTTGGAAAGAATTTTTAGCTTTGACGCTGCACAGATCAGAAAAACCTACCTCAATTAACACATCAAGGTTTTGAACAAAATAATCTCCAAAGCATCTTCTAGCCCCGAGAAACAAAATCAGGAGGCTACAATTTTCTTTAATTCCTTTCTAGGGTAAATATTTATCAAAGAAAGTAGAAGGTCAGGGGCAGCATGGCTGCTCCAAACTTGGGACTATCACTTCAGAATAAATCAATTAACTAACACATTTTAATTGAGGTTCTAATACATTAAGCATACCAAGATAAGTAAGAGTACCTGCTCACAAGAAACTCTTCAACCTAGTATAGCAAGGATCATCCCAGACCAAATCTGGCTACAGCCTACCTATTTTTGTAAATAAATTTTTAATAGAATACAGCTATGTTCATTCACTTATGTAATTTATGGCTACTTTCACAACATACAATAACAGAACTGAGCAACAGAGACCATTTAGCCTGCAAAGTCTAAAATATCTACTATGTGGCCCTTTACAGGAAAAGTTGGGTGGACGCCTGAAATAGAGAGTAAAGCCATAATTCCATTAACTCTTCAAATTCAAAGCATGTTAGTATTAGCAAGAATTCTGAAGATAATTAAAACTTTCCCATTTTACAAGTAAGGTAACTATGGCTTGCGGAAGAGATGAAGATTGTAAAAATTCTCAATACAAGGGGAAAACATCAAGGATGGATCACACACTATTTGGCAGACACTATTCTAAGGGCTGTATATACATACCACTACCTCATTTAATCCCCTCAGCAAGCCTATGAGGCAGATAATTAAGTCCACTTTTCAGATGAGGAAACTGAGACACAGATGTTAAGTGATTTACCCAAAGTTCCAGTTAACATGTGGTGAAGCTAGAAATTCAAATCCACAGTTTGACTCTAGGGTCTACGACTATACCTTGCTGCAATAGTGCATGCACTAAAAGAAGGTATGAACAATGCTGCTATGTACAGAAAACAAAGGCACAGGTTACTTTTCATTGAGGGGATCAGCAAAAACTTTACTAAGGAAGTAGTGCTAGTCCATTTTATTACCTGTTTAAACTTTCCAGATCCCTAGAAGGGATGCCACATAGCAGACAGCTATGTGAACTAAACAGTAAAATCACATTATCATATAGTATTTTAAGTTTGAGAAGGCAGGAGTCAGACAGGTTATGCTCAATTTGCTGGTTAAGGAAAATACTGGTTTTATGTCTTATAATTACTGTTACTAGTATAGTAACAGATACCATAGGTGGCTGGAAGTATAAAATACCATTCTTATTGTCAAGATGCTTATATTCTAGTCTGGATGTATTAAATAAAACTGGTACAGAAAAAGTTCTCAGGAATCATTTATTCTTTCATGGAATTTTGTACAAAAGCATTTTAATAAATGGAAACAGGAAAATCACTGCTTAATATATACATATATTTCCAATCATTTGGTAGCAAAATCCCCTATGTCTGCTATCATGGCGATTTGTTGGGTTTTGACTCCCACCATCTATTCCCCTTTGGTGATCATATTCCAACCTTTCTCTTGATGAAACTGTCACCCAGTGCTTTGGGGGGGAAGGTACTCCGTCACTGGCTCCAAGATTGGAAGAGGCAGCTACACTGTACCAATACAAGCACTGCTTTAGCCACAGTGACTGGCTCAAGGATGACCCAAAGACACTTTAAAGCTGTAAAGAGGGCAGCTCTTTTTGGCTAGACTGAAACCTGGAAGGATACGAACAGTAAAATAAGGGGATAAACAAAGCTGGACACTAAAGCAGAAAAGCACAAGTTTAATTTGTTAACTATGGCAAAAACTAACTCAAATTCCCCCAAAACAAAGTCTGGAGACTTCTTAAAGGCGGGAGTGTGTTAAGGCAAAGGTATTGTGTCAGGAGCTAAAGGGGGTCAGTCCATGTGACTAGGCCATCTGGGTTTGTCAACTGGTGCTTGCTTATCCAGATCAGAAACACACTTCTCTAACTTTAGGATGGGCCGCAAAGTGTGAGTTGAAGCAAGTGCCCATCGAATTTAAGCCCTTAATTTTCCCAAAGGGACTGGGAAGGAGCGAGAGTTATCTACTAGGATGTTTGCATTTCAAAGAGACAGCTCTCAGGTCCTTGAGGAAACCGTTTTGGATGGTAGATTTACATTCTGAAGGATGGAGAAGGGGTTTGTAACTGAAAACTTTCTAACGTAATTGTCCAAGGGGGTTCAGAGGCTCTCTGCCTATCACCAGGTTGTCCCTGAAACAAACAGTAAATTCTCCTAGCAGCACTAAGCTTTTTCAGCCATCTTAAGGGGGTCTGGGATCATCCTAGGAACATGGACATAAGTTGCTGGAAACCATAGTAGAGTCTGAACAAGTTGTTGTGCCCTGAGTGTTTTGCGGTACTCAGCACAGCCACCTGACACGATAAAGGGAGAGCCTATCCAGAAGAACCAAAAAATGGAAGATTCTGGTGACGGAAGGCACCAGCACCATTCCCTTACCTTGCTTTATTTTTCTTGAAACTATTTATCACCACTCAATATAGGATATATTGTTTGTATATTGCCTGTTTCTCATTATAATGTAAGCTCCCTGAGACTAAGGACTGAACCTACTGCTACTGTTACAACCTCTGGTTAAGGACATAGAACAGTGCCTGTCAGTAGGTAGTCAATAAATATTTGCTGAATGAATATATCTCATTGTACCTGAAATAAGCCTTACCTTTTGTTATGTTAGGTTGAAAGGGGTTTCCACATGCAACCTAAGAGCTGTCAATGAGTTTTGTTCTTAATCTACTGTGAATGTGATTTTCATCTCTAATTCGTTTCACAAAAAATGACATATTACTGTTGCCTGGATGCACCGTCTCTCAGTCCTCTCCTCCCCTCCCCCCGCAGTGTGCACTCTTTGTAAAGATGAAAACATGTCCAAAAGTCTGGGATCTCCCCAATGACAAGAGCCATGTCACTTCATCTTGGTGTTTCCAGGGATGTCTGTGGTAGAAATTAGGGCTCAGTAAATGTTTACTGAATTGAACCAAATCTCCAAGTCTTTCCCTATCTCTGCTTTGCACACTTCCTACTACATTACTACATTAGTGTTATCTTCTGGGTGCCTGCCCCTATTTACCTTGCTCCACCCAAGGCTTCCTTCGGAGTAAGACGTTAAGAAAATTCATAAATTTATACTTTGGGAGTATCTTTTTTTTAAACAAGACTAGTTTAATGAAAATCATTTACCCATATATTAACGTGGGCAACTAATATGCTCCAAAAACAATAATCTCTTTAAAAACCAAAACCCAGGCATCAAAAAGTTAAAATAATTCACTTTTCACTGCAAAAAACTGAAGTACAATTAGTGTGAAGTTGCTATGTGTACACTCATTCCTGGCAAAGAATTCTATCTTCTTTTATGAATGACATCAACTTGTAACTCCTGACCAAAATGGCATATGGTAATGGCTCTGAATGATGAACAATTAAAACTGTCTTTAGGACAGACGACATTCCAAAGATACGATAAAACCATTTAGAGGCATATCATAAAACAGCCTGCTGTACGTTTTCTCACTATTTCTTACCTATGTACAAATGTAAGTAGCTTTTTAGATTGTGCTGACTCACAGGCACATAGCTTGGAGTATTTTTCAAAGGTCAGGAAGAGATCTCCAAGCTGAGCTTGAAACTAGAAAGCCTTGACACCTCACTCCATTCATGAACCTGATGGCTCCCGAATCGATCGGCACCAAGTGGTTATCAGAGGCTGAGCAACAGAAGAACCCCAAGGGCCTCTGTCTACGAGAGTTCACATACTACCGCAGACGTTTCACAGGGGTGGCCTCCTTTACTCTGTGAGGTCAATCAGGGCGGCGGAGACCGTTGAAAGGGGGAAATCTCCCCTTATACGGAAGGCATTCTCAAGGGCAGGGACAGGAACCGTCACAAGTCAAAACTATTAGCTGCTACGGCACAAGGAAGAAGCTGGAGCACTTCCTCCCTGGGCTCTCAACCGGGGCCCGAACACCCCGGATCTTGCATACCCCTTCCAATAGCAACTGCCCTGGGAGCCTCAGCGCTGCCACTGGCCCGGCTCCCCGTCCCGACCCCCGACCCAAGCCGCGCCGCCCACTCTCGCACATGCGCACCTCTGGAAGACCCCTGAGTCCAGGGCCGCACGCAGGACCCAGCCAATAAGCGGGACCCCAGCCAGGTGCTTAATGTTCTTCAGGGGGATGCCCTTGCTGCCGCCCCGGGCCAGAATTAGGGCCGCCAGGTGCGGGGGCTTCTCCACACCTCGGCCCTGGCCTCCGCGGGAGTTGCGCTGCAGCTTCGGCGGCCGGCCCCGGGAGGGCCGCCCCCGCGGGTTGGAGACGGAGGTGGCGGCCCCCTTCTCCACCGAGTCCATCTTCCTCCCACGCCTTCTCCCCAGCTTCTCCACATCCGGGAGCTCTTCTCTCGCCACCTCAGCTCGGCGCCGCCCGATCTCCCCGCCCGGCAGCTCGCGGGGGTGGCTGTTCCTGGCCCCGCCTCCGCCATGGGCCGCCCCTCGCGAGGCATGCCGGGAATTGTAGTCCGGGGCTGCCTCGTCTGGGTCCAGTGGGCCAAGTAGGCTCTGGCAGGGCCACCACAAACTCACTCCAAGTGGTGAAAGTTGAGAGATGACTGTAAGGAAGTGCAGCTTCTGGGGGGAGGGGGTTGATACTATACGGAGATGTCTAAAATAGGCAACATAGAGTATAGATTTTTTGCTAAAGAACTTCCCCACTTAAAAATTGTAATGGGTTTCCCACTGCACATTAAGATGCACCCTGACACAAATCAATCTTGTATTTTAAACGTATATCTTTCTGTTATGTTCCTGACTCTTTATTTCCAAGAGGTCATCCCATTTGAATGTCCTACAGGCACCTTAAATTCAACAGTTAAAAACCTCAATTTTCCATATGGGCTCAAACTACTCCTACCTCTGCATTTTCTATCAACATCACCAAACATCTAGTATCAAAAGCTTAGAAATAAACTTTGACTATTCCTGTACAGTGTAGTAATAACCTATTCTTGGTTTTTATAGTTGTTATTTTTTGTTTTGTCTGCTAACCATCTTTTCCTTTCAGATATTGTTACTTGGTGCATTACCTGGTTGAGCTTTCACTCACATCCTCTGCTTTGCAACATTGGGTGTGTGACCTAAGCTGGCAATCTAGTATCTCATCTTCCTGAACTTAACTGTGGTCGAGGGGCCAGCATGTGACCAAGCAGAGCCCATTGGAATCCTTCCCAGAGACTTGAGAAGAAAGGATTTTTCTCTTGCTGAATTTTTCAGTACTAAGAACACTATACATCTGACTCTTAGGGCAGGATGAGGAGGGGGAATGGGAGGATTTCTGTTCTGAAATGGGCTGGGAGACACGTGTTCACACAGAAGAAAGCAGGGCCAAGACATGCAGAGAGTAGAGAGAAGGAGTCCTGATGGTATCATTTAAACCTCTTGATCTACCAAGAGGTTCAAAGGCATGTATACACATGCACACACAATCTTTTCTTTTTTATAGATTTTTGGGAAAGTGTTTCTGACCTAACACACATTTTGTTTTTCATCACTTTTGCAAGCCTGTATCTAGAAATACAGAGCATCCTTGTCTCATAGAGACTAACACATCCAGAAAGAATGGGAAGTGCTGTTTCTTATCAAGGAGGGTAAAAAGGCCTTTGTGCTTCTCAGGTCTTGGCTCTTTCTGAAAGGGAGATAATAAGCCTCTAGTGTTTTAGGTCTTAGGAGGGGCACTGGAAACTTTACCTCTCTTTGCCTGTGAAGTGGCTGATGGACTAACGGGCAAAGGTGCTGAACTGGCAGATATAGGGAAGGATGGCTATAAACATATCAGTGCATGCCTGGAGAGGAGAGATATGCTCCAAGAACCAGCCCAGAACTCTAGGCCAAATGGTCAATTTGCCCCCACACACTGGCTTTCTGAATAGAACCCTTGCAGTTATTGAGCTTCAGAGACACCAACACTGTTTTTTTTTTTTTTTCTTTTTTGGTAACCGTGTGAGGAGGACACTGCTTCTTACACACCACAACTCTTTTTCCTCTCCACCTCAATAACAACCTTAGTTCCCACTAACAATACAGTTGACATTCTCCCCAGTAATTCCCTAGAGTCCCATAAACCCTATTGGGCCTCCAACACCTCAGTAGTTTGACTCCTATGGCACATTGGTGTCCTCCAAGCTGGGGACTCTGCAAGTCCACTGCTGTTACTTATCAAAGGGATTATAGTGATTTGCATAAATACTATGAGATGGTGAGTTACCCCAGGAGAAGGACTGTTCCTTCTTTGTAACCGCATCTAGAACACGGTGTGAGTCAGAGTATGTATTCAGTAAATGTCAGTGAGCTACATTTCCTATTACTTTCCCAGTCCCTGCCCACCCATTCTTTTGTTTATAGTTGCAATCTTATGATAATAAAGCATTTTGTATTCTTTGTATTGTTACAGTACAATTTTGGTTAGAAATGGCTGATTTCAATCTTGAAGAGAGAGAGCAAGACAGTGAGAGCATTTAGTAAAAGTGGAAAATAATTCCTCTAGCTCCATACACGGCGCATGGAAGTTTGATAAATATTTCTTCAGGGGCACCTGGGTGGCTCAGTCAGTTGAGCATCCCACTCTTGATTTGGGCTCAGGTCATGGTTCAAATCCTGCTTGAAATTCTCTCTCTCACAAAAATAAATAAAACATTTTTAAAAATTATATTTTTTCAACAAAATTAGAGAATGCTTATTTAATGTATTTTTCTTCTGCCTAATCCGTACGCGTAAAGTTTTAGTTAGGCAGGATGAATAAACTCAAGAGATCTGCTGTACAACATTGTACCTATAGTCAACAATAATGTATCATACACTTAAAAAATTAAGACAATAGATCTCATATTAAGTGTTTTTATCACAATAAAATAACTTTTTTTTAAGAGAAAGGGGAAAAAATTTTGCCAGGGGAGAAAAATGTTAGCTTGCCTTTGGATTAGTTTGGAAGAGTAAAAATAAACCACCTTCAAAGCAAATATTCAGATTCATCCTTCCTTTAGAGATGAGTGTGAAGTGTTGCTGCCAAATAATAATTCATTCATATTTATAGTGAAAGAACATATTTTTATATTAACTCTTTTTGTATGGTTCTATACACGAACATATTCGATGCATAGAGGAGTCCTTTCGTTCATTGCTTGTTCACGTTCATTGCATTCCATAAGCTGGGTGTTGTGTTGGACTTTAGGAATACCAAAGCAAGATGACCAAGACGCAGAGCTTAGAATTCTGATGGGAAGACAAGCAAATTCTGTGTAGTGTGGTTTGTGTAGTGATGGAAGTGCATGTGCTGAGGTAGGCCAAGAAGTATTTACATGAGAATGAGATTTTTGCTGGCTAAAATAACTCTTGACATACTGTTAAAGCAGAAGAATGTTCTATGCTGAGGGAACAGCATTGCGGGAGGCACAGAAGAATGAAAGAGCATTATAAATGGGGAAATCTGAAGTATGTCACTATAAATGGTTAGTGGCAAAAATGCAGGGTGCCTGGGTGGCTCAGTCAGTTAAGCATCTGACTCTTGGTTTTGGCTCAGGTCATGATCTCATAGTTCATAAGTTTGAGCCCTGTGTAGGGCTTTGTGCTGATGGTGCAGAACCTGCTTGGGATCCTCTCTTTACCTCTCTCCCACTCTTTCTTTCTCTCTCAAAAACAAAAAACAAAATGTGCAAATAGAGATGAACACATGAACCCGATTACAGCACATCAAGGTCTTATGGGCTAAGGTTTGTTAAGGAAGTAATAGAAAGCAGTGATATGAAATAATTGACTTCGTTCATTCTTTCAACAAATCATTATCGCATGACTGCTCTGTGTCAGGTAATTTTCTGGGCACTTGAAAAATACATTGAAAATGATGTAAAGAGTTTAATATCTGAGTATATCTTAAAAGTATAACTAATATAATTTGCTGAGAGACAGAAGGATGTTTGGCCTAATATTAGCAGAAGGGAGCTGTTATTAACTGTGATGGAAAAGACTATAAAAGGACCAATTTAGAAGGCAAAATTAGGAATTCTATTTTGTGCATGTCATTATGAAACACATATTAGGCATCCAAGAGTATAAAAGTGGGCTATTGAATATATGGCCTGGAGTTCACAAGAGAGGTCTAGGAGATAAGTGTAATTTTGGAGTTATCAGCATAAAGATATTCAAACCCATAATACTAGATGAGATGCAGCAGGTGATGGTAGATAGAAATGACAAGGAACTAGATGAGATCAGCTAAAATGAAAAATTGATAGAAAAGAAGTCCAAAGACTGGTCCTGGGGGAGTTCTACCATGTAGAAGTTCAGGAAATGAAAAGGAGGCAACAAAAGAGACAAAATGGCCAACATTTAGAAGGGTAACCAGTGTGGTAGCCTGCATCTAAATGAACGAAATTGTTGGAGGAGGAAAAAGTGATCAATTATATCAAATGCTATGATGGTCATATAAACAGAGACCATTATATTTAGCAATGTGGAGTCACTAGTAATCTTAAGGAAAGCAGATTCACTGGCTTGGTGATGGCAAATCCTTGACCAGAGTGGATGAAAGAGGAAATGGAAGGAGATAAGGCAGAGATTGTGAGTACAGGTAACTAAAGAATTTTGGGGTAAGGACAAAAGAGGAAAAGGACGGTAGTGGAAGGGTTAAATGGATTCAAAAGAGGCTTTTATTTCTTAAGAGGTGGGAAATAATAGCATCTTTGCATGGTGATAAGGGGAATTGGAAAAGGAAAAAAATATTGATGCAGAACAAAGAGGAAAAATTGCTGCCTGTCCTTTAGTAGACCATAGGAGATGTGATTTAATTCTAGGTGGCAGGACTGGCTTCGGCTAAAAGAAGATAACTTTATGGGCACATATTCTGGTGTGTGGGTTAATGTGGTACCAAAACCAGACAAGAGATCGTAGGAAAACTACAGAGCAACATCCCATATAAATATAGACACAAAAGTCCTCAAGAAAACTAGTGTATTCATTTTCTATGGCTGCTCTAATAAATTACCACTAACGTGGTGGCTGAAAACAACAGAAATTTATTCTCTTATAGTGTGGGAGGCCAGAGGTCTGAAATCAGTATATCTGGGCAAAAATCATGCTGTCAGCTGGACAGTGATCCCTCTGGAGCCTCTAGGGGAGAAACCATTCCTCACTGTTTCCAGTTTCTGAAGGCAGCTTGAATTATTTGGCTTTGTGGCTGCATCACTCCAAACTCTGCCTCCATGGTTATATTGTCTTCTCTTCTGTTTCTAATCTCTCTCTGCCTCTTTCTTATTAGAACACTTGTGACTGAATTTGGAGCCCACTCAGATAATTCTTGATAATCTTCTCATCTCAAGCCTTTAATTTAATCATACCTGGAAAGTCTTTGCCCTGTAAGGTAACATTTTTCTGGGGCTATCAGAGAATCCAAGGTCTTCATTCCAGACTCAATCTTTCCTTCTGTTGAATTTTGTTTCAGGGGCCAGACTATCCCCTTTGTTGGTCACCTATCAGTCCCCCAAGCATGTGTATGTAAATGAACCCCCACCAGACACTAGCTGAATTCTTTTACCTGATGCTTCCTTCTGTCTCTGTGTAGGTTAGCTTAACCTGAATAAAAACTGTGGAAGGGATATCAGGGATATCATGCACAATACCTAATCTGTACCATGGTGCCATCTGACAGCCACGTATAAATTTCTGGCCTAAGTGGGACCATTTTGTAATGCTAGAATTAATTGAGGTATCATAAAAGTGCCTAGCCCAGAATCTAGCACATAATAAAAGATTGGTGAATAGTATCATTCATCATAATTTTTTAATCTTGTTTAATCTCACAAACAAGTGGGTAAGAATGAAGTCATACCAACATCTGAATCTAGCAATCAGTCAGTTTCCAGGGATGAAAGAATCTCAGTCCTGTATAAATTCCCCTTTCTGTTTGTATTTCTTTGAGTTCTAAGGAGTGTCTTGTATATGCTCATGAAAATGAAATTCCTGGCTGTCATTTACAGTTGCAATTGCTAGAGACCTACATCCCCCGGAGACTTTTTTATTGTTGGACCAAAGGTAACACTTTGTAACTAGATTTTTAATGTATAAATTTTTACAGAGTTATAATTACTATGTATATATATTTTATATTCTGTTTTTGTTTATATATATTGCATTATAAACTCTTTAAACTTATTGCTAAACATTATTTAAAATCAGTTTAAGTTGACAGAATGTAATTTATTTCACAATTCCTTATTGCTGAACATTTTTATATAAGGTAATAATTCCTAATAACTGCATATAAATTTGTAATTATGTAGATGACAGTTCCTGGAACAGATTTCTAGAAATGAAATTACTTGATCAAAATGAACTGATTGTCTTCCTTTGAATCCAAATTAAATTTCAGTGCTATCTGAGTTTGCTGACAACTATTACTATTATGTTTATGTTAACCTAAAATATAGCAAACTAAAACTACAAATACTTATATCTCACAGTTTCCGAGGGTCAAACATCTGGGTTCTGTCTCAGAGTTTCTCACCAAGTTTCACTCAGGATCTCAGATGGAGCCACAGTCATCTCAGGGCTTGATAAGAGCTAGATAAACCAATTCCAAGATGGTTCATCCACATGACTGTTGGCAGGCCTCAGTTTCTTGTGGGCTATTGGACCAAGGGCCTCAGGTCTTTGCTGACAATTGGCCAGAGGCCTCTCTGAGTTCCTTGCCACATGGATCTCTCCTTGGAGCAGCTCACAATATGGCAGCTGTTTTCCCCAGAGCAAGAAAGAGTGAGAAATAGAGCAATCAAAGTGGAAACCATAGTGTATTGAAATTGCACACTGTCACTATTGTTCCATTCTATTTGTTAAAAGTGAGTCATTAAGTCCAGCCCACACTCGAGGGAAGGGAAATTGGGCTCTACTTTTGGGGTGGCACATTAAAGAATTTGTAGGCATATTTTTTAAATCACCATAACCTAAGAGTTGGGCCTTTCTTTCTTCTTCCCATTCTTCCTTCCTTCTTTCCTTTTTCCCTTCTATCCTTCTTTCCTTCCTTCCCTCCTGCTTTTTTACTTGTTGAAGAAAAGAGGAAGTCCATCCTGACCTCAGGTTCCTGAGAAGGATCCCCAGAAGACTAGATTAAAAACTTCCAAATAAGCAAAAACTTGGTAGAATTTTCTTAAGTCCATAATGGAACCAACATGATCCTCAGATCATAGGTATTCCCAAATAGTGTGATGACAGTGCCTGAAGGAGAGAAATTTCAACCATGGCCAGACCCTATTGCTGGCACATAACTCAAGATGCACCTCCCTTGAGCAGAGATAATAAACAGTGTGAAAAAATCCTGAATAAGAGGGCTTCCACAGCAATCACAGTTGCTAATGGTTTGGTGTTTATGGCCTTATAATTATTAATATTTGAATTAGCATTTGATACCTAGGATGAACATATCCATTTTTGAATTTATATCAAAATAAATGATTAAAAACACATACATGCATTTGTTAATGCTAGGGAAATTACTCCAAAAAGCAGAGTGGAAAGGAACTGCAGAAAATAAACTTGAAAACTTCTGTGGAGCAAGCAAGAGAAAGGTTAATCTGCAGGGAAATGCTGCTGTGGAAACTTGGGTTATTTGTAATACTTGAAGGACTCATTGGACCCTTATCTGCCTCTCCCTGCCAAATTCTTACTGATAATGACTTAGGAGGAGAAAGAAAGGGAGGTGCCTAAGAATGCCTGAGCTCAGAGCCAGGAGTGACTTTAGCTACTTCAGTCTTAGAACTCTGTGGGAAGAGCTGATAGAGTGTGGCCTGGAGGTAGTACAGCTGCTTGTGGTATTAAAAACGAAGTATCAGATCCTTCCAGGCACACCCAACCATTGTTCTGTGACTGGCATAGGATAGGAGGGGGTGGGGCAAAGCAGGTAAACTGTAACTGACAGCGGTGCCATCCTCTTTTACAGACAATGTCAGGGCTGGGGCCCCAGAGTCAGTTAAGCATCTGACTCTTGATTTCAGCTCAGATCATGATCTCGATGTTGGTGAGTTTGAGCTCCATGTCCAGTTCTGCGCTGATAGTGTGGAGCCTCCTTGGGATTATTTCTCTCTCCATCTCTCTCTGCCCATGCTCTCTCTCTGTCTTAAAAATAAACAAATAAACTTAAAAACATTAAAAAAAAAAAGAATGTCAGGGTGGGTCAGGAAGCAATCAGGATTTAGTGTTCCGTAAAGCTATCGAACTGTCCCCTCAAAGAGCAGATTTAAGTCCTACAAAATAAGAGAAGTTTCTGCCTAACATTGAAAGGAGAATCTTCTGGAACAATATTCTGCAATGTGGTGAATTAAAAATGGCCACCACTTTGATAATGTTAATGGAAAATGGCCATTTTCTACAGGAATGTATGCTTAATCATAGTTAACACTTATTGAGAACTTGTGTGTCATGCAAACTGCTGAGTCTTTATATGCATTATTTTATTTCATCCTTACAACTCTCTCTCCTTGACCACTAAACATCACCTCTGGCGGAAGGTAATAAAACCAAGCCTTACTTAGGTCTCCAAGTAACTTTAACTCCTATTCGAAGTCTTACAGCTGGCAAGTGGGCAAAGGGAGATTTGAATGCAGTCTCAAACCCTCCAAACTGGATTCAAACCCCTATGCTATGAGAACCAGTCTGGAATGTCTTTTCTTTTTTTTAATGATTTAGTAGTTAAAGTCTGACCTGCTGGGGAAAGGAAAGAACAGAGAGCACACCCAGACTCAGAATAGACAGGATCTAGCAACAAATGTGTCTGTAGCATGGTCACTTCTCTTGCATAGAGGGTTTCTTGGGCAAAACGGTGAAAAGTGATGGAAACCATGAAAGCTTAGGAGTGAGGTAATTCTTATAACATCAGATGTCCTCAAAAACTATTTCCTGAAAGGGGGCCAATGAAGAATTCC
Source organism: Cryptoprocta ferox (assembly GCA_028646485.1). NCBI lineage: Eukaryota > Metazoa > Chordata > Mammalia > Carnivora > Eupleridae > Cryptoprocta > Cryptoprocta ferox. The sequence continues at coordinate 81,248,290 of CM053571.1, forward strand.
ACTATTCACTGCATACTTGCTGTAAAGGCACTAAGTCTGGGATAGTGCAAGAAGAAGATATTTCAAAAGAAACCACCAGCACGTAGAGACACAAGAATTTCACCCTGATCAGAGAACATGAAAAGGGTGGATCATCTGACCAGATCATTGTCCCTGGATATTGCCTTGAGCAGAAGATAGCTGCTAACCATAGGTCACATAGGCCCAAATCAATAGGGCCCAGCCTGTAGGTCCAGCCCCATTCCTGCAGAAGCCCATGATAGGGAAAAAGGAGGCTATGGACAAAGATAAGTACTCTACAGAAGATGTCACAAAGTTGCCCAGCATCCTGGTCACATGCACTGCTTCTGTTCTGCGTGGGAATGGGACTGACCAGCACATTCCCTTCAAGCACGTAGGAGTCTATGACCCTGGGAGGATGCCAGCAATACCAGAATGCCCCAGTTAACACCTTGCCCATTTCTCCAACTACCACAATGTGATGTGTGGCTGGGGTGTGTTTGGCTGTGGAAGCAGGTATGACCTTCAGGCGCAGATAACAAGAAACCACTCACTATCCCAACACTCCCCACCTGGAGACCTTCAAGGGAACCATCCATCAAACCTGTCCGCCCTAGACAACTGACACGTCCTCGCCCAGAGCAAGAAACAGCTACCATCAAGTCACCTTACATAAACTTCATACCCCCAGCCAATGCCATAAAAACCCACTACCCCACTCCCGGGCACGACTTCTCTGGCCCCTCTCCATTCGGACCAGTGAACCTCGCCCGGGAGCGCTCCCAACAAAGGCTTTTTTACTTCCATATCTGGCCTCAGTTTCTGCATCACGTTCGTTACATTACAGGGTGCAGAAGATTTTTGGATGGAATTGAAATATTCTTCAGAGAACACAGTGTCTCTGTTGTATGCTCAATCGTCTGTTTAGATCTTCCCTTTACCACTTATTAGATTGGCCTAGATTTTTTGGAAAATGGAAAATTTTGGAAAATTCTTCAATTTCTTTCATAAGTTTTCTATAGTTTTCAGTGTATAGATTTTTGACCTCTTTGGTTAGGTTTATTCCTAGGTATTTTATGAATTTTGGTGCAATTGTAAATGGAATTGATTCCTTGATTTCTCTTTCTGCTGCTTCATTATAGGTAAAGAGAAATGCAACCAATTTCTGTGCATTGATTTTATATCCTGTGACTTTGCCAAATTAATTGATCAGTTCTAGCAGTTTTTTGGTGGAATCTTTTGGGTTTTCCACATAGAGTAACATGTCGTCTATGAAGAGTGAAAGTTTGACTTTCTCCTTGCCAATTTAGATGCTTTTTATTTCTTTGTGTTGTCTGATTGCTGAGGCTAGGACTTCCAACACTATGTTGAATAACAATTGTGAGAGTGGACATCCTTGTCATGCTCCTGACCTTAGTGGGGGAAGCTCTCAGTTTTTCCCCACTGAGGATGTCAGTATTTTGTCAAATGTTTTTCTGCATCTATTGAGAGGATCATGTATTTTGTCAAATGTTTTTCTGCATCTATTGATAGGATCATGTGGTTCTTATTCTTTCTTTTATTAATGTGATGTATCACATTGATTCATTTGCAGATATAGAGCCAGTCCTGCATCCCAGGTATAAATCCCACTTGATCATGGTGAATAATTCTTTTAATGTATTGTTGAATCCTCTTGGCTAGGGTCTTGTTGAGAATTTTTTCATCCATGTTTATTAGGGAAATTGGAGTATAATTCTCCTTTTTAGGGGGGGTTCTTTTCTGGTTTTGGAATCAAGGTAATACTGGCCTCGTAGAATGAGTTTGGAAGTTTTCCCTCCATTTCTATTTTTTGGAACAGATTCAAAAGAATAGGTGTTAACTCTTCCTTAAATGTTGGGTAGAATTCCCCTAGAAATCCATCTGGCCCTGGACTCTTGTTTTTTGGGAGATTTTTGGTTACTAATTCAATTTCTTTACTGGTTATGGTTCTGTTCAAATGTTCTATTTCTTCCTGCTTCAGTTTTGGTAGTTTATATGTTTCTAGGAATTTGTCATTTTTTCCATACTGCCCATTATATTGATATATAATTGCTCATAATATTCTCTTATTATTGTTTGTATTTCTGCAGTGCTGGTTGTGATCTCTTTCATTCTTGATTTTATTTATTTGGGTCTTTTCTCTTTCTTTTTGATCAGTCTGGCTAGGGGTTTATGAATTTTGTTAATTCTTTCAAAGAACCAGCCCCTGGGTTCATTGATCTGTTCTACTGGTTTTCTAAAATTTCAATATCATTCATTTCTGCTCTAATCTTTATTATTTCCTGTCTTCTGCTGGTTTGGGGGCATTACCTGCTGTTATTCTTCCAGCTCTTTAAGGTGTAAGGTTAGATTGTGTATCTGAGACCTTTCTTCATTCTTTGGGAAGGCCTGGATTGCTATATACTTCCTTCTTATGATCATCTTTGTTCAATTCCAGAGGTTTTGAGCTGTCCTGTTACCTTTTCACTGACTTCCATGTACTTTTTAATTTCCTCTTTAATTTGTTGGTTAACCCATTCATTCTTCAGTAGGATGTTCTTTAATCTCCTAGTATTCATAGTCTTTCCAAATGTTTTCTTGTGGTTGACTTCAAATTTCATAGCATTGTGGTCTGAAAATATGCACAGTATGATTTTGATCATTTTGTACTTGTTGGGGGCTGACTTGTGTCCCAGTATGTGAACTATTCTGGAGAATGTTCCATTTGCACTTGACAAGAATGTGTATTTTGCTGCTTTAGGATGAAATGTTCAAGTATATCGGTTAAGTCCATTCAGTTCAGTGTGTTATTCAAAGCCATTGTTTCCTTGTTGATTTTCTGCTTCGATGATCTGTCCATTGCTGTAAGTGGGGTATTGAAGTCCCCTACTATTATGGTATTATTATCAATTAGTTTCTTTATGTTTGTTATTAATTGATTTATATAGTTGGGTATATCCACATTGGGGGCAGAAATGTTTACAATTGTTAGATCTTCTTGGTGGATTGACCCCTTAATTATGATATAATACCCTTCTTCATCTCTTGTTACAGTCTTTAGTTTAAAATCTAGTTTGTCTGACATAAGTATAGTTACTCCAGCTTTCTTTTGGCAACCATGAGCATGATAGATGGTTCTCCATCCCCTTACTTTCAATCTGAAGGTGTCTTTAAGTCTAAAATAGGTCTCTTGTAAATTGCATATAGATGGACGCTATTTTCCATTCCATTTCCATTATGATGCCCTATGTCTTTTGATTGGAGCATTTGGTCCATTTGCATTTAGAGTGAGTACTGAAAGGTATGAATTTATTGCCACTGTGTTGCCCATACAGTAGGAATTTTGGGTGATGTTCTCTTGTCCTTTCTAGTCTTCATTGCTTTTGGTCTTTTTGTTTTTGTTTCATCTTTTCTTCCCTCAGAGAATCTCCCTTAAAATTTCTTACAAGGACCTTTCTTACAAGGTCTTACAAAGTTCATTTAGTGGTAATGAACTCCTTCAGTTTTTGTTTGTCTGGGAAACTTTTTATCTCTCCTTCTATTTTGAATGACAGCCTTACTGGATAAAGAATTCTTGGCTGCATATTTTTCCAATTCATCACACTGAATATATCCTGCCACTCCTTTCTAGCTTCGAAATTCTGTGGATATGTTTGCAGCGAACCTGATCTGTCTTCCCTTATAGGTTAAGGACTTTTCTCCCTTGGTGCTTTCATAATTCTTTCCTTGTCTGTGTACTTTGTGAATTTGACTATGATAGGCCTTGGTAATGGTCGATTTTTGTTGAATCTAATGAGAGTTCTCCATGATTCTTGGATTTTGATGTCTGTGTCTTTCCACTGATTAGGAAAGTTTTCCACTCTAATTTGCTCATATAAACCTTCTAATCCTTTTTCTCTCTCTTCATCTTCTGGGAGTCCTCTAATTCGGATGTTATTCCCTTTTAATAAGTCACCGAGATCTCTAATTCTTGTATCATGCTCTTTTGCCTTAGTTTTCCTCTTTTTTCTTTCTTCATTATTCTCCATAATTTTGTCTTCTATATTGTTAAATTCTCTGCTCTGTTTCATCCATCCTTGCCACCGTGGCATCTATTCAAGATTGCATCTCAGTTATAGCATTTTAAATTTTGTCCTGACTAGATTTACTTCTTTTATCTACACAGAAAGAAATGTTACACTTTTTTCAACCCTAACTAGTATTCTTATTATCGTAGTCCTAAATTCTAGTTCAGACATCCTACTTATATCTGTTTTGATTAAGCCCCTATCATTTTTTCCTGTTTTTTTTTCTTTTGGGGTGAATTCCTTCTTTTTGTCATTTTGGAGGAAGAAAAAGAATTTATAAAATTAAAATTAAAAATTAAAAACTTAAAAACAACACAAAAAATCAAATAAAAGAAACTAGATCTGAGGTGTATTTTGGTCTGGCTGTTGAGAGAAGCTTGATAGAATAGAGAAAAAAAAAAGGAAAGAAAAGAAAAAAAAGGTAAGAAAAAGTTTAAAAATTTAAAAAAAATGTATATGATAAAATAGAATAAAGTGAAATGAAGAAAGTGAAATAGAATTTAAAAATTACAAAAAATAAACATAGTAAATAATTTTTTAAAACATTTTTTGTTTATTTAGTTTTGAGAGAACACAAGTAGGGGAGGTGTAGAGAGTGGGGGCATAGGATCTGAAGTGGGCTTTGTGCTGAATTTCTGACAGCAGCAAGCCTAACATGGGGCTCCAACTCACAAACTGTGAGACCATGACTTCAAATTTGGAAGTTCAACCGACTAAGCCACCCAGTTGCCCTGATGCACCTTGTTTTTATCTTCTATGTCTTTAACTATATTTTTAGCAGTACCTATTTTCCCTTGTGCTCCTTCCAACTCATTTGTTCTGTGAATGATTTTATATTTTCATATAAATATAAAATCTGTGAATTCATTCCCTTGTGCTCCTTCCAACTCATTTGTTCTGTGAATGATTTTATATTTTCATATAAATATAAAATCTGTGAATTCATTCCCTTGTGCTCCTTCCAACTCATTTGTTCTGTGAATGATTTTATATTTTCTCTTCTTTTCTGATTTCTCCCAGCTTATATTCTATCGCTTTCTATTCTTCACCAAACTTCCCAAACTAAAAGAATTATTAATATTACTGCTCTTAGTTTAAAAAATGAGCCTATAGAAGAAATTGTGTTTCAAGCTGCATAAGTGTCTGGGTAGTCAGAGTAACATTGAGGTATTCCAGATAATCCGAGGAAATGTTGAGGAAAGAATCTTGTGTTAATACCTACAAATATAATTGTAAAGTCGATATTTGCTCAGGTGTTATCAAAGAATGTATCTTGAAAATAGGAGAACTCAGTGGACAAACCCTCTTATAATAGCAAATACTACTCCTATTGATAGTACGTAGTGGAAGTGAGTTACTACATAGTATGTGTCATGAATAGCAATGTCTAGTGAAGAGGTTGCTAATACAATGCCTGGTAAGCCTTCTATGGTAAATAGGAAAATAAAGTCTAGGGCTCATAGCATAGTGGGGGATCATTTAATGTTGCCTACATGAAGGGTGGAGAGTCAGCTGAATACTTTTACTCCTGTGGGGATAGCAATGATTATGGTAGCTGATGTGAAGTATGCTTGTGTATCAACATCTATTCCCACAGAGAATATGTGGTGAGTTCATATGGTGAAATCTAGGAAACCAATAGATACTATTGCTCAGACTATTCCTATTTATGTTCCATGTTCTTGTGTTATAGAGGTAATTGCTTACTTAAGATTTGCTCATTTATGCTAAATATCTGGTGGTAATTTTTGTTTGCTCCTTGGTAACATTATTCTAGTGAGTGTTCTTAACTTGTCAGTTGATTTTCTTTTTCCTTTCTTCTGCTTCTTCTCCTTCTCTATCTAGTACTTTATGTGACTCCTGAACAAATATCTTTTTTAAAGTTCATCAGTGAAACAGATCATTTCCCCCAGTTATTTGCAGGAATTTTAGGGAGTGAGAGAGGACCAAGCTTTTGTGGCAGAATACCTGGATAGATAACCATAAGTTTTGTTTATTTGTTTAATGATCTAAAATCTCTCTTCCACTGCTACAGAGAAAGATTTCTTCATTAAAAATGTTCCCTTTGTGTGACTCTTCATTTGGCTTTACCTGCACCAATATTTGGAATTAAACTGAATTCCTGCAGTTAATGCATGTTCCTTCTAACTACTGTTGCAGAACTGGGATATAAGTTTTTGTACCTTTGGGTGTGCACCTCTGTTTCAGGAAGTATACTTTTATTTCGGATCTTTTGAGCTATCCAACTGCAGCATTTGCCTCAACCCCCTCTGTTTTTTTGTGAGCATTTGCCTGCTTGATTCTCATTGCTTTTGAAAGCTCTTTCACCTATTTTATGGTTTGGAGTTTTAACTATCTTCTAGTTTTGCCAAAAAAACTTTAGTGTTTTTGTTTCTCTTTTTCCTCATTGGTTTTGGATGATTTCCAGGAATGGAAGGCAGAAATCCCAATTTTATGCCACTGTTTGGAGACAGGATATTTCTATGATAAATTTAGACATTCCTCATCCTTGTTCCCCTCCACCCATTCACATTCTTCTTTGTAGTTTATCTGTGCTCATAGTCTCATATGAATGAATTACTATCAAACTGTCATCTTTATCCCTGGCTTCTCTTCTTTTGATTATTCTCTCTTTTGCCTATTGTCATCTTCATATGGATATTTCTAAGAAATCCCTAATATTACTGTCCTTCTCTATACTTTTATGTTCCTAATCTTAGTCAACGGTATCACAGTTCTCTCAGGTCATCTAGCTGAAAATCCTGGAATATCTGTGTCTCTTTTTGTCCATTCTATATTCAAAATTTCTCCCACCTCATCCTTTTCTTTTTATTTCCACTGTTATCACCTTAGACTGATCTTATCCAAGAATCCAATTCAACGACTCACTGTGCCAGAGATAACTTCCTTGAATACATCTCCCTGTGTTATTCCTTTCCTCCAAAACCTCCATGGTTCACCAAAACACACATAAAAGTCTCCTTGACCTTCCATAAATTGACACGTGGACTCTCTACCAACATTAAGTTGTTTCCTAAAAATACTTTTCATTCCTTTATTATAAAACTTTATCTTTTGTCCTTTACCTGGGTCTATTTCTTCATCCTCATTTGCTGATATTCAAGGTTCTGCTTAATGAGGCCCTTTCAAAATATCCATTTGCAGTTATTCCCTCCTTTCTCTACACTCTTAAAATTCTTCTTATTTTTCTTTACTTATTTTTTGCACATATTGTTGCATGTTGTGCATGTGTTTGCCTTCCCCATTCGTGCCAGTTCCTGAAACACAGGAGCAGTGCCTTTTTCAGCTTATATTATCCACATCACATAATATAGTATTTGCATAATGAATGTCATTTTTGATTTTAATTTAAATAAGTTATGCTAACAGATATTTGGAGTATATCCTAGTGAATATACATATATAAAGTTATTTTTATATATTATATATAATATACTATATTAGCAATATATATAATATATTATATATATATTTAATATATAGTTATATATACTACATATCTGATATATAATGCTAATATAGTATATTATATATAATAGCATATATTATATATATTTTTTTTCTTTCTTCTTGGATTCTACTTTATTTGGTAAAACTCGGAAACTAACAACTAATTTACTTCTCTCTGAAGAAGGCAGTTGACGAGAGACAAAAAGGCTGTTGCTTAAGGATCATCTACCATCTTCAGGTTTTATACTCATGCAATCCATGGCTTAGTGGTCAGGCCTCCAAATCCAAAGCTCTCAGAGAAGAGAGTAAAAGGGAGCTCTCATTTTGAGACAATGAAATCCTCTTGCTCTTCTTTTCACTTACCCATAACCTGCCCATATCTACCCTAAACAGATAGTAGAAGACAAAGCATGAATGTGAAAGACAGACAGGCAGACGACAGACACACAGACAGACACACAGACACACAGACACACACACACACACACACACACACAATTTTCTTTCAGCCAAAGAGCTACAAAATCCCTCCCTGGAGGGAAGGAAGACAATTGGCAACACCAATCAAGGCTTGCTGGTCCAAGGTGATGGTTGGAATCATGTGGAACTGGTAAGAATTAAGGGGAAAAAACATTTCACTGTCAGCTCACTTCTAGGTCTCCAGTGAATTAGTTTTAGTTTTAAGAAATCCCCATTGGGTGATATATGGAAACCAACTTGACAATAAACTATTTAAAAAAGTCCCCATTTCCAAAAGAAGTGGACTGAGGCCTCTGGGGCAGCTGGTTTAGGGAAAGTTTTCCCATGAAATGGAAGACAATGGTGGAAACAGAGAATCAGGGGAGGAAGGCAAAGCCTTTGAGGAGAGTCTAGGAAAGGGGAACTTTGTCCTTAGATATTTATAAATAAACAATATATTATGATATATAATATATAATAAAATTATCAATATCATTTATTGTATTATATTATATAACATATTTAAAAATTGTTTCAATTTTGATGTACTAATACAGTATCTTTTAGTACTCATTTAATTTTCATTTTGCAGTATATATATTTTTAGAGCTCCTGCATTTACCTTTCCAATGGTTTGAAAAATTTTCATGGTGGGGTATATTTCTTCTGATGACCAGGTTATCAGGAAATTTAACACTTTTTAACTTGTTATGAGGCTTATTATACTTCCACTGCAATATATTACTACCTGTTAGGTATTCTTTCCCTTTATTTCTCAAAACACCAATAGCACAAGGTTGTTGTAGATTTCCTGAGTTTTACTGACAATTTGGGGTTATAGAACATTGTTACAGTGCTCAGCACAAAAACTTCCCAGTCACCTCTGCCATATGGAAGTTATCACTGGACACCTTCTTAGAATTCTGCTTGCTGATATCCCTCCCAATACTCAACTATTTTGCAAGATGCTTCTCCATAATTCCATAACTCCCAAAGTAGTTACCTATTTTACCTGCCAGGAAAAGATTCAAAATTCTTGTTGTTTTATATATATATATATATATATATATATAGATGCTTTTGGTAAGTACAGAAAACCCTATGCAAAATGGCTTAAGTCAGTGAAATGTTTATTACCTCATACATGAAGTCCAGAGGTAGGGAGGTTCTAGTTGCAGTTAAAGATTCAATGATACCATAAAGTACCATGGTTTGTTAGAGTTTGGTTTTATTCTCTACAATCCTTACTGTACTGCCTTCTTTCCCAGGCTACCTCTCTCATAAAATATTTGCAGCAGTTCTAAGCATCATAATTAAGCACAACATTCAGAAGTACAGAGAAATTGACTCATCTAGTTTCTTATTTTTAAAGGAAGAGAAGTCTTTCCCAGAGGCCTCCACTCAGAATTCCCTCACATATCCATAGGCAGCCCCAGCCTTCATGCATCACTGACTTAGATACGCAAGATTTACTCTTGAATTAGGGATATGTCCACTTTTACATAGGAACTCAAAATCTAAAGATATTGTAAGCATGAAAGAAGTAGGGAATTAATTTTGTATAGGCAACCAATAGTGCTTGCATACTTAATTATGCATTACAATTTAACACCTTTTGTTCTTCTTTAAACATTTTCTGCCTAAAAAGGTTGATGGGGGAAAATGATCTTTATAATCATACCAATATATTGACGTATCTTCTCTAAAGAGAAGTGCAGTTGTTTTGTTTGCTTATTTTGTTTTGTGAGGAATTCTGCTTTCTTGGGCTCATCGGCTCGAACTGCAGCAATTAGCTATTACATAACATATTTTTTCCATCTTATGATTTTTTAATTTTTAATTTCTCTTCAATTTTCCAAGCTCTTGGTGAGGGCATATCTAGGTCTTTAAAATTACTCTATTTTATTTATTTATCTATCTATTTATTTATAAATGTTTATTTATTTTTGAGAGAGAGAGAGAGAGAGAGAGAGAGAGAGAGAGAAAGTGCATGTGTAGGCACACAAGTTGGGGAGAGGCAAAGAGAGAGGGAGACAGAGAATCCAAAGTTGGCTGTTCGCTGACAGCAGAGAGCCTGATGCAGGGCTTGAACTCATGAACTGTGAGATCAAGACCTGAACCTTAACTGGCTGAGGTCACTTAACTGGCTGAGCCACCCAGGTGCCCCCCCCTTTTTTAAATTTATTTATTTATTTTGAGAGAGCGATAGAGACAGTGAGCGAGGGAGGGACAGAGAGAGGGAGAGAGGGAGAGAGAGAATCCCAAGCAGGCTCCATGCTGTCAGAACAGAATCTAACAAAGGGCTCAATCTCACGACCCTGAGATCAAGACCTGAGCCAAAATCAAGAGTTAGATGCCCAACTCACTAAGCCACCCAGGAGCTCCTAAAAATATCTTCCTTTTATCAGACAAATTTCCTCGTTCTTGCTCTAAGAATCAGAAAGAAAACTAGTGTCAATGGAGTATCGGATTTTTGGCTTCATCACCTTAACATCAATTCAACATTTTGCCTTGGCTCTTAACCTAGTAGTTCCAACTTGATCAAGTCTCTTAATGTATTTGAGTGAAATTTTCTTCATGTGTTTGGGTATGTATAAAATCACTTCTGTTCCAAACTTTTAAGGCTTACAAAGCTGATGGAGCACAGAAAACCATTGGATTACTTGAGGAAATTTATTCTGCCTGGTTTACATAATCTTGATTTACTTAAATCCATGATAAAGAAATATCCTCTTTAACTGAATGTACAAATAATGAATACAGCTAATAACATTAACATTTGCTTATCACTCTACCAAAAAGATGCATCAAATGTCTATTTTTCAAAGTCAATGTATTTTAGTATCACATTAGTGTTTTCAAAAGATATTTTATGTTGTTTTAATAAAATACCAAGCAGCATAAAGGTCAAAACTCCAAAGACTGGGATTTAATGACCTGTCTGTATATATTTTTTCTTTTATTATACATAATCTCAAGACCTTGAATGTCATAAAATTGTTATGTCATTGGCTGTTGCAATTTTATGTGATACAAAATAAAAAGTAAACTGAACAAAATTAGTATTCATGAGATAATATAAATTTGGAGGAATATAAAATGTAATCTCATAGCCAGAATATACTTTTCTCACAAATTCTGCCAAAAATATGTTTGAATTATTTGATTATCATATATAAGAAAAGACAACCAAATTAGGAGTCTTGTTTGCTTAAGGTTTAAGTAGAAATCAATTCAATTCAACGTGCACTTACTGAGAATGTATACAAGATATAAGTAAGCAATATAAAGATGACAAAGTACTTAGAGTCTAATTAACAAGCTGATACAAAAATCATTTTAATTTATGTAACCTAAATCAAATTATAAACTTATTAATATTACTTATATTTATAAATTATATGTAAATATTTTAATATAGAAACCTTATATTTCATTATGTCAGATCCTACCACCAACATGATCTACTATCAACTTATTTTGATTTGCTGTTGGAAGGCCTCATCAATACAGAAGAAACTCCAATGATACAAAGATAACTAAGGATCCTACATTTAAAAACTGTTCAATAGAGTGCTTTGAATTCCTAAGAAGCAGCAATACCTGTATTCTTGAATAAAGAAGTAAGAATTGAGTGAAATGAGAGAGAAAAGTCTATTAGTTTAACTAAGAACAAAGTCCTGAAAATCTGAACCCAATGTTCAGAAAATATTACAAATGTCATCTCAAACACTCTTGAACATCTTCATCATTCCTTCTCCCTGAATGTAATAAATTCCTATTTTGTCTTAATTTATTAACTAAATCCTAAACTACTACTATAAGTTATTTGTGTCAATCTTTTAATGAAAATGAAAAATCCTGGGGTGCCTGGGTGGCTCAGTCGGTTAAGCGGCAGACTTCAGCTCAGGTCATGATCTCACAGTTCTTGAGTTCGTGGCCCACATCAGGCTCTGTGCTGACAGCTCAGAGCCTGGAGCCTGCTTCTGATTCTGTGTCTCCCTCTCTCTCTGATCCTCCCCCACTCACACTCTGTGTCTCTCTCTCTCAAAAATAAATAAACGTTAAAAATTTTTTAAAAAAAGAAGAAAAATCCTAACCAGAACTGCTGCCACACTAGACGTTTGCTCCCTTCAGCTTTTAGAAAACACTTATTTTGGGGTCATATTTTTACATAGCCAAAATCATAGTCCCTGTGATTACAATTCTAAATTCATGTTGAGCCCTTTGGGTTCTAGCACTAACCACCTTACAGTTGTTCTAATAGTCTGGACTATTTCCCTCACCTTGTACATCACAACCTGCCACTTTCCTTGGTTTTTATTAACCTTACTTCACAGGCATTGTTTGCAGAAAATTTGTGAAGAAGCAGTTCCCAGAGATGTCTACAAAAGGTGATTATTGCATGTGTTCAACTTCTAGATGGTATGACAGCTTTTCTAATACTGTTTAGTTTGCCAAGTAAACAAAATTGTGCAAATTTTTTATCATTTTTGTCTGCTTTTGATTCCATCTTCAAACACATCACTCTTTTGTATGCCTCACACTCTCTGAGCATACAACCTTCTACCAGGTTTCAGATAACCAAAGAATTTTTTTTATCACAACTTTAATTTTTCCTCATAAAAGTTTATAAATTAAAGATGACAAATTGGCTCAGTAACTTGGAAAAGGATTTTATTTCGTTCAAGTGGGATCTGTTTGAGGGCACTCAAGAAGTGACTCTGTAAATTTAAAGGGATCCATTTATAAACTGTGAGTAGTTTATAGACTGAAACATTTCATCAGATGAAATATATAGTTGCATAAAGTATAAATGACTGTATAATGTACAAGTATGTGCAAACACACACACACACACACACACACACACACACATGCACTCATGCACATATGCTTTTAAATTGGGTATATTTTTTCCCAAGCCTTTAAAAGATAACAGGTGGTAAACAAGTCACTTGATTTGTGTAACATTTAGTTGTAGGCAAATTATGACTTTTTAAGATGCAGTATGATCAATATTTTTTAAACTCTTATTATGTAGAAGATGCTAGAATGAATAAGAGACAGCTTTTGTCCTCAAGGATTTATTGAAGGATGTTATATGAGTAGAGTTAACAGAAAGTGGGTGGAGGAATGTAAGTACCAAAGGACAAATAATAGAGTTTGGGTCTTTTTTAAAATTTTTTTTAACATTTATTCATTTTTGAGATACATAGAGAGACAGAGCACCAGCAGGGGAGGAGTAGAGAGAGGGGGAGACACAGAATCTGAAGCAGGCTCCAGGCTCTGAGCTGTCAGCACAGAACCCACTGTGGGGCTTGAACTCACTGACTGTGAGATCATGACCTGAGCTGAAGTCGGACACTTAACCGACTGAGCCCCCCAGGCGCCCATGGGTCTTTTTTTTTTTAACGTTTTATTTATTTTTGAGAGAAAGAGAAAGAACAAATGGGGGAGCGGCAGGGAGGGGAGACAGAGGGTCCAAAGCGGGCTCCATACTGACAGCAGAGAGCCCGATGGGGCTCAAACCCACAAACCTGTGAAATCATGACCTGAGCCAAAGTCTCAGTTCAGTCTGAGCCTAACTGACTGAACCACCCTGGCATTCCTAGAGTTTGGGTCTTTAAAGGAAAAACAAACAACTTCCAATTCAGAGTATCAGGAAAGATTTCAAGGAGTACAGGGCCTTTTGAAATGAGCCCTACAGAGGTACTGGACCTGATGGGACACTACCTATCAGATACTATAAATGTTTTAATTTTTTGGTGACTTCATTTAATTTTTAATTTTTTAATGATTTATCTTACCATTTTAGAAATAACATGTATATGTTACATGTGCACATATTACTATATATTATAATTATTAGGACCATTAGCTTCTGTACTTTATTTTGGTTTCCTCCTTGCCATTCCTATTCCTATGGTACACACTTAGCTCCACGAAGTCAAAGTTTGTTCAGCATTGCACACCCAGAGCTTGCACACAGCAGGAATTCAATATATACTTGAGTGACTGAACAAAGGAAGCATAGGGGAGAGGAAGGAAAGGAGGGAGGAAAGCATGTAGGCAATTGCGTTTATAATGTCTTCATTTTACTTATTAACCTTATCTTTAAAGTTTACCATTTACCATTCTGTAAATGACTTATAGAATAATTGAACGGTTGACAAATGAGATGATCTTTGATTTTCTTACAGATGCTGAGTGCTTAAAGCACAGAGGGAAGAAAAAACAGTAAAACAATGACATTCTATTATAAGAACACAAAGATCTACTGGAGTCTCTAAGTTAATCTTATAAAATGAATGTAATATTTTGTGTCAGTTCCAAAGGAAGTAAAAATAAGGAGAGAATAAGGAGAAAAGATGTTGAATATAAAATTTTGTTGAGGTCCATGAATATTTGAAATTTTATGATAATACTGGAATTCAGGTCAGGTCATTGTCTATCAAAGATGAGGACGAGAGTGTGTGTAACACATATTAGTTACAGAATTTGGTCCTCAGTCTCCTCAGTAAGCCAAAGTTTATAGGCAGACACCCACAGAACTCTCTCTGTTTACTGTTTTCCTATTAAAAATGACTTCTGGTTTTTCATACCTTAACTTCATAGAATATATTTATCTCTCATTACAATGTTTTTCTAAGAATACGCTTTTTATTCATACTACTAAAACTCAATATAACTTTATTCTTTTCATTTATTTATTAGAATTCTTTTTCATACTTAATTGTGGTTTATAATTATGTACTTGAGTCTACTAAACAAGATATATATTTAAGGAAGCCTTGCTTCTATCCTTGTTTTCTGTGCTCTAATCTCTTCTTTCTTCTATAAGGTATTACTTTACATTTTTTACCTGTCCATTTAAAAAATTATAATGTGATAATACATAATATGATAATACATAATATCCTCTCTCTTTTCCTAGATAAATAATAAATTATACACATTTTTTCTACCTCCATTTTTTCATTTAATAATATGTCCTAGCAACAGTTCTATAGGAAATACAGCATGTTACACAAAATAATTAAGGGAAAGATTTGGTGGTGCATTCCAAATAAAATTGAAATCACATAAACTTTTTGAAAAATATATCAGTGGTCAACAAATGTTACTGCATGCAAAACGGTTGTTTGTTAAACAACCATACTGATAATTGTTTAGTAATCAGAAAGTAATGTTTCAAGCTATAGTTTGGTGCATACATATGTATGATGTATGCATACGTGCATACATTAAATGCTTCAGTGAGTTTTGCTACATTTTATAAAATTGAGTTTTGAGTTCATGTGGAGTATATTAGTTATAACTTTTCCTTGTTGAAATAATGGGATGTATTCTCCAAGTTAGTGTTATTACACAGAATGCCTGATTTCCAGAAAGAGATTACCGATGATAAGAAGATACCTGTATTTTACTTCTCTTTCCCAGTTTGCCAGCACGTTATGATTTTACTACCAAACAGTAGATGGCACTATAAGTATACACTCATTAGAGGCCAAATTAATTTCTAATAAACTCCAACAAGTAATTTATATTATTTAATATTTGAAGTTTTTGTGCCTAATGCTGTTCCATAAGGAATGGACCTTTGTCTAGAAATATATTTCTGATATATTCAGAATTTCTATTCTATTTTATTTGCAATACTATTAGTTGTAATTGTTAAAGGTTTTTATGTTGATAAAGATGATGTTACCGATACAAAATCTACACTTTCACATTTTAATTCAGCATGGTGAGTAATTTTGATGGGTTAATCATTTCAGTACTAGAATATCTAAAACACAGACTGTGTATCTTCCTTAACTACCAACAAATAAAATGCCCATCCCCTATGTTGGAAAGATTTTTATACTTTATTTATTTACTTATTTATTTATTAATGTTTTTAAAAAAATTTTTTTTGAGAGAGAAAGAGACAGCGACAGCATGAGCAAGGGAGGGTCAGAGAGAGAGGGAGACACAGAATCCAAAGACAGGTAGGTTCCAGGCTCTGAGATAGCTGTCAGCACAGAGCCTGACACGGGGCTCGAATCCACAAACTGTGAGATCATGACATGAGCCGAGTCGAATGCTTAACCAACTGAGCCACTCAGGCACCCCAAGATTTTGATACTTTAAAAAAAATCAAAGAAGTCTCATGTCAAAATCAGAATTTTGTTGGTCTCCCTTAACTTACGTTATGATCTTTTTCTTTCACTTTGAATTTTATATGGTGTCTTTGAAAAGTTACCAATGGACTTTATGTTGCTAAGTTCAATATTCTCTGGTCTCATTTTGTTTGACCTGCTGATCACTCTTTGTTTCTGAGAACATTTCATATTGCTGATCACTCTTTGTTTCTGAGAACATCTTTTTTTCTTGGCTTTCAGGACACCACATTCTCCTGGTTTTTCTTTTATTCCACTGGCTGCTGCTTCTCTGTATTAACTTTCTCTTACTTCTCTCCTGTTTTCTAATCTTTTAATGTTGGAGGGCCCCAATATTGGTTTAACTTCCTTTTTTATCTACATTCACTTCCTTACTGATATTCATGTGTGCCACTTTAAATACAAGTAAAATGTCCACATTTTAGGTGGAGTCCAAAAGATTCAATTGTATAAAGGAATTGCTGCATTATTTTAAGGTTAGCCCAATGCAGAAGAAGAGTAGTGATTACTAATCGAGTTACATTTACATTCTAAAAAATCAGGAGATGTGTTGTGAGCTTGGTGTGCCATCTGAGTACAGTGACCACCTCTGTGGTAACAATGTTGAAATTTGTATTTCAAGCCTAGACCTACTCTCCGAATTCCAGACACATAGTCAACTGTTTATCTGCCAGTTCTATTGATATTTACTAAAAATCTTAAATATGCCCAAATTTTCTTCCCATCTCCAAGACTCCTACACCATGATCTTATTTATCTAAGTTGATGGCAACTCCGTATCCTTTCAGTTGATGAAGCCAAAAACACTGAAAGTTTTCTTGACTCCTCTTTTTCCAACCTGTCATGAAGTCCTGTTGGCTCCTCTAACTTCAACCCATCTCTCACCACTTCCACTGTTAACACACTGGTCCAATCAGTCATAATCTCTCACGTGAATTATTGCAGTAGCCTTCCAACCAGTATCTCAGCCTTCCAACCAGTATCTTTGACTGCCTTCCATTCTATATCCAGCAGAGCCGCCAGAGTGGTCTTATCAAAATGTAAGTCAGTTTATGTTACTCTGCTTCTCAGAACTCAGTGGCTCCACACTTCATTCATAATAGAATCAAAGTGCTTATAATGAACGACAAGGTCAGATATGATCTGGCCTTCAATACATCTTTAAGTTCTTCTACTCCTTTTCCTCTCTGTCAGTCCATTCCAACCATACTGGCCTTCTCCTTGCTTTTCCTCAAACACAGCAGGTACAATCTTACCTCAGGGCCTTTGCACTGGCCATTCCTTTTTTCTGAAAGTCCTTCCTCTTAGTATTTACATGTCTTGCTCTTTTACCGTCTTGCTTTCTTCACTCTTTCTCACCAAGGACTACATTGAAAGACCTGTTTACAGTTTCAAACTGTATCCCTGCCTCAGAATCCCATCTCTCTTACCTTATTGGTTTTTTTCCAAAATTTCTGTCACCTTTGATAAAATATTTATTGTATTATTTATTTGCTGCACTGAAATATAAGCTTCCTATGAGCATACATTATTATCTTTTGAATCACTTCTCTATCAGTGCCTAGAACAATGCCTGGCATATTGTAGGTAACAAATACATATTTGTTAAATGATGAATGAACACATGAATAAACGATGAAGAAGGTAGTACACCACAATTCTTTCAGTATTTGGGATCTCTAAATATCGCTTGGTTTTCATGAAGCAACTATCACTCATTGTTAGGATAGGTTTTTTTTTTTAATGCTGTTTGAAACAATGGTGGACTCACTAGAATGAAATTTCAAAATAACTGGCAATGGCCTAGTTAAAAATATAACTCACACAACTTAAGGTATCATGAGTAGGTGCCTAATATTTAAGGGAAGTTTAATATCTAGATATCAAGTAAGGAAGGACATGGACATTAATTGGGTCATCCACATACATATGACAGCATAGACTTTTCATTTATATATTATCATTTATTTTTTTGCATTACTGTGAGGTAAATGCCGCCCTAGTTTTGCTGACATGGAGGTTTCTGTTCAGGAAGATAAAATTACTTAAAATTACTTGACCAACATCACATAGTAGCTGATAGCACAGCTGGGATTCAAACCCAGCTTTGCTCCCTAAGTTCACAGTCTTTTAGGACACTAACTACCTTGCCTCCTTAATTTTTTTAAAGGGAAATATGTTTAAATATGTATTATACCAAGACCAGGTATGTGAAAAAAATCATAGTCCAGTGCTTCTTGAATATTTAGAGCCCAGATGTACTTCAGCTTCTGGACTTACCTCTAGTTCCAACCTAGTTCCAGGATGAATTTGATTTTATTTGATTTTAATTGCAAAAAAAAAAAATAGATGAAAATGAAACACTGGTCTAAGGTTTCTGTATATATACCCTAGATCTGGATAAGTGGAGGTAAAGCATTTCAAGTCATATTATACATTAGCCCTTTAGTCCTTTTATAAAGAACAAAGTGGTTTAGTTTAATGTATACAGCAAAATTATCTTGAGAAGAATACAATCAGCCTGGTTACACTCTAATAGCCACTATAGATTTTTTTATGACCCCCTCACCTTCCCAAATTAACCTATCACCTCACCTAAATTTGGATGGGAAAATAATAATAGGACAAAATACTTCTCTCTCTGAAGTACATTCTTCTGGTCCCAACTCTGGCTCATAATGGCTCCAAGGGCAAATCACAAGCAAAGTGCATGCAAAGATCATATTCTCTTTTGAAGTGAAATGAGGTTGCCTAGCTCACACATCGGCTCTCTACACCTAAATCTCTGGAGACTTCTGCTGATCTGACAGAACCCATGTTCTCTCCACACCCGTTCTGTAGCCACACCATCAGGAAAAGTGTTCCTCTCCTGGCACTTAAACCATAGCTCGGAGTCACAGAAAGTTCTTTCCTCTCTCATGCCCCGGTGTTAGTAAAGAGACTTTTTAGGCCTGGGGATGTTTCACATCCCTTTTATTTTGGGATTTCATGTCTTGAGACAGCTGGTGAGTGTTAATGACCAGGCCCCAGTGTTCAGGTCTGCACGTCCACTCTCCCCATTTCAGAACAAGGGAAACATCCTGGGAAGTAGTTCTCACAACACAAAGAAGACACTAAAGCCTTGGGATGATCCTCAGTGGGAGAGGAGCTATTTTTCAATTTGGCTTGGGACCAAGTACTGAAAAATGTGAAACCATTGATTACATATTACTCCTTTTGGCCAAAAAGTCAAAATTATACAAACACACAAGAAAAACTTACTATATTTTCCCCACATTCTTTCTTTTCCCTAGATATATTGTTTAAAATTTGCACAGTTGTACAAAATATCCCATGGGAATGACACTTCCCACATGAACAGCTTCCTTGCTTATAAGAGATTCAATTCAATTTTCTGGCAGCTGAGGGGCCAATTTAAGTCTAAGTAATTTAACCCTAGAAGTCCTCATATGCCATTATGTGGAAGAAGGGAAGGAAAAGAATGATAAACTCAAATCTCAATGAGTTGAGAAAAAATTGTTTTGTGTGGTATTTGGCTCAACATTATCTCCATGCCATATTTGCCTGGTGATACAAAAGAAAGGGTAAGGAGATATAATTACATACAGATATTTATATACTGTATACTGAATATACTATCGTGTAGCTCAGGTCAACTGCCAAATGTTAAGATCCATATTCTAGGAATTAAGCTAGTTGTGGGAGATTCAAAGGTGAGTTACATTCAGTCCTTGCCATGAGCTTTACCATCTAAACAGAAAAAAATGGACTAGAATTTAAACACGGTACCTCACAAACCAAAAGCCAGTATACCTACAACAGGTAGATATGATCGATTACCTTACAATTACTTTCAATACAATGATGCTATCCCTGTGGGCCACTCTCAATCACAGGGATGAAATGAATTAGCAATTTTAGCTAATGAACTGGCTAGACTAATGAATCATCCAAAGCAAACTGAAATAAAGAAATAGTTTACCTATCTCTAGGACATAATTTATATTGTTATGCAACTGCATTATACTCCTATGAAACTCAAATTATGATGTTTTCTAAACAGAAAAAAATGGAGTATGAATGAAATTGGAAGGGTTCAGGGAGGCATTCTGTTTCTTTGGTAAAAGTTGTTGTTGTTGTTATTTTAATAATTGTACTATCAGAGACCCCGTAGTGTTCCACAGCCCTCATATCTTAAAGACTGAGGAAGACCCATTCTTTTTATGCTCTGGGGATTCACTCTTCTTCATATAAAATTCTGATAGCTATTTTATGAACTACAGACTTCAGTTTACAACAAAGCCTATAGAGAAATGCATTGAAAATTACTTTATGCTAGGTTCTATATCAAATGCCTGTCCATATATCATTTCATTGACTCTTGGTAACAGCGTTCTAAAGAAGCTGATATTATTCTTGTTATTCAGAAGAAGAAATTATTTGAGATTAACCAACTTGCCCAAGATTACTCATCAATTAACTGTTCATACTGGGATTCTGAGCCAAGGTATAAACGGTGACCAAAAATGATAAGATACGATTTGTTAATAACAAGCATTTTTGCTTTATGTATAATTGCTAAATGAAAATATCTTTGCATTTGCCAGAGTGGCTTTGAATTTAACAAAGCTTTAATTCCACTTGAAATAACAGGGTTGTATCAATGTACTAATTAAAGTCAAATACTTTTCTCAAATAGAATGATTTGAAGAAGGCTGGAATGTTAAGAAAAATCTGTGTTTTTTTTTCAATCCTTCCTTTTCTGGGAAATCAACCAATGCTTTCTTGTTGATATAATTTCTGCCAAGACATTGAAAAGTACCATATATCTAGACTATATATGATCTATAAAATAGCCAGAGAAGGGGGATACTTTAGTCATGGTGTTTGAATGGGAAACAGGAAATCAGGCTTCAAAATAATGTTAGATAATGTGATTCAATTAGCTTCAAAGTCTAAACATGCGTTTTCTTTTGTTATGCCTTAATATTCTTGTTTATTCTTTTTTGCCACAGTATAAATTGCTTTTGCACTGTGAAGTATTTGTTTAGTAAAAGTGTAGGCAAGAGTTAATTTTTAATACAGTGATAAAATCTTACAGAGCATAAAATTTATTTAAAAATACATACACATATAAACAATCCTTAAAAAGACAGATTATCAAAACAAATCAGCTTTCTGCCTGTCCTGAATAGTCACTTTCTTTTCAGTTTTATTTTTAAGTTTATTTATTTATTGAGAGAGAGAGAGAGAGAGAGAGAGAGAGAGAGAGAGAATCCCAAGCAGGCCCTGCACTGAGTGTGGAGCCCCAACAAGGGGCTCTATGACACAAACTGTGAGATCATGACCTGACCCACAATTCAGAGTTAGACGCTTAATCTCCTGAGCCACCCAGGTGCCCCTCTTTTCTGTTTTTAATCCCTCCTAAAGTTGGGATGAGAATAGCTGGAAATAAATTTAGTCTCTGAACTCTGATTCTGGAGATCTATTTATTTGCTCTTCAGTTAGTTTATTATCTCATTTTATAGCTTCTGTAACACTTAGAAGAAATAAAACAATTCCCTTTGATATCTTAAAGCTATAAACACATGGGATTCCAAGATATAGAGAAAATATGTTTATTATCATTTTAATGATAATGGTAACATTAATTCTTTAATATAATTGGATACTTTATCTCTAACAATTTACCTGTGATGTTTAAATTAAGAGAAGAAGGTTCTTTGCTTTGGTAGTGAACCTGGGAGGATGTGAAACATGTAGCTGTCATAGGTCATGACCCAGCCATGTGGAAGGTGCTGGTTCACAATGGGGAAAGAAATCCAGCACACAGAAAGATTCAAAAATGAAAGAGAGAGAGATGGAGACAGAGAGACAGGGGGACAGGTAAACAGAGAGAGACTGAGAGAGAACTGATGGCATTGAATCCCTGATTCTAGTCCATAAGGGTCCTCAAGCTACTCTGACTCCTGGTTTCCAGAAGCCTGGCTTCCCATCTTTAATTCTGCAAGCTACACCACTAGCCTTCCAGGAAGGTCTCCTATATGGCTTTCCAGCTGTTGTTGTTGCTGCTGCTGTTTTGTTGTGATTTTTTCTTAAGCTTGCTCATGTGGAGTTTCTGTCTTCTGCAACCAAAAGCTCTTATACATATAAGAACATTATCATCCCAAGTGCTGAACCCTAGCAGTTCTGTGACCAAGAAGCAAAGGATTACACAAGGTATTATCCCAGTCTATGAAATAGTTTTCAGGCACTAAATATCAGAAAGCCTGGAACAC
The DNA here is from genome assembly GCA_028646485.1 of Cryptoprocta ferox. Taxonomy (NCBI): domain Eukaryota; kingdom Metazoa; phylum Chordata; class Mammalia; order Carnivora; family Eupleridae; genus Cryptoprocta; species Cryptoprocta ferox. The sequence continues at coordinate 81,270,730 of CM053571.1, forward strand.
TCCATGGTAACAGTGCTAAATATGAGATAAAGCTATATATTCTGGTTTACCTAAAAAACTCTAGTTTATACCCATGGTCATGGTCTCCTGTCTGCTTAGCATTTGTCTCAAGAGTTTTTCTTTTCTTTTTTTTTAATGTTTTATTTATTTTTGAGAGAGAGCGAGAGAGAGAGAGAGAGACAGAATACGAAGCAGGCTCCAGGCTCCAAGCTGTCAGCACAGAGACCAATGAGGGGCTCAAACCCACAAACTGGGAGATCATGACCTGAGCTGAAGCCAGACACTTAACCGACTGAGCCACCCAGGCTCCTCAAGTTTTCATTTTCTAAATAAGCATTATTATTGATAGTTGCATTAAAATAATCCAGCACGAGTTTGTGAGAGTGCTGCTTTTCATTTCTAGCTTCTGCAACAGCCTCATCAGGTAGTGTGTGACCTGTGTGCAGTCAAGATTCTTTTTCATGAAATACATGTAGGCAAGTGTAGGTGTAAGAGTCCTCACATAAATCACACAGAGTACAGTCTGAACACTTTTCTTCCAATATTTTGTCATTTATTTTAAGGGGGAAATTTGCTGGTTTCTATTTTATTGTTTGATAACATTTCAGTATTTTGCAATAAACTCTTTAAGAAATTGTGAGTGGGGCGCCCGGTTGGCTCAGTTGGTTAAGCCTCCGACTTCAGCTCAGGTCATGATCGCACGTTCGTGGGTTCAAGCCCCACGTTGGGCTCTGTGCTGACAGCTCAGAGCCTGGAGCCTGCCTCAGATTCTGTGTCTCCCTCTCTCTCTGCCCCTCCCCCTCTCATGCTCTGTCTCTCTCTCTGTATCAAAAATAAATTAAAAAACATTAAAAAAAGAAATTGTGAGCATCAAAAGACAAAACTCCATATTCATTGAAAAGTTAAATACTTAATTTCCAATTATCAAATAACTCATGAAGGCTATGTAATTTACAGAAAATGTTTGTTGACATTTATCATCACTAACTGTATGAAAACCAAAAGACACAATCTACTGAAGGAGAATCAGTGTCTACTTGAAAACTGATTGTTATTTTCAGAAGATTGTGCCCAAAGACAACCATTTTATAAAGCCAGCTGTAATATGTGCATTTATTATAAATCACTCATTTAGACCAATAACTTTTCTTAATTGTTTCATGTTTTCAGTTTCTAAGTTTGGTCATGTATCTTGGAAAAGAGAAAATTTATTAGGTCCCAAAAATTGTATATTTTTTGGTTAATGATTTATTTGTTGACAATTAACAATAGAACATTCATATGAGAGAAATAAATATAGGTATTACTGGAGAGACTAAACCTTAAGTTCCTTCTGTATAACAGTTGTTTAATAAATCTTATGGCCAAATAGGACAGGATTTCCATCGGTTACTGGATGGATGTTGAATATCTTTCAAGGGCCACTATGCTGTAATTAGCAATTTTAAATGTCGCCAGTGCTTTCATCAACTTGTGCAAGACCATCTAAAAGTCATTAATACCTACACGTTTAGAGATTTCACTAAGGGGGTCTTCAATATAATTGCAATGGTTTTTTTTGTTGATACAGATTATTTTGCAAATGGCCCCCGGCAACTTTACAGAATAAAAAACAGCTGTTGGCTGAACTCCTGGTTAAATTTAGGAACCCCTTTTCTATGCAGGGCTACCATTTCAGGGGCTGTGTGGGTGTTACTTTGCCCATAGCTATGACTATATTTCTTATTTATTTATTTTTAATGTTTTTATTTTTATTTTATTTATTTTGAATGGGGGAGGGGCAGAGAGAGAGGGAGAGGGAGAATCCCAAGAAGCTCCATGCTGTCAACACAGAGACTGACACGGGGCTCAAGTTCATGAGCCGAACTGTGAGATCATGACCTCAGCCGAAATTAAGAGTCAGATGCTCAACTGACTGAGTCACCCAGGCGCCCCAAGATATATTTCAATTTACTAGATTTGCCTGTAAGAGTTAGGTAAAAATCTTCTTTCTAATAAGTCTTCAAAATATAATGGTAATTTTTTGTGTGTTCTGTCAATCCTATCCTATCATTGACCTACAAATAAAAAATTACATGCTAAAAGGATCTTTAGAACTTTATTATGCTAATATTTTCCTAATTTAATAGTTTTATGGGTTAAGTTATTTTTATTATATTTTGCATGTAATTAAGCAAGGAATTAGGATAAAATTTATCTTCTAAAGAAGTAAAAGGACTATATAGTTTCTTCCTAGTTCCAAAGTCTCGTTTTCTCTCCCTTTCTCCCTCTCTTCCCCATCCTCTCTTTCTCTGTGAATGTGTGTATAACATCCGACCTTTAATATCTAAATTGGACTCTAATTATTTGGAAATCCATGGCAAGTTAAATGTAGGAGGGTGTTGGGCAATTTTCCAATGAATTTAGTCAAAGGAAATAGCTAAGGCTGATAATTAGCAGATAGTTCATTGCCTAAATTCAACTGATAATTGCTCATAACTATTTTTATTTGTTTACATAATATAAATTTGACCCAATTGTAGCAAAATATATTGCTGACAGAGAGTCCAAGAGATTCTGACACTCAAATTTGCTTACTCTTCCCTTCCATGTAAGAAGACTTAATTAGATAGACACTTCAATTTATCATCTTATTCAAGAGGAACTATGGTCCAGGCAGATTATCACTGGCTCAAGGTTCTCTCTTGTATCCCCTATTTAAGCTCTCCCCACAAAGCCAGAATTCTCCATGGAGGTTACCTGCATGTGAAGAGTAAAGCAGGAACATTTGCACATTAAGATATCATAGTGAGGTAATGGTCCCAAATCTCACTCTCCTAATACCCAAACAAGAATAGACAAAAATGATAATGACAGGCAAAGCTAAAGATTCACCCAAACAAACCAATCACAGAACAGATTTGGGCATACATTTCAAAATTTCAGAAATTTTATTTGTCAATATTGGAAGCCAAAGAGGGAGGTAGTTGGGCTTTTTTCTCAGCAGTCTCATCCAAGAAGCAAAGGGGGAACTGATAAGACCCTGAGAAACACCACTTAGTACCTTCAGCTTGGTGAGAAGCCAGCTAAGGAAAGAGAAGAAAGTGCAAGGAAAGAATTCATGTATAGGTCAAGAAAATTTCTCACAAGTGGAAATCCGTGCATCCCAACACAAGACCTTAGTTCCATGGCACTGAGCTGAGGTGGAGGAAATGAGTCACAGCCCAAAGAGGTCACACCTTGACTAGATATAAGAGTTTCTGATGTAGGATAATTAAGGGAATCTTAGAAGATCAAGCAGAATCTAGGTGTTAGCAAATATTTCATTCAGCCCCATCTGGGTTCTCCCCCACCCTTTCTCCACACCCCAGACTATCACCAGTGTATAGACTATCTATACTACAAGTGTAGAATATAACGGAGCAGGAAAGAATAGTCCAGGGTAACTGGAGAGAATTTTTTTACTATCCCTCCCCAGAAAAATTTCACAACCAACCATTTAGGAAAATGTCTGTGAGCAGAGAAATTTTCTGAATTGCTTCACAAGCCTGCTTCACATGGACAAATAACCAAAGGAAGAGTTTTGACAGTAGCCCTCCAAGTTTGTCAATACAACATAGCTATATTTTTCTAACCCCAAAGAGTATTAACACTCTTTCCCACAGTCATTTTGACTCTTCTGATGCTCCCTTATAATCAAATTGTCATTAACATCTGTTTTAAGCAAGAAGACATTCCCACGGTAGCAAAACTATGATGATTTTTTCATATGGAGAATGTAATGGAAACAAACGAATTGAGGAAAACAAACAACAACTTGTAAAATCTTGGAATTCAAGAAAAATACTTTGATTAATTGTATAAATCTTATTTTGTGGGGATAAATGTGAGAAGGATACATTAGTTACAGTAGATTCTTCTTTACTGAAAACTTTTAGAGAAGAACCAACCTGTAGCCCCACATTGGGTATTCTGAGATAAGACTTAACTAACTCTTCTCTGTCTTACTGCACTTTCTGGGGACTTTCTCAGGATGGAAGGAGCCTTTTAGACTAATTCTTTATTACCATTATTGTGTCTTTATTATCATAGGCAATGTGGCAAGACAAAATACTTTTCCTTAATAGCTCTAGTACAGGATAAACCTAGGTGCCGAAAACTATTGTATGTAACCAGAGAAAGCACTTATCTTCACTATTACAGCCATTCAAGGACTAAACTGTAGGTATTTCCCATTCCTACTGATATACATTTTTACTCATTTTCATCACGAAGAGAAGTACTGAAAGAGGGCAAGTACCGCAGAACTTTGTCCATATGTTCTTTTTAGAAAGGTTTTTGATTACTTTCAGAGCTCTCTTCAGGGCTGATCAAAACCCACGTAAGGCTTGTGGCTCCTTTTAAACACCATATTGTGGTATTGTTCCCAAAATAAGCATGGTTCACAAAAGGCAAAGGGAGAGCTGGTCTAGCAAAAGCATTCTATGGAAATATCTCGAGATGTTGACTAACATTCTTGAAAGTTCTTTGTGTTATTAAAAATTTAAAAGGTTAGCTAGAAAAAAAATCTCAAAAATATCTACTCTCTCTTTCTCTCTCTCTCTCTCTCATCTATTCTTGTTTGATATATAATTTCCTTAATTACACTCCTTTTATCTGTTTCAGAGATATTTATTGGGAGCCTATTAATCTCTGCTAGGCATTGGGTCTATAGAATGTTGAAGAAAACACATATTATCTAACCTCGTGGAATTTTAAATCTACAAGAGGCAGAACCTAATTCATGCAATTAACTATATAATCCCATTTATAAGTTTCAATTGCTCCAGTTGCATGGAATTTATTATTTTTATAGGTAGTCATCCTATCTTTATAGTACTATGAGAAAATTCTCCTAAATCTATTTTTTACCTCATGTAGTGTGGGCCATCACTTTTCATATGCTTCTAAGGAGCCATTCTAATATATTTGCACCATCTTCTCCACTCTTTGCCAGGGTTTTAAATCCTGTGTCTCAGGAAAGTGTTCTCAAGAGAATTCAAATTTATGTCCCACCCCTTTTGATCCACCCTCTGAATTCAGCTCCAGGTAGATTCTACAGCTCCTTTGAAGCAGAGTTCCTTTTCTCCTTTATCAGGTCTAATATATCATGGCTGAGTGACTACTGTCCTCGAAGCTGGGAGGGGGAGTGGGAGTAGAGCCTGATTGTGGATCATACTGTGCTGCAAGAGGACTCCTATGTAATCATCAGAGATTATACAAGATATACAAGATTACTTCTCCTCATAGTGGGGAATAGTAAACTATTTCTGAGGCTCACATGGCAGGGGAATCTGGGGATTCAAGAATTTCAGATGATCCTAACCATGTGTCAGGATTTCATTCTTTCCTGTACAAATAATAAAATGACTAACTTTAAAAAGTTCAAGGATTCAACAGTGAAACTACTAGAACAACAACAGTAATTTTGTAAATTTGTTTTGTTACAAATAAACAGAGCTGAGGCACCAGAGAGGCTCAGTTGATTAAGCTTCAGAGTTCAGCTCAGGTCATGATCTCATGGGTGAGTTGGAGCTCCACGTTGGACTCTGTGCTGACAGCTCAGAACCTGGAGACTGTTTCAGATTCTGTGTCTCCCTCTCTCTCTGCCCCTCCCCCATTCACACTCTGTCTCTCAAAATTGAATAAAAACAAATGAACAAAGCCATTAAATTCCCAAATTTAAAAATCAGAAGTTATAAAATACAACTTCAAGATGTTCTATTTATACCAGTATATCAGTTCCGTATTGCATTTTGTTACTAACAATGGAATTTGTTGATGTCTAATTTCTAAATAATAAACTAATTTTCTTATAAAAACATCACAAGCTATAAAATACAACTTTAAAGCCTTCCATTTACAATAGTGTATCAGTTATGAGATGCATTTTGCTGCTAGTAACAGAGACTGAAAATAGAGGCTGAATAAGTAAGACAGGAGTCTCTTTGTCTTTCACTAAAAAGAGGCCTAGAAATAGGCAACCCAGAGTTGCTATGGCTCTACGATTGTTAGGCTTATCTCTTTCTGTCATTCTTAGAGAGCAGCTTTTCAATATCAAGTTTATTCCATCCATAGTACCAAAAAACAGGAAAGTGAAGTTCACGTGGTGTGTGCACACTATCTGTATGCCTCCACTTTAATAGAAATTTTCAGGAGTGTCATCTAACAACTTACACTTTTTTCCACTGGTCAGAAATTAGCCACAGGCCGCATCTAGTTATTAGGAAGACAGGGAAATAGAGTCTTTTAACCGAGAACTTTGACACCTTGAATCAAACCAATATTAAGAAAAGGACAATCAATATTAGTGTTGGCAAGTAGTAATCACTGCCATAAATAACATTTAAAACTACATAATGTTGAGAACTACTGAGGATTTGTTATTGAGCATATAAAATAAGATTTGAGAAAATTAAATTTTACTGAAGTTGAAAAATATCTTTGAATGTAATTAGAAGTGTAATGGTGGCTTTGGGTGGAAGAAACCTGAGGACAGAATGGATTGTTGTCAAGATGCTAGCTCTTGTTTTGGGTGGTAGTTTGCAAGTGTTTATTTAATTGTTAAAAATTAATAGCTAACTAAATGCACAGCAGCAGACCATTCACAAACAAATAGTAAGAATGTGTCTTGAGCCAAGACTTGTTATTAATCCATTAAAAAAAAGAAAGTGCAATTTTGAGATCCTACTGTTTTAATTAAAAAATGACTCTAAAGTGCATATGGAAGTATAAATCGGTAGGAAAGCAGGAAAAAAATAAAAGTTGGAGGGGAGGAGAATAAAGAAAAAAAATGTGCGCTGTCAGATTTCTAAAATTCCTGACACATCATTCTAATTAAGCACTTTGCCTCTGGGAAGGAGGAACCAGATCTTAGTTGTTAACCCATGCTGCCATTGATTCATGGGTGACATCCTTCTCATATTTTATTGGGAGTAATGGAAAAGGATTCATTGTTCACCCTCCCTCACTAAAGAAAGGTGATTATTGCTGTGCTTATACTACTATATTTTCCCATGACTCATATACAGATTTCAAGGTGCCTTTTTATGCTGTGTCATTATCACTTTCTGCTGCCGAGACTATTGGTTACCTATTCCAATATCTATTCTCTCCCTTTGTACTTTGATCTTATTCAAAACCATCAATAATGTGAACATGGAAGTGTGTAACTACCAGAAAATTTTCTTAAAAGACAGATGGTGTGCATCCTTTGGCCTTTCTGCCATTTCTTGCTTCCTGCTGCCTATGAGGCAGAGGCAGAGGTAATGCATTTGCGAGCATGATGGATAGGAGAATTCAGTGCTTCTCTGGAATCCCTGTGACTCCATGGAGGCACTGTTTCAGGCCTGGGCTGCACTCTCTGATCTTTATTAAACATAATTGAGCACAAGCTCATACTTTTTAGCTTCTCTAGTAAGTAGGGTCTCTGTTATATGCACTGACTCCAGTCCTAACGGACACACTTTCCTTCTCTTGGTTATATGCCAAACTATTTTAAGAATCAGAAGCCACAGGAAACCAGCAGCAGAATGCTAGGCAGAACCCACATTCTGAAGCAGGATCTTGAAGATAGCAGTAGAAAAGATTCTTTCTACTGTGCATTGAAACAGATTCTCTCATATGTGCATTCATTATATTTTACTGTTATATCTTACTAGTAGGAAAACTACCTCTTCCAAAGCAGCTCCTTCATCCTAAAAAAGTGTAAGATTTCCTTACACTAGCACTATGTAAAAAATGTATTTAAAAATATGAAATGAAGCATTAGTGAACCAAAATTCTCTGGTATTGATTAATATGATACTTGCAGTGCAGAAAGCATGTTTGCTGAAGTGTAAGCTATCTATATAATATCCAGACACAGAGAAGTATGCCATTCCTAAATGTTTGCACCTCAGAAATATTTTTGAAATGTTGTGTTATTTAACATAAGAAATACAGTTGACCTTTGAATAACATGAGTTTCAACTGTATAGGACCACTTATATGTGGGGTTTTTAAAAAATATAAATACATTACAGTACTGCAAATGTGTTCTTACTTACAATTTCTTAGTAACATTGTCTTTTCTCTAGCTTACTTTATTGTAAGAATGCAGTATGTAATAAATATAACATACAAAATATGTGTTAATCAACTGTATATGCTATCAGTAAGACCTTGGTCAACAGTAGGCTATTAGCAGTTATGTTTTGGGAGGCCAAATTTTCTACACTAGTTTTCGTCTGGGGGAGGTTGGCTCTCCTAAGCCCTGAGTAGTTCATAGGCCAATTGTATATCATTTACTAACACTGTTACTTCTAATGGAAAGTCCCTACTCCAATATGAAGTGGCAGTTACAGTGATCCCAGTCCACAATCTGTAAGTCAAAAAGTTTGGTCAACTGGAGGGTGGAGCAACATAGATTTAGGGAAATTGGGGAGGAAAGGTGAAAAGTAAAGAAAAGACTGGAAGCAAATGGCAGACTGTTGAGAGAGTATAGGAGAAATCTCATTGAGTAAGTCTCGCTGGGTAAAGTAAGTTTTGTGAGAAGCTATCACTAGCCCTAAAGGATCATGGGATTCAGGGCTATTCAGTAGCTCTAGCCTGTGACATATGGACGAATTCCTTAAAAGTCTATGGAAACAAGGTCCAACCATCAGAGTCACTTCACTGCTAAATTGGAAACTGCTTAGTTGCTTCTTTCTGAGTGTATTTTAATCATGTACTTCATTCTTTGAAAAATGTGGGAAAAAATCTTAAAAATTAATTATTAAATATTTTCATACCTAGTAAAATAATGCTGTTCCATGATAAGATGTTTCTAAAAATTTAGATGCCACTATACAAGACACATTTTAAATTTAAAAATTTAAGGTAGAGACAGTTTTAATTTTTTCCCCATTCTATGTATTCTCTCGGCAGTTTGGTTGAAAAGACATTTGTTAGGAGTCAATGCTGCACTCCCTGCTGGAGATATGGTGGTGACAAGGACCCTGACTTGCATATAAAATACTTTTAGTTTGTAAATGCTAGAATTCCTTCTGCAGTTACCTTTTCTATTAGTTCATTTAGCAAAATGCTTAGGTTGTTACACAAATATTCAGTGTCTTGACTCAGCACTAGGGGGAGCAACACTGCAGAAGAAAAACAAAATTCAAGTTCAAATCATTATAAGAATATTGAAAATTACAAAATTTCAGAAGTGAATAGCTGAGAAGTGGTAGGATGTCTAATCACAGACTTGTGATGGTGAGCAACTTCCATAACCAGTCAGGAAAATACTTTCTAAGTGAGGTTAGATGGTGGAAGATGATGATGCTGCTTTGGATTACTGAAATCTTTTTAAGGGAAGTTTTCCCAAGGCTGGAACTTTTTGAGTCCATACATTAAACAATCTCCAGGAAACTAGAACCTATCACTTTCAAGGACTGTGCTGCCAAGTTTTGCTAATTAGCAGGGATAAGGCAAGGATAAGTAGGTAGAACAGTTTTGTTTTCCTTGTAAGAACATTTTTTAAAAATTCAAGAAATTTTGAGTTGAAAACAAAGAATTATGGGAAAAATAGATTGCAATACTGAGGACAGAAAAATAGCAAACTTGGATGAAGTGCTTGTTCTTATGCTTTATATATGTTGTCATTTAGGCTTCCCTAGGATGGTAAAGAGATTGGTTATGCCAACCATATTTTTCAAATTAGAACACAGGCTCTGTATGAGCTAAGCATTATACTAATCCTTAACTATTTGTTTCTCTCACTATAATATATTTACATAATAAATGTGATCAGAATCTATACAAAACATGGTTAACTATTTTATTTTATTTTATTTTTTGACCTTGACAAATAGCTTTAGAAGATGAAGACTTTATTAAAGTACAGTAGAAAGACATGGTAAATTTTATTTTAAAATTGAATGCAAAACACTGAAAGTGCACATTATCTGAGAAAAACTTGTAATATTTGGCATTTGATATTTCATACAAAAATAAATTCTTCAAAAGTAAACTATATATTTAATTACCAAAAGAGGAAGCTCAGCCCATAGGGTTCTTAACTTTTAAAAGTGGTGTTTTTAATCTTAACTTATTTGAGCTGAGTATATAAAGAGGATGTGTTTATTATCAAAAGTCACTAACGCCCTATAAAGTCTCTCTAATTCCTCATGCTGATTCAGGCGGTGCTGATGTCACTGTCTTTTAGTGGTCTCATAACATGAATGTGTTGATGTGGACATGAGGATATGATGTACCAACTCAGATCCTTTCCAGTAACCCCCTGGTGTTAGTGACTGGTGAGTAAGACATGCTAAACTCACAGCTGAGAACAAAAGACACTGAGTTTACCTTTTAAGCATGAAGAATGCGCCCCTGTTTCCTACTCCTAAATTATGTGATGCTTTATTGTTCGATTTACAGAGTGGTGGGTTCCCACAGAACCCTGAAGGGAAAGAGAAAAATAGTCACCTTCTTGAGAGTATAGTTACTAAAATATTTAACCAACCCCTAGTCCCCAAATTGGAGGAGGTACTAGACTTGCATGTTCCTAAATTTGGGTTCTACAAATTGAGGAATACCATTGACTTTTCATCTGGAGATTTCTGAAGGCAGAAAGCCCACTTGTGAGTGGGTTCACAGAAGCAGGAGGCCAGCAGGGCATGAGAGTATCATAGAGTGCCTATGAAAAGGAGGCATTAAGGGCCACCATATCCTTATTCCTAGAGGGCATGGAAGCTAGTATTCAAGACTCCACCTGAGAGAGCCCAAAGTTGAGCAGACAGGAGCCCCTTAGATTATCGTTCAGTAGAATGTATACCCAGAAGGGTATATGTACCACCAATGAGGGTTGAGGAGACATGTACAGTGGCTAAGAAAACCCCATATACCATCTACATGGAAACTCCCAAGTCACTGGAACCAATGAAATCACACTGCATCTGATGGAGAACAGGGACCTCCTCTCATCCCTCTGAAAGCACCTGACTGTGACTTTGGCTTTGGTTAATTCCAGTGGTCAGACCGGAGGGTAACATCGGTGGCAGAAGCCTCTGAAGAGAAACAGATAATATGTGGGCAGAGAAAATCAGGGAGGTTGAGAAGGATGCCATGAGAAGATGGCTTAAAGCTGGACAGTATACATTTTCATGAAAAGATTAAGGGACAAATTTCAGTAGGTGGGATTGAATTCATCAGGAAGAATTGAATGAGCATGAGTAGTGGTTCAGTCTTTAAGCCAAACTACTATGTTTGAATCCTGGCTACTCTGTTCACTAGCTATGTGATCTAAAGCAATTAATTGTCCCTGCACCAAAGCTTTTTGAACAAACTAAATGAATTAGAATAGTATCTTGGACATAATAAGCAGTTAATACTTATTAGATATCTTGGATATAAGAAACAGTTAATACTTATTAGATATAATAATGATGGTGATGATGACAAAGTCATCACCCAGATACAAGTGGGCTCATAAATTTGATACCAGTTAGGGAAAAATACATCCTAATTTTGTGCATAACTGGATTCCAATGCTTGATTTACACCTCTTTCAATGTTTATATTTATATGAAGCACAATATAAAGCTAATTATTAATTAAATATCCTTTTATCAATTATATAGCTTATGTAGTCAAAATTGACTCCATAAAAATAAATAATTATAACCACTGAAGTGGTTATTTTATTCAAAGAAAATAAAAACATTTTTTACTTTTTAAATCAAATCTCAAAACATGGATTTAAAATTCCCATCTTTTGTTGAAATAGATGGCCATCATACACACTGCTTTTTGTAAGATTAAATGTTAATTCCTTTGTGCTGCACATAGACTTTAGATCTGGTACCTATCTGCCCATCCAACCTCTTATTCTTCAGTCATGAAATCCATTCTCTGGCTTTACACAGGGTCTTTTTTCTGCTTGTAGACACACACACACACACACACACACACACACACACCACCTCTTTGTTGTAGGAAGTTTCTTCTGTTTTCCTCAATTGTATTTATAACACTTTCCTCCTCTGAAATGCCTTCCATGAGTTCTTTCTCTCAACATTGAATTTCATTAATTTTCAACATTCATTTTAACATTCATTCTTTCAACAAATATTTCCTGAACACATAATGGTTTCAGGCATCATTCCATGCCCTCAGAGTACAGTGATGATCAAAGTTAGACAAGGTCCCTCATCTCAAAGAAATGGCCCACTGCTGGGAAAAGGCAGATAAATAGGAAGACAAAAAAATGAATAGCATTGACATTTAGGTCAGTGATGAGGAAAGACCTTCTGAATGATAAAATTGCCAGGGCATATACTCTAGTAACAGAGACTTGTCTGTTCTCACTGCTGTATTCCCAGGGCCAAGGACAGTGTCAGGAACATAACTGATCCTCAATAAATATTTTTTTGATACAACCATGAATGCAATGGATACTTTTGGAATTCAAAGGCAGTGTTCCGGGCAGAGGAAAAAGCAAGGGCAAAGGTCTTACAGGAGGAAGGGGTTTGGCATGTTTGAGGAGCACGAAGTAGGCCAGGGAGCCAGAGGAAGACCAGTAGGAAGTGTGGTCACACAGGAAGACAGGACTTTGTAGATTCTGGTCTAGGATACAGTAGGAAGTCATTGAAAGCAGGTGGAAACTTTGCCATTGTTTTCTTCTCCTATCTTTATTATTCTTTTTATTCTACTTACTTTGGTTTTATGTTTTTTTCACCTCTTGATTTTGACACTTAGTTTACTCATTGTTTTTTGTGAGTTTTACTAGTTTTACTAATACATGAGTATATCACTATAAAATTTATCTAAGTGCTGCTTTGACTTTATTCTTCAAGTTTTGATAAGCAGTATTTTTATAATACATAACTGTTTTATCTCAATTTGTATTTCTTCTTTGACAATTTAATTATTAAGAACTGTGTTTTTAAATTCCCAAATATATGGGCTGTTGGTTATTTTGTTTTTAATTTTGTTATAGTAAGAAAACATGACATGAGTCACATGGTATTTGTTGAGACTTGCTTTGTAGCCTAATATGAGGTTAATGTTTCATGTGTACTTCAAAATACTTTCTAATTATTAGATACAAGTCTCCCTATATGTGTATTATATCATGTATATTAATTGCGTTGTTCAAATCACCTATATTTTTACTAAATCTCTGTCTTTTTATCCTGTCATAATCATAATTCACATATGTTGTTAGGTGCATGTACAAGTTCAAAAGTGGTATATCTTCCCAATAAATTGCTTCTTTTATACAACCCTTTTGAAATATAACAATGCTTTCCTCCCACCCAAATGTCTCATCTGACACCAATATGGCCACCTTCGCTGGCACTGCCATGTCATTCCCACTTTCTACTTTCCATATTTCACTTTGTATTTTCTTCTCTTTTCCTATTGGATAAATCATGTGGTTTTTTTTTTTTCAAAATTTCCTTTGATTCTTCTTTTACTATTGTATGGCCAAAACGTATTTACTTTCTATCCTTTAAGTGGATAAATTCACAGTGTTCATATATGCCATAGAAAGTGTTGGGGCGCCTGCGTGGCTTGGTTGGTTGAGCGTCCAATTTCGGATCAGGTCATGATCTCATGGTTTGTGGGTTCGAGCCCCGCATCGGGCTCTGTGCTGACTGCTAGCTCAGAGCCTGGAGCCTGCTTCGGATTCTGTGTCTCTTTCTCTCTCTGCCCCTCCCCTGTTCACACTCTGTCTCTCAAAAATAAATAAATGTAAAAAAAATTTTAGAAAGTGTAAAGATGACTAGTATTTTACTCTCCTCTCAGATTATATAAAATTGGTAGAATGCATTAACTCTAATATCCTCAGTGATCTATGTGTGCTATTGGTTCTGAAACTCATCTTGCTTTTAAGCCCTCCTCTCCCCAAAGCAAGCATTTTTATTTCAGGGATGGTAGTTTTTAGTGTCTATACTAATTTGGTTGAGCCATATCTGTTTACCCACTTTCTTTTTCTGTTCTGCACTGTTTTTTACGTCTCAGGCCTTCCTCCTGGGGTCAATCTGTTTCTTTAGTGAAAATCTATTAATTACATTATAAAATCTCACAGTCACTGTCTGAAAGTGTTTTTATTTTCTCCTTCTTTAGTGATATTTTGTTTGGTTTATTTTATATTGATGGTCATTTTCCACTCTGAAGACATTTTGCTGTCTTCTGGTCTCTGTGGTTGCTGTCCTGGTAGTCTAATTATTCTGTCTTCATAGCTAATCTGTCTTTCCTATCTGGTTACTTTTAAGATGTTCTCTCTGCTTTTGTGTTTTGCAATGTCTATTTCAGATGCATTACTTTTTCTTTTTCTTTTTTTTTGTTCTTATATAGGAATTGTGTTGTTTCTTCTCTCTCATGACTTCTGTAAAATACTGAGACATTGTTTCAGATGTTTCCTCTCCACTGTTCTTTCTATTCTCTTCTTGGGAATTATGAGACCTATGGCAAAGCTTTTCATTATTTCTCTGTCTCTCTTAAACTTTCTGTCATACTTTCCATTCTTAGTTATCTCCATCTCTTTCCTGGAAAATTTATATATTCTGTCAAATTGTTTTTCTATTACATGAAGTCCTTAGTAGCACTAAGTACTTCTGTTGTTGTTTCTGCACACTCTGTCTCATTTGGATTTTTTCCTTTGTATGTTTTGTAATTTTTTTCTAGACAGTTTGTCTCTAGATGTGCTTGTTTATTTTCCTGAGAGAATCTCATGGGAGTATGTTGGGTCACGTTCCTTAGAACCAGACACTTGAAATGAGGCTTTGGTGGTAGTGCGTATTTAGGGAGTGTTCCAGGCAAACTGGTGAGGGTGTGGAGAACAGGAGAGAGAAGAGGAGGAATCTGACCAAGCGTATGACCTCAGGCAAAGTCCCATAGAAAATGATCTCAGGCTGATTCTGAAGGTGACTCTGGAGTTTAAGTTATGCCACCAAGTTGTTGCAACTGAAGCTGGAGAGCTACGAAAATCGGGTGGGAGAATGTGTCTTGGAGGGCAGTGCTCTGAAACAGGAGGTCCAGCAGTGCCAGCTGGGAAAGCATACCCACCAGGGAGTCCCTGTCTCAAGAAACAGTAAAGATGGATCTGGGGGATCTTGGTGAAGCACAGACACTGACATTATCCACTAAGATGTCTCTGCAGGGTGATTTTACATTCAATTTAGCACTTAAGAATATAACTGGCTGAGGACCAATATTTATATTTGCTTGTCAATTAGAGGATTCTCTGATACCACGCAGGTTTCTATTCTGAAAAGTGCAGGCCAAAGGAATGGATTTCTCATTTAAGACTTGTTTTCTCCCAAAGTACAAGCCAAGATGAGCTTGCGTGTCAGCACCCTGACTGCTGAGCCACTTTTTTTTTTCCTTCCTAGATCTTCTACACTGGGGACAGCTTCTCCAGGAAAGGTCTTTCAGCAAGATTTCATTCAGTTCTACACCTTAATCGTGTTCTGTGCAAGGATTAAAATCCGATCCAGGTATTAGCTGGTCTAATGAGCCCTCCACATCCCTCTACTACAACTTCTGAGGGCTGCATACGTGTTTACACACCATCTGGTTAGAGATTTGGAGCTGTGTCTGTGAAATGGCTCTTACTCTTCTTTTGTTTCTTTGGTTTTTTTTTCCTTACTTAATCCTTCAGTGTGGATCTTCTGTCTCTTTTCTATTGCAGATGAATTTTATGTGGGAAGAACTTCAAATTCAAACTGTAAGCAAGAGTCTTATCCTTCCAGTCTTGGTTTGGACCCCAGTAGTCTTAGCAGGATCCTCAATTGCCCTTAATTGTTAAGATCAGTGACAGAAAAAAATTGGAGAGTATGGACAAAGCTGTGAGATCAAAGAGCTCCAGAGACAGAAGTGTGGAAAACTTGATATCCTCAAGAAGGATAAACAGGAAGAACATGTCACCACTATAACCAGAAGAAGAGGTGAACATAGTTTTGTGCTCTCTGGCCTACAGATGTATTTTATTTGTGTAGCATGAAAAGAATTGGTAGATAATTCTCTCTTTTATATTCTTTTTCTTAGAAAATAATCGGAAATTTCTGAGAGAGCTGGGGAAAAAATTGAAATGCTACTTGCCTCAGTTTCACTTTTATCCCAAGGAAACTGAAAAACCATCATATGCTGAATGAATGACAAGATATGAGCTTAAAATCTCAAATGCTGATTGTTTTCTTCAGTACTTTCCTAAAAGTGCTGACGCAATACTGCCCCTCCTAACATTGCGTTATAAGGTAGCATCCCACATAAAGGTGTGCACAAAGCATTTAGGCTTCCAACAGGAACACTTTTAACAAATGATTCACAAGTAGATTGTAGGACTGATGCTGAACTTCAAGGTTAGTTCCAAAGTATTAAGCATTATCTTGACTTCCTCAAATGCAAATAGCTGAACTGAAAACATTCTAGGCTGGCATTAGTGTAACACATGGAGAAAACAATTATAAGATTCAAGACTATTTGTGAGGAGTGTTGATTCTGCCCAATTTGGCCAACAGACCTGAAACAATCATGGTCATGTGAAGCCTGCTATTCAGTCAGGAAGAGTTCTTTAACTCTTTATAAAGACAGAAAAAGGGTTTGTTGAGAATAACTGGTCTTACGCTGTAGATGATAATTGTATTCAGTTTCTTACAGAGATCATGCTATAAAAATTATCAACTACTCCACTCCTTTCTAATATTAGTTTTCCATTCCCTAGGAACTGGAGAAAACTCTTAAGCAAATATTGCAATTATCTCAGCTTGCATCCTCGGATATAAAAATATGTGCATAAGTCTGGAAGACTGGGAATGGGAAACACAGCAAGGGTCTGTTTTCCAACCAATAAAGAACTCCCAGGCAAGAGAAAATAGAAGTACAGAAGTTTGGTCAAGTCCAATATACTATTGTTAGTAGGGAGTGTTTTTGCATTGGTCACTTAGATTATCAATTGGCCCAGCCATCCTCAGCCTGCCAGCAAGGGAGCTACAGTAAAAAAGTAAGCAAAATCTCAAAAATCTGTTGCTCTACAACCTCCATGAGACATTGAGTCTTCTGGAAATGGTGGTATCTGCACACATTGACAAATGTTAGCTGCATTGGTGGTGTGGATAATAAGAAAGAGCTGGATTCAATGCCTTCCATTCTCTGGAATAGAAGCCCTGACTAGATATCAAGTCTTGGGCTACTTGGCATCGTCAGTGGGGCAGTGTCTGGGCAGTGATACTGTCAATAGGTAACAATGGCATAGCTGCTACTCTTAACTTAGGCATGATTAGACACATTATCTCAGTGATCTGGACCAGGATATAAGAAAAATAGTAGGTTTCCCCAAGGTGGTCAACAGAATGTTATTAAAACTCATGTGAGGGGCACCTGGGTGGCTCAGTCAGTTAAGCGGCCGACTTCAGCTCAGGTCATGATCTCACAGTTCGTTGAGTTCGAGCCCCACGTCAGGATCTGTGCTGACAGCTCAGAGCCTGGAGCCTGCTTCAGATTCTGTGTCTCCCTCTCTCTCTGCCCCTCCCCTGCTCATTCTCTCTCTCTTTCTCTCTCGCTCTCTCTCTCTCTCTCCCAAAAATAAAATAAAACATTTAAAAATTAAAAAAAAAACTCATGTGAGACACCCATTGGATATTCTTAAATTTATTTGGAAAAGTCTTCTGGATTTCTTAAGGAGTAAGTAAGATTATAGATAGCTTTTTCTTCCTTCCTTCCTTCCTTCCTTCCTCCCTTCCTTCCTTCCTTTCTTATGTTTAGTGATTTTTGAGGGAGACAGAGCAAGCAGAGGAGGGGTAGAGAGCAAGGGGGACAGAGGATCTGAAGCAGGCTCTGTGCTGAGAGCAGGAACCTGATGCAAGGCTGAAACCCATGAACTGTGAGATCATGACCTGAGCCAAAGTTGGACGCTTAACTGACTGAGCCACCTAAGCAACCAGCTTTTTCTTTTTTAATACTTGTTTTTATCATCTTGTTCTTAAATTCAAACTGTTATGACTCAGGAAACATAGGTGACATATGTATGGTCAGAAGAATGATGTTCTGCTTTCTCTTCCTGAATTATCCAAACTCTGCTCCTTTTCTGTGTACCTGTGGCAGATGCTGAGGTGTGCTGTTCAGATCCCCTTCAAAGGGCCTGCTACCCAGCCACAAGGAGAGGAGGGTGGGAGCATGTCAAAGTCCCCAACAATTGGCTTTCATAGAATCTGCATGAGCTTTTGAACAGAGGTCAAGTTCTTCTCAGTGTGCTCCCCAGCCAATGACTGAGCAAAGTGGTGCAACATGGAGCTGCAGGGGCTTGGCTTTGCTTGGGAGATTCCTGCCACAGGGCTGGCAGAGTTTTTGTCAGGTCTGTGTCATGTTCTGACAGTTCCCCCTGTCCAATCCTACTTCCTCCTCTTTTCTTTTAAGGTGTTATACTTTCCAATCAACAGTTTGCACTCCTGACTCATCTTGGTACCTGTTTTCTAGAGTCCAAAAGGTATCCTGCACTGTACTCATTCCATACAGTTCTGTGTTATGATATTTTGTGCAGCACAGAATATCCTCTTCTTGGACCTTCCTTCTTAATTATTTCTTATGCAGACAGTTAATTTGCTACCGGTACAAGAGACCCGATTTTGGATTCAGACTTGGTCTGGGTTTGAATCCCAACTTTGCCTTATGCTTAGCAATATGAGCTTGATCAAGTTGTAAACTCCCATGAGCCCCTATCTTTATACCCTTCCAGTCTGGGACTGAGCTAGAAACAGATCTCTTATTGGATGGAAACATGGATACATATAACTGATGTGCAAAACAATTAGACATCACCCCAACAGCTCCAGAGACAGAGATGGCATTTCATGCTTACTGTGGACAGCATGGATTTAGTTATATTTATGTTTTTATTTTTCTTTATAAGAAGAATTTACCACTAATATGTGTAAAATGGATGAAACATTATTTTTTCTTCTTCCTATTAAAAAGAAATCCCCTGCACTATAAAATTTGCTTGCATATTTTCCCTTTCTTCTCAGAATTTCTAGTTTTAGTCATATCTCATCTTCTGCCTCTCTTTGAAGTAAATATTCTCTTCCTTAAAGTTTGGTATATTTTCCTATCCATTGACTAAGTTTTGTTGTCATTTTCTTACGACAAGTGGTATTAGCTCTTCATTTTTATGATGACTAGTTTAGCTTTTGGTTGATAATTATGTTCGTTGTGTTATTTACTGTGTTTTGAAAGAGAAGTTTCACCCCATTTAACTTCCTCTTTGTCTTTTAAAATAACTACTTGAAATATTTTCCCTGGTGTTTTTCCATAGAAACAAAAATTGGGAGAAGGACGGAAAGAGGAGAGGAATTATGGAAAATGTTTTAACTTAGCTTTCTTTTTTTTCTTCTTTTCACTTTCCTTGCCAAGTTTAAAGCCATGAAGTCTTGACTAGATCTTAAGTATAGAAAAGCCCCAAACAAACTGAACCTGGTTTAAGTATGGTTACATATCCCTGTATTATATTTTGATAAGGGATCTTTTCAGTGTAGTAAGTATTTATAATAAAGAAGCACCAAATAATACTAACATCTTACCATTTTATGGTATTTTGCAGTTTTCCAAGGGCTTTCACTTTATCTTCTTTTAATCTTGAATAAAAGTATCCAAAAAGTTGAACTGCTCCTTTTGGACATTTCAGAATCCTGTTTATGTGATATTAAGAAGATTAAAATGATGTGTAATAGAATGTGAAAATGGGAGTCTTGCTTGAGACCTTAAGACAACAGAGCCCAGAGATTCCAGGCATGCACAGGACAGTTCTCCTCCAGAGACTTGAGAGCAGTCATAAATCACAGACCAGCAAGCACAATGGATGGGAGTGGAGTTCTACTATGTCTCACATTTTCCATCCAGACTCTCACCTTGTAGAATTACCACGGATGATACGGTGTCTGTTCACCTTGTCCTTCAAACTGCAAAAGACACACTTGAAGTTCACCAATTGGTTTCCTTAAATCCCCTCTCCCATGATTTAAGGTTTGGAAGAAACTCCTCCTCAAACTCTTCCTCTTTAGGGGGGCTCTTTTAAAAGACTTTTCCCAAAGTCCCCTTCACAAATTCCCTTCTACACACTAACTCCTGACTCCTGTGGCCAAGGAGTCATTAAGAGTTATATGACTGATTTTGGCTAGCTAGTTTTTCTAAGTGCTACAAGATGTTCTTCCACATTTTGATATCTGAAATCTGTTGGTCTTAGCCCAAACTTCTATTTTGAGAGCCAACTACAAATAAAATTTTGAAAAATGGTAACACATATGCACAGCCATGAGAGCAGGTCCTCTATCAAAATCAATGACTCTGACTTCAGAATTCATCCCTGATACTAAATAAATGGGTTCACATGTTATGAGATCATCACTCAAGATTTTTGCGTATCTACCTAAATATCAATGAATACGATAAAATTCAGCAAATATTCACTTATTGTTTTCTAGATGCCAACCCCCCCCCAAAAAACAAGGGTATTTGAAATAATTTCAGATATGTAGGGGCAGAAAAAGAAAAATCAAATTCAATAGCAATTTAAAAAATGAGACGTAACACAATAGCAACACATGAGTGTGGGGCTCTCCAGTCAGATGGGGGGGCCACCAAATGTTAGGTGTCCCAATTGGGTGCGGGCTGGCATCCAGGCAGTGAAAGAATTTACCCAAGGAAGAAGAAAGGAGTTGGAAGTTTATTGAATTCATTGCAAGGGAGCAAGGGAGCAGGACAGCAAAGGAGAGACTGCCTGCAGCGGTGGTGGAGGACCACAGTTATAAGATTGTCATTGGTCAGTTAGGGCTTATGGCTAGTTTGAGGCTGTTTGCATTCAGCTCAGTGGGTGCTGTCGGCCCTTTTGCCTTGTTCAAGTTTCCATTTCTCAAGACTGTTGCCTAAAAGCAGCCTCCACAATGTTATAGTTTCTATACTTTCTGTAACAAAAACTATTGACTATCGCTTTCTCGGGCACATAGCTAGGGTGTTTTTCCCAGTCCTATTTACAGATAATGCATGATTCTGGGCCTAGTTTTAACCAGTGGAATTATGTGTCACTTCTGACATGAGACATTTAGGAAGCATGTATGTCTTTTTCACACTCTTTTTTCTCATCACTAGCTGGGTAGCTTGCTCCTACCTCCAGACATTCTGATTTAATTTATATGGGGTACAACCTTGGCATCAGGATTTTTAAAAGCTCTCAGGTGATTCTAATCACCTTCTTCCAGCAAAGCTTGGGAATCCCAAGGGACAGCAGAGCAAGCAGTTGGAAGAAACTGAGGTCTTGAGTCACCACATGGAGAAAAACTATCTGCTCATCAGGAACACAAGCTTTGAACTATAATATAAATAAGGAATAAGCTTTTGGGGTCTCTTTGACAGAGCAGCTAGCATTACCTTGGTTAGCATACTTAATAAATTAGCAAAATGTAGAGAAGAAAAATCATGATGCTAAAGATTGCAGTGATAGTAATTTGCTAACAGGTATTGCTTTTGCAAAGATATATTATAAGTATATATGTTATTAATATATAATATAAGAAATGAAGATATTTCTACTACTTAAATCAGTAAGTTGATTCTTACTGATACTGGTATATTAAAAAATAATTCAGCACAAGAAATATTGTGTATACTCATACAAGAGATGAATATAAAAAAACTCTACATAGCCTTAAGTAAAGAACAAATGTTTACCTGCTCCCTGGTGTCCCATTGATATTAGAATAAAACTTAAGCTCATTATCATGACTTTCCAAGGCCAGGCGTATTTGCGTCATCTTACCTCGCTCTTCGTTGCACTTACCATTCTTCAGCTGGTGGTCTTCCATTGATGCCTCAAAGGCACACAGCCCCTTCTACTGCAGGGCCTTTGCAATTGTTTTCTTGTCTTAAAACCTATTTATCTTCCATGTGGTACAGTCAACTGAATATCTGGACTTCAGCTCAGGTCATAATCTCATGGTTGGTGAGTTGAAACCCTTCATGAGGCTCACAGCTGGCAGCTCAGAGACCGTTTAGGATCCTCTATCCCCTTCTCTCTCTGCCCCTCTCCCACTCATGCTATGTCTCTCAAAAATAAAAAAATAAGGGGCACCTCAGTGACTTAGTCAGTTGAGCATCTCACTTGGGCTCATGTCAAGATCCCACAGTTTGTGAGTTCAAACCCCTATTCAGGCTCTCTGCTCTCAGTGCAGAGCTCACTTCAGATCCTTTGTCTCCCTCTCTGCTTCCCCTCTGCTCATGTTTCTCTCTCAAAAATAAATAAACATCTAAAAAAAT
The DNA here is from genome assembly GCA_028646485.1 of Cryptoprocta ferox. NCBI lineage: Eukaryota > Metazoa > Chordata > Mammalia > Carnivora > Eupleridae > Cryptoprocta > Cryptoprocta ferox. Next base: position 81,293,020 of record CM053571.1, read on the forward strand.
AAATAATAAAAAAATGAACCTTTAAAAAAACAAACAAAAAACAAACAAAATAAAAACATAATTATCTTCCCTAACCTTTCTTACCTTTCACCTGGTTTACTCTTTCTCACCCTCCAAGCTACAGCTTAAATTTAATTTCCATAGGGAAACTTCCTGGTCTAAGTCTGGTCTGGCAATTATACACTGTATACTTTTCCCTTGTAACACCACCATTTTACTTTAAAGAATGATTCTTCTTACTTATTTAACTTTTTCCTTCCTTGCTAGACTTAAAGTCCTAGAAAGACAGGAAGTTTGTCTATTTTGTGTAATGCTATTTTCTCCAACCACATATGAGATACATAGTAGACAGTCAATAAATATTTGTTGAAAGAATAAATTAATCCAAGTCTCAATACTTTTCATAACAAGAAACAAGAGCTCAGTGGAGCTGGCGAAAGCAAGAACATCAACCTGTTGGTTTTCAGGACTTCGTTTTCACCAAGGACCAATGAATTGTACTTTCTCTGGCTTAAAACGAATATCTTTTTTCCCAAATGAATCATTAAAAAAGGAAATGCACTCTTTAAAAGGCTCACATTTGCAGAAGAATAAAAAAAATTGTTATTACGTGACTCAGCCAATGTAATCATTAGGGCTTATCTAAGTTTATTAAATGCCCTCAGGATCTGTTTCCCAGATTAGCCTCTGTGATCTGCTGTTCCAGGAACAGCATCATGTTGTTATTTTTTTTTTTAATTTTGACTGTAACCTTATGTCCTTTTATAGCATTTCCTAAGGAAGTTTGTCTGTACTCACATCCTCAATAAGAGCTATTGAATATTCAATATTAAATGCATATGTATAAGTTTGTATTTCCAGATTTATAGGACACATAGTAATGGAGATATAGATCTTACTTATGCTTTTTGTTTTGTATAAACATTTGAGTATCCTTCATTTCTACAAACCATCTTTGGAGAAACTGCTCTTTGGTTTCTACTTCTCCACTCACATAACGATAGCATGACTTGGAACAAAGTTCATTGCTTTAAAGACAATATACTTGACTCAAAATCCTATTGGGCTCACACCTACAAGTGTCCTCACTGATATCTCTCCAGGAACACAGCTCATTGCTCTTACCTTCTGCAGTTCTCTCCATGTGAATCTCTGCTCTCATTTTCAAAAGTCTTATGGTAGGAAATACCCAGGTGTCCGTGAAGGTTTAAGATTTAAGAGATGATAGAAGACTATTTGTTTGGCTAGATTCCACTGGCCTTTTCTCATGTGTCCTCTGGGTAATCTATGTTTTGCACTTAAAGGGAGAAGGGAAGGAGTAGCAGCCACTGAGACCTCTGCCTTCTAGGTTACCTTGACTTATGGAGGAGTGCTGGCTGGAACTAGAGTCTGTGCCACATGGGGGAAACCCTGAAAATGCCACCATGGAGGGGGTGAGGGGGTGCTATCACTGCAATTACTGAAAAAAAAAACTGCTGTTGCAATCAGTTTTATATCCTCAATGCAGCAAAGGCCATGCTAGATGCATAGTTGGGTGATATAGGAAATGAATTGCTTGGGGAGAGTATTGAAGCAAGACAGGATTCAGAGAAGGAAAAGTATAACAGAGATCATTTGGGCAGTTGGATGAGCAAAAGCAAGGATATTGAGGTACTTAGTACAGGAGATATACCAGAGCTGTAAGTAGTAGAGTTTAGTTTGTATAGAAGGGGTCATTGAGGATAAGGCAAACTTTGGGAGGGCCTTAAATGACAGAGGAGTGATGAAAGATGTGTGAATGTGGTGGAGAAGTGTTTGGAGATGAATTTTAGGAGATGAATGTAATATGTACGTGTAAAATGGTTTCGGTGGAGTGAGACAATTAAGAGGTAGATACAATAAATAATGAGACTCAAAGAGAGAAGGGAGGCAGAGAGAGAGGAAAGAGGTGGATGGAAGTCATTGCTAAGTGTAACATAACTGATTTAGTAACTGTGACGTTGGAGGGGAGGAGAGTAAAAGAAAGTTGGTAATGAGTTCATGATTACTCCAAGCCTTTATATCTGAGTTACCAGGGCAATTAAATAAAGAATTGGGAGGTGGCACTAGTTTAGCAGTGGGGAAAGAGACATAGAGAAATAATATACTATATTATAATAATACAGCATACTAATACACTATAATATTTACATCTTATTTTTTAATGTTCATTTACTTTTGAAAGAAAGAGAGACAGAGTATGAGCAGGGAAGGGGACAGAGAGAGGGAGACACAGAATCTGAAGTAAGCTCCAGGCTCTAAGCTGTCAGCACAGAGACTGATGCAGGGCTTGAACCCACAAGCTATGGAATCATGACCTGAGCCGAAGGTGGACACTTAACCAACTGAGGGACTCAGGCTCCCCTATAATATTTACATTTTAATTATGACTATAGAGTTCTAATAATATACACTTAATTTCAGAAAAGAGAGTTTAGATTTTACCAAGGTCCTAACGAGATGGAGACATTTTTCCTGACCAATGCTGATGTTGTGGGTTTTCTCTACTGACCTCCAAAATTATGTCTGACCCTTACTGCAATTGTGAGGCAAACATATTACAATTGCTTGTTTACTTATCTCTATTCTGCAGTGTTCTCTACACTCTTCAGGGAGGCAGGGAAAATCTTTATTATATTCCTAGTATATTCCTTATTATATTCCCAGCCAAAGAATCTTTATAATTATGGTATTTCACAATACTTTGCTGTTACCTAAGTTATGAGGAGGGCTGCTTCAACTTTCTACTTCACAGCTTGAACAAAGAAAGAGCTGACACAATCTGCAGAAAGAAGAGAGGCCCTAACCGCCTGAGCAACAGAAAGTTTGGGTTTGACTGTTTAAACAGTGATTTCATTAGCCCATGGCTAACTAAATAAGGATATACAGTTAAATTATAATCACCTTAGACCAAGAGTTGTATTTGGCACCATGACTCAGCATTATTACCTGCACGTAAAAATATTTCTGGAAGTTATCCTGGTAAACAATCAGTTGTGAAGCCACTATACCACTATGTTTCTCAAACTGGGATAGAGGCATTGGACCCTTGACACAACAGATTAATCATGGACCATATTCCTGATGTGTTGATTTGACTTGAAGATTTGGGAAAACATACTTTTTTTCATTGAAGTCAACTTGCATATATTATTTGACTATTCAATAAATATTTATTGCATTCAGGCAGAATATCAGATTCTGGGAAGTATTGATTTAGAAAATGAATTTGGGGGCATCTGGGTGTCTCAGTCAGTTAAGCATCTGACTCAGGTTCAGGTCATGATCTCATGGTTCTTGGGTTCAAGCCCCATGTCAGGCTCTGTGCTGACAGCTTGGAGCCTGGAGCCTGCTTCGGATTCTGTGTCTCCCCCTCTTTCTCTACCCCTCCCCCACTCACTCTCTGTCTCTTTCTCCTCTCTCTCTCTCTCTCCCTCAAAAATAATCATTAAACTTTTTTCAGAAAATGGATTTGGTAGTGGTATTGGGTCCATTGGGTAAAGTGCAAAATTTGAATGTACTTTTAAGTTGAAGCATAACACCATAAGAAATTTTGATCTTGAGGTGGATTCCTTCAGATTTAACTACCATGTCCATAAAGGTGTACATTCACTCTTCTCAAGTGCTCAGAGTGACTCTTGGGAAGAGCTGGGGAGGTAAGCGTGGAAAACTGTGTAAGTGTGACAGCAACATGCCCTGAGGTGCTTCATGGAGCAGGCACAGCAATCTAACATTCCTGCTCTGCCTGTGAGCCACCATACTTATGAAAGTTCAACAGCCTCTGGAAAGTAGATATTGTCTTCATTGAAACTAGATTCAGTTTCTGGCGCAAAGAAACTGCTTGTGGCCTCTGATCACTGGTGGTGCAAGAATGATTCTTTTCTTTGTTATGAGTTTATATAGAAAGTTGTAAAGGGCTGGAAATATCTTTTTACCTTTCTGCCCCCTAACCCTGAGTTGAATGCCTTGTTAGATATAGAGAAGAATACTAATAGTTTTAAAATGTCCTTTATATGATTTTGGAAACTGCATGTAACATATATGGTATAGAGAGGCACATGCACACAAAATACTCATCTGGAGGGGCGCCTGGGTGGCTTAGTCAGTTGAGTGTTCAACTTTGGCCTAGGTCATGATCTCGATATTCCTGAGTTCAAACCCTGCATTGGGCTCTGTGCTGACAGCTTGGAGCCTGGAGCTTGTTTCAGATTCTGTGTCTCCCTCTTTCTCTCTGCCTCTCCCCCACTTGTGCTCTGTCTGTCTCTCAAAAATAAATAAACATTAAAAAATTGAAAAACAAAAAACAAAACAAAAAAACCCCAGAGTACACATCTAGAGTTTTATGTACACCTAGATGAATCCAGAAAAGTAATCAGACATACTACATGACATCAATAAGAAATTACTTCTAGAATTCTGCCTACTAAATTCTTAAAAAATTTAAACATATTAAAGAGGCCAGTTTTAATAAAAATAACTAATTACAGAATTCACAAAGGGAAAGCAATTACATAACTTTTAATGTGTCTTAATTTAGTATAATATCTTTGGATATCTATTTAAAAGATTATAGAGAAAATACATATAACTAGCATACGATATTAATAGATTTCTTTTAAAATATATAAATCAGTTTATGTTTTTTAGTCATAATTAATAGGCTTGAAATGTTTACAATACTAGTCTGATGAGCTATTGTCAAAAATACTCCCAATGTAAATAATGTAATCAAAATTGTTATAATACTTAAATTAGCAAGGTCTAAATTTATTTATTTTTATTATTTGTTAGAAGCAAAAAGAGTTTTACTATTTTCAGTTTGAATAAATAAAAATATATTTTTTCCATAAGCATTTCATTTAACTAATGACAAAAGTATGAATCACTAATTGTGTAGATAATTAGGTTTGCTACCAATCCTATCTTTACTAAATCTGAACAATGTTGGAGCCAGTCCCATCTTTTTAATTTGACAAATAAAGATGAAGTCTCTGTCCCATTTCTGAATGTACATTATTTTTAATACTTGATATCATTTACATAATTTTTGTTTATTTGTGTCACCAAGTCAATGTCGAATTTGCACCAAGTTATAAACAGCATATTGAGACTTGCCTGGCCAAATTCAAAAAACTCAGCTCTCATGAAATTAATATTACTGAGATTTACTACCAAGCCAATGAAAAGACAATGTCATGGATATGCTCTAGATAAGAATTCTAGTGGGAAAGTGGATGCTATTGGTTCCTGATGCCTCTCTGTTTATAGACAAGCACCTGAACTTTGGTGGTCACTGTGGCCTATATAGAATGAGGAATCCTCCAGTTTGGAGAACACTTAGACTTAAGGTTTACATGCTATTCGGCCCAGCAAGGCAGTTCCTTGTTGTCCCTCCGGGACATACTTTACATTCTATTACTTTCTGCGTCACTTGGCCTAAAGTAACACATAGCAAAATAAAGAGTAAAAAAAAGCACATTTCCTTCAACACATATTCATTGATTGTTTGCTGGGTAATGCAATAAATATCGAAGCTACAGAGTTGAAGAAGACATGGTCTAGGCTTCCAAAAATTTTAAAATCGCATTGGAAGAGAGACACATAAATAAGTATAATGCAAATGTAACTCACTAAAAGATATAGACACCAGCAATTACGGAGCCTAAAGACTATAATTAACAAGCCATGTTCAATAGCTGGACAAAGAAGGGAAGAGAATTTAAGACAAGTGGAGCAAAAGCATGGACTGTGAGTAACTTGTTCTGAGAGTATTCTGCAAGAACAGCTAACATTTCTAATCAATTTTAATTTGATAAACAAGTGATGTCTTGCAGTAGGAGTAGTACGTGACACTGAATGTTACATGATCACAACTAAGCCAGTGGTTTCTCTCTCTCTCTCTCTCTCTCTCTCTCTCTCTCTCTCACTGCAGGATTGTGGGTGATAATCTCCTATGCTTGGCTACTTGGTCTTAGGCCATGGTGTTTGGCAGAAACCAGGGATTTTTCAGAACATTGGAAGGTGCCCACAACTGGCACTGGTGCATTGTTTGTCACTTCAAAGCACCTATGGACAGTCCTCTGCTTTTCCATATGAGAGTAAGCTTAGGAATGTTTTGCTTCATTCTAGGTCAGGCTGCCTGCAGATACAGAACCTTTCCTCTCCTGCCTTATTGCCAGTTACATTAAGTAAGTATATGACAAGAGATTTTTAATACTGTACCATAGTCAACATCTGTGTGAGTGTATACAATGGCCCTCATGCAGAAAAAGATTTCATTGAGCCAATAGATAGCAGTTTTTCCATTAGTGATAGTGAAAGTCATCCTACACAATAACCCTCCTCTCTCTGATCTCCCTCACACCATCCGTGAAAGTTTTCAAAGGTAAGTGCAGGTTAATTTGTTTCTTTTTCTTTATATTTTGTATTTTCTTTATTATTTTGAATTATGTTACAGTATTATAATCATTTTTATACGAATATTTTTTAGGTTGTGGAATGAATCATCTGAGTTTCCATCATTTCTTATGGGGAAATTCACTTGGATATACAAGTGCTTTGGATTATAAGCATGTTTCCAGAATGAATTATACTTGCAAACAAAGTTCTACTGTATTAGTAAATTGAACTAGTAATATGTAAAAAGGAGATGATAACATAACCAGCAGGAATTTATCACTGGAATGCAAGGTTGGTTTAATACTAAAAAATTGAACAATTCATTTTGGCATATTAACAGAATAAAATGGAAAAAGCATATGATCAGTACAATAGATGCATAAAAAACACCTGACAAATTTAAACATCTATTTATGATAAACTCTTTCAACAAACTGAATAGCCAGAAATATCCCTGATCTGATAAAAGGGATATATAGAAAACCTGCAGATAACGTTACACTTAAGAGTGAAAAATTGAATCCTTTTTCAAATTAAGAACAAGCCAATTATACCCACTCTTATTTCTATTCAACATACTAGCTAGTGCAATAAGGTAAGAAAAAAGAAACAGGAGACTGACAGGAAAAAAGTAAAACTTTCTTTATTGATAGATGACATGATCATGAATGTAGAAAGTTTTTAAGGAATCTGCAAAAACACTAGAACTCATAGGTGAATTTAGCAATATTGCAGGATACAAAGTCACTTCTATATTCTAGTAGTGAACAATTAAAAAATGATATTCAAAGAATGCCATTTATAGTAGCATTAAAATGATAAAATACTTTGGGGTAGATTCAACGAACTATGTGTAAGACATAATCACTGAAAACATATCTAATAGATAAAAGAAGACCTAGAGAGAGAGATGTATTGTGTTCATGGATTGGAAGACTCAATATTGTTAAGAAGCAAATTCTCCCCAAACTTATTTATAGATTCAACACAATTAAAATCAAATTCTCATCAGAATTTGGTAGAAATTCTCAAGCTAACTTTAACATTTATGTAGAAATGAAAATTGCATTGAAAATTGCATTGAAAAGCCCAAATAATCTTGAAAATGAAGAACAAATTTAGAGAACTAATCATACCTGATTTCAAGATGTACTATAAGGCTACTGTATAAAAACAGAGTGGTAAAGGTAAAAGGATACACATATGGGTCAATAGAACAGAACAGAAAGTCTAAGAAGAAATGTACATTTGTTCAAAGGATTTTTGACAAAGGTGCCAACGTAATTCTGTGGGAGAACAGAACTGTTTTTTTAACAACTTAATTTATATATGAAAAAAAAAAGAACTTAAACTTCTATCTCATACCATCCACAAAAATAAACCCCAAATAGACCATAGACCCAACATAAAAGTTATGGATATATTTTATATTTCTAGAAGAAGATGTAGGAGAAAATATTTATAACTTTAAAGTAGACAAAGATTCTTAAAGAAGAAAGTCAAAGCACCAGTAAACAAACAAAAAGCAGTAATTGGACTTGATCAAAATTAAAACATCTTAAAAACACCATTAAGAAAGTGACAAAGCAAGCCAAAAATTATTGACACATATAGCTGACAAATGACATATCCAGAATATACAGATAGTCGCTGACTTATAATGGTTGAACTTGTGATTTTTTAACTTTATGATGATGCAAAAGGGATATGAATTCATTAGAAGCTTAGCTTTGAATTTTAAAGTTTGATCTAGGCTGGCAATATGCTGTATGGTGCTTGGATGTGATGCTGGGCAGTGGGAACAAGCCACACACCATGAACAAAAACAACCAGTACATCCATTCTGTACCCATTCAACCATTCTGTTTTTCACTTTCAGTACAATATTCAAAAAAATTACATGAGATATTCAATACTTCATTATAAAGTAGATTTTGTGTTAGATGATTTTGCCTATTTGTAGGCTAATGTAAGGGTTCTGATCACGTTTAAGATAGGCTAGACTAAGCTATGATGTTTGGTAGGTTGCGCATAATAAATGCATTTTTTATTTATGATATTTTCAGTTTACAATGGGCTTATCAGGCCATAACCCCATTGTAAACTAAGGCAGGTCTGTAGATGAAAAGTTACAACTCAATAAGAAAATAAACTACCAAATTAAGAGTTTGAATAGACACTTCACAGAAGAAGAGCATCAGTTTTCTATTGTGGGATAGCATACTGGCACGAACCTAACTGGCTTATAACAATACCCATTTATTGTCTTATATTTCTATAAGGCAGAAGTCCAGGTGAGCTAAACTGGGAGCTTTGCTTAGGTTCTCTCAAATACAAAACAAAGGTGTTGGCCTGACTGGGCTCTATTTGGAGACTCTGAGGAAGAATCCACTTCTGAGCTCATTCACGCTATTGGCAGAATTTAGTTCTTCATGGTTGTAGAAATGAAATCTCCATTTTCCTCCTGGTTGTTGGCTTGGGGACTTTGCTCATTTTCTAGAGGCCACTCTCGGGTTCTTGACTCATGGCTTCTTCACCTAAGCAAAGAGAACCTCTCTCAAATCAAATCCTTCTTATCCTTCAGATCTACTTGACTTTCTCTTCTGCCACTAGCATCAGAAAACTCTCTGCTTTTAAAAAGATCATGTGATTAAATTAGGCTCATCTAGATTATCTGCCTACTTTAATCTAATTTTTAATCTATTGTAACCCTAATTACACCTGCAAAAATCCCTTTACCAGGTGACATAAAATAATCACGGGAGTGACACCAGGAGCAAAGTTCATGACCGCTATCTTAGAATTATGCTTGCCACCTAGAGATGTGTGAACCAACAGGCCCATGAAGATATACTCCCAAAACCATCAGTCACAGGGAAAGACAAATTGAAACCACAATCAGGAAACTATACACATCAAATTAGGAAACTAATAAAATTAAATATTGGCAAGACTGTGGAATAACTGGAGCTTTCATACTTTTCTGAAAGGAATGAAGGAAGGTTTCAATTTCTTTGGAGAATATTTTGGCAATTTTTGTACAGTTATAAGTGGAATTGCTATATGACCCAGCAAGTCCGCTGTTTGACATTTACCCAAGAGGAATGAAAACTATATTTATAAAACTTTCATTGAAGATTTATCCATCATTATCAAAAACTGGAAATAACCGATGAACTGATGAACATATACAGGTGAACTGATAAACAAATTGTGGGGTGTTCATACAATGAGTTCTCAACAATAAGAAGGAATAAACTACTAATATGTGCAACAACATGGGTGAATCTCAAAAAAAGAACCACTATACTTAACCAAGAAAGCCAGACATATATGTATGTATGACTATATTTACATGACATTTTTGAATAGGCAAAACTAATCTCTAGTGATAGTCTCAGATCAGTGGTTACTGTAAGTGGGTGATGGTGAGATTGCCTAGTCAGAAGTACAAGAGAACTACCTGGGGAGATAACAATATTCTATATCTCTGGGGTGTTCATTTTTATACCCAAAATATTTCAGATTTTACATATATAGTGGATTATTTTTATTTTACAAAAATTATACTTAAAGTTGATTTTAAAATATAATGTACATATTTCTAATGATAACAAACATATTTGTCTTCTAATGAAAACAAACATATTTGTCTTCTTTTATTATTTAACACCATTCTGGAATTTGGAGTTGATTAAAATTAGAGATAGAATATAAATAAACTATAAGTATTTGAAAGTCAGAAGTAAGTTGCCTTAGTTTGGGTTTCTGTAACAAATTACCAGGGTAAGTAATTTGTTGACTGGGTGGTTTAAACAACAAACATTTATCTGTCAGAGTTCTGGAGGCTGGGAAGTCTAATATCAAAGTACCAACAAATTTGTTTCTTAGAAGGCCTTCATCCTGGTTTGCAGATTTCTATCTTCTCACTCTGTCCTCATATAGTAGAGAGCAAAGAGAGCAAATGCTAGTGTCTTTCTCTTCTTATAAGGACACTAATCCCATCATGGACCTCATGACCTCATCTAAATATAATTATCTTCCAAAGGACCCACTTCCTAATACCATCCCACTGGGGGTTATTTTAACATGTGAGTACAAACATGTACTCCATAATACAAGTATAATACTATTTGCAGATAAAATATTTTCTGCAAAGTCAAGATAACATGGTAAAACAATATTGAGATTATTGAGAAAGCTTAGCAAAATGGCTAAATATAGGATAAAAATATAATCAGAAAATATAAACAAATAGTGCATTCTTAATAGGAGTACAAAATATGAAATAAAAATATAAAATTTGTATGATCGGTCATTATGAGAAATGTACAGACCTATATAAATTTGATAGTAAGATAAAAGAAGCCTTAAGTAAATGGGAAACCATGTTTTCAAATAGAACACATTTAAAAATATGATTTTTTTGTGAATTAATTCATAAATCTAGTAAAATTCCAATAAAATGCCCAACAGAGAATAAATAGCTCAGATAATTTTGAAAAGAGTAAAAAGCAGACTGGCACTACCAGGGTTAAAATATACTTTAAAACTATAATAATCAAATTCATCAGATCATCATAATATAGTTTTGAAAAAAATTATCCATTAAACAGAATAGGTGGCCCAGAAACAGATCTTATTATAAAATAATGATAAGTAAATGACAAAGATCAAAGATGGTATTACACATCAGGGCAGAGTAAAAAGATTAAATGGTGATGGTGTAACAAATAAAATATTAACTTAAGTTCTCATTCCATAGCATATGCCAAAATAAATTCTGTAACAGAATTAAAACAAAACAAAACAAAACAAAACAACAACACTTCAGGGGTGCCTGGCTGGCTCAGTCGGTCAAGAGTCCAGCTTCAGCTCAGGTCATGATCTTGCGGTCCATGGGCTCAAGACACACATTAGGCTCTGTGCTGACAGCTCAGAGTCAAGACCCTGCTTTGAATTTTGTCTCCCTCTCTCTCTGCCCCTCCCTTACTCACACTCTGTCTCTCTCTTCAAAAATAAATAAACGTTAAAATTTTTTTTAATCCTTTAAACAAATATGAATAAAAGTTAGTATTTATTAACTAAAGCATTGGAATACAATGCAATAGTAAAGGCACCAAATTTGCTTAAGTAAATTTTCCCTTAGAAGAAAGCATCATGAATGTGGACACCCTGGAGGTCTGACCCATCACTAACCTCTGACCTCCAGGAGATCTAGCTAGTGTGTGTGCTCGAATAAATCTTAATGGAGTGTATGAAAACAGCTGTTTTTATTTTTGTAAAGGCAGCACCATGATTATTTTCTTAAACAACAAATTGGGAAACATATTTGTCATGTATATATAAAGATTAATATACTCTTATTAAAACCATGCAAATAATAAAAAACTTCGCTAAGACCTTAGATGGACAAGTATATGAACAAGCTATTTGACAACAGAAAGAATACAAAGATTAATGAACATTTGAAA
>CM053571.1:81305010-81526470 GCA_028646485.1 Cryptoprocta ferox
AAACAAATAAACATCTTAAAAAAAAAAAAAAGCTCATCATAAAATTAAATATGATAGTGAAAAATCGGCAACTCTATGTCCAATATAATAGGAAAATGGATTTTAAATTATGGTATAGCCAGACAATGCATTATGCAGCCATTTAAACGATTTCTATAAAGATTTTAAAATTCCATCAGAAAATAATTGTTTCTAAAGGTACAGTGAGGAGACAAATTATTTTGTGATTGCCAACAATATAAAATATGCATAGGAAAACTACATATTAGCTTTTACTGAAAGGACAGGCACGCTCTCAGCACTTTAAAGGTATTATCTCATTTACCTTCACATCAAGACTATGAAGCCATATATAGTTTTCCCCATTGAACCCTCGAGGAAACTGATACACGGAAAGATTAATTTGCCCAAAGTGTTTCAGCTGAATGAGGTAGCAGGGTTTGATAGCAGCTGCGCCCTCAGGTCTACGCTTTTACTCAGTTAAAATGTAACAAAATGTTTTCAGTTTCATAGGCTTGGGGGCTCCTTGGTCTCCCTTATACTTTTCCGTAATTTCCAAAGTTTCTACAATAAGCGTGACTTTAAAATCATTAATCATCTTAATAATATTAATATACTTTTTTAAAATCTCAAAGTCAACCTGATTTTCTATAGTGACACTCAGAGTCTATATCTGGGGATTATTTGCATCCGCTATTTCCAGGTGCCTCTCCCCAGCCACTTTGGGGAGCCCTAGGCCCCCCTTCCGGCCTTTTCACCGGGTCGCCCCGGGATCCACCCACAGTACCCAGATCCCCATGCTTGAAGCACGCTTTCTCTGTGCGCCTGCGCCGTGGCAGACAGCTCCAGGGTGCAGTTGGCAAACCTTCAAGGGCCGAAGGACCACAGGCTTCGGGACCCTCCCAGATGTCGCCCCGCGAGGCCCCGCAGACCTCTAGCGGCTGCGAGTTCAAGCTTCAGTCGCTGGCGGAGGCCCGGGTCTCACGCGGGAACGCAGCGACCTTCCCGAGAGAGAGGCCCCCGGGGGAAATCTCCTGGGCTCGCAGGGCGGAGGTCGGTCTCCGTCTGCAAAGCGCGGAGGTGGGGAGGCCGCTTGGGTTCAGGGCGCAGGTCCGGGGACCGGCTCTGGGTGCCCGCGCTCCTGGAGTGGTGCCCCGTGGCGGTCGCCCACGGAGCCTGGGAGGCACCAGCCCGCCTGTGCCTACCATCCTGTGTCGTATTAGAACAATGGTTGAGAACAATGATTACTTCAAGCTAATTGAGCACTGGCCCCCGAGAAAATCGAGTGTTAATTAAAGAGGGTTGCCCGGGGACAAAGTCTTGCGCCCTGGGGCAATTATTGTGGGGGGAGTGTATTTTAAACACATTACCTCCTTGAGAATTAATGATCTATCTCGTCCGGAGCAAGCGTGGGGAACTGTTTGTGCAGATATGGGAGCCGAAGTCGAAGTCCCACTTTCGGGGAGCTAGGGTAAGGGTCGCCCTTTGGAAACGCGCGGCGACTGGTCCGGGGGAGTAACAAAGTTTTCCCTGTCGCAGGGGGCAAATACCCGATTTGAGCCCGCCTTGCTTCTGTGAGATCTTCGCACGCGTCCACGCAGCCTGACAGCGGGGTCTTCGGCCTGGAATGAGCTCTTCGTTTCCCAGGTCCGCCCCTGAGGAAAACGGCGAAGTCCCCAGATCTGCTTCCTTTTGTGGTTAATAAAAGGCATATAGAACCGGGGGGAAAAATTACAAGTGCAAGTGAGTGTACCTTGCATGTTTTGATGTTTGAAAAATCTGACTCAGAGGATCACTGGCTCATACATTGCAAGTTTCCATGCTTAATGAAGTTCGGGACACACGTATTACTTGTGTTTGTAAGATCTCTGCACCGCGCGCCCCAAGTTTGTCGCTCCAGTACGGAAAGCAGGGCCGAGCGGGGGTGGGGAGGGTCTCCAGTCCCAGGCGCTGCCGCACTCGGGGCTTCTGCCCAGTTTCCTGCCTCGGAGTTGTCGTGTCCGCCCCAGCTCAGAGCAGTTTGTGCAATTTAGAAACCCGATAGGAGGCAGCAGCTGATCTCCCACCACCCTAAAAATAATCCGCTCCGGCGCCCTGCGTGCTTCGCCTAGGGGACGAAACCTGCCTTCGGAGTAAGTGAGTCCGTATTTTTTACATAAACATGATTTAATAAGTTTAAGAGTAACTGTAAACTGTCGATTTTGGCAATCAAAAGGCGCCCGGCCACTCACATAGCGCTCTGACTTCAGGGTCGCTATTTCTAGGATTGAGGCACCCGGCCCCAGCCGGAGAAGAGAGGGCGTGGGGATCAGGTTTCCAGCTTTACTTACTAAACTCTGCCGGCTCTTACTTAAAACCAGCCAGGAATAGTGCAGTGAGTTATTACCATTTTTTTTTTCTCTGAGACATCTCCTGTATTCTATCTGCTTAATTTTTGTTACTCTTTACTTTTTAGGAGTTCTGCGTCTGGGTTTGAAATTTACACTTAAAACAGTGTAGGAAGCCGGTGTTTTGAAGGTAGTGCAAGTGCACGAGTAGGGGGTTTGAAGCAGCATCAAGCGACCACCGAAGGTATTTATTTTTTGCTTGTTTGTTCAGTTTGGAATTAAAAAAATATCCCATTGGCATGTGTGAATCTTATCTGCTGAGTACCATTTCTTTTAGTTGCCATAGAAGTTGAAGGGATGCATTGAGATCAGGCACTAAATCAGGAGTCAGTGGTCATTTTTGCTAGTGGTTTCCCTACTTGGATCTGTCATTCATAGATAGATAGACAGACATCTTTTATTCATATTTTGTGAACCACTGACTAAATGAAAAATTTCAAAGAGGTTATTAGATTACATGCCCTACATTCTTTACAATGTTATGTCTCTCTCGTAGCATATAGTTAATCTTCAAATAACTAAGAAGGAGTTATTTTGTATATAAGAATGTAAGTTTTTATATTGCTTTTAGCATGTTTTCTTCAGGTGTTTCCAACATGTTTAAGTTCTCTGAGGCTGCTGCTCTGTTGGAACTGACACTTTCTTCTGGATGAACAGGAAAGAGGGCTGGTTTTTACTTACTTTATAGTCATCAAGTAAATCCCAATTTTATAACTCCTGAGGGTGTGGAACTTCTTATAATGCATTTCAAAGAATAAGAATACTGAGGGTAGGATTCTTACCATGAAATCCTAAGTTTGGTCATCAAGGAGTATTTTCTTTCTATGTTTTCTGTTTTGAGGACCATCCCTATAATCAGAGTTTCACTTTTGACATTCAGTCAAGTTCTTCGACCTTGTCTGCTGCTGTCATAAACACTTGAACATCTTTCAGTAGATGTATGCTCGTAGGGAGAAAAGTGTCATGTCTTCCCATCTGGCCTCTTTTCCCTCTCCCTCCTCCTGGATGCTTGGGCCTCTGTCAGTGCATAGTGGAAGTAGACAGCTCCAAAAGGGGCAGGACTCAGGGGTGTCACGTGACAGAGTTTAGCCGGCAAGAGCAGCAATTTACACTGTTCCCAAAGTGTCCCTGACTTAATCAGGGTTCTGGGAGGGAAACCCTGAATGACGATCAGAGATTTAAAAAATAATTAAAAGTCCTGATTGAATAAAATGCCTTTGGTAAACACAGTAATTATCAACATATCTACAAGTTTACTTCTTTCCTCTTTTTGCCCATGTTGAGTTGTAATAATATGGGCTGACTGTTAGAATGTGCCACATGTGCACTGTGTGTTGGAGAAAGAAGCTAAGGGTCAAAGGGAAACGGATGGAGGAGGAAGAGACAGAAACAAAAACAAAAGGAGAGATGTAATGAGAGGTAGTGAACAAATTGGGAGCCCCAGGGAATGTGAGGTTAGAGATTATGGTAGAAGGAAGAAATCTTTTTAAAGCTTTTACTTTATAAATCTGAAGTATATGCTTTAGTGTGATTATATCATTGTATAGCTCCCTGTCTGGTAGATCATAACCTTTACATTATACCAAGAACGGTTGGGATTAGTGTAGTCTGATTTATACAGCCTAAGACCACAGATACTGTTTCTGTCATATGCACTCTTGGATTCCCAGTGCCTAGCACACGTTTAGCATCAATAAGTATTTTTACAGTTAATGAATGGCCTAGAATCCCAGATATCAGGTACATGACTGGAAATGTTCTTTGACTTTTTCAGCTTGCAGTAGTGTTCTGGTATTTTCTTTCCACCATTACACACATTTATCCAGAGGTTACTTGATTGGTAGGTTTGAGGACTGATTAAAGATAGCAGGCAGACTTACTATAGTCAGTGAAGTATACGTTTTGCAAATTCAAATTATACTTTAGTGTCTGGTGCAATGATAATGATTAAATGTCCAGATTTATAAATGTGGCCAATTGGAATAGTATAATTTTGAATAAAATTATAAAATTAGCAAAAGTAAAAACTATTTTCTGATTCATTCTAGGAGACAGTTTATACATGTCTTTCAATAAGAGTGGGGTCAAGTTTCTTTTTATCATTTCTACTTAATAAAAGAAATAGTCTTAGAAATTCCACTAATAGCTATTAATTTTTAGTTTGTTTTTTTCTGTTTTTTTTTTCTAGTTTTATTGACATGCATCACTGTAGAAGTTTAAGGTGTACAGCATGGGTTTGATTCAGATGTATTGAGAAATGATTGTCACAGTAGGTTTAGCTGAAATCCGTCACCTAATATAGCTACAGGGTATAATAAAAATTCCATTTTACTGTTATTTAATAAACCTCAAGCCCTTTTTAATTATTCTATGAGGCTTAGAGCCTTAATAGTTGCTAAAGAATTTGCCAAGTATATGCCCTCATCTTGAGCTTTTTTAATATAATTTTTTCAGTGAACAAAGGTCTCAACTAGAGATCATATGAATATGTTCAATGAGGGGGTTTACCAAAAAGAGTATGTGAGAGGAATTCCATATAAGTATCTACAGACTGTAAACACAGGCTTTTTAACCAGTTCTGTTAATATAATGCTTTATAAAACTTGTGCTTGAAATTTGGTTTCTCTAATAGTTTACCTACTGTTGCCAATAATTTCTATGTAACACTCTCTGGTTTTTTCCTAGGAAAAAATATTTTTTGTGACCATTGCTAAATCATTTCTCAATGAATGGGAAGAGAGAAAAGGTACTTGTTTACTTATTTAAACTTTCACCAACCTTTAAAATGTAACTCAGAATCCAGTGTGACATATATGTGGAAATTCTTTCCAAAGCTCAGTGAGGTTAAAATCTTAAATGGCTACTTTTTTAATGACAGTAGTTAAGATGTGTTAAAAAATAGGTTGGAGGCTGCATGAGCCAGTGGGAGGAAGATAGTTTAAGGTAGACACATGGATGTGGATTACTGCTTCTCTGGTGGTTGGCAAGTTACTGAACCTCATGATGCCCTTCTGTAAAATACAAATCATTAACATCGCATGGTTGTGCTAAAGAATTAAGATAGTGTATGCAAAGTGCCCAGAATTTGGCAGATATTAAGTAAATAGGAGGCATTATAAAAGATTTTTTCAGAAGGCTAATCACAGTAGTATTTTGATGGAGCAAACCCTTGCTCCTATACCATCTATTTTAGCACAGCAATGAGAGGAATTCATTTAAAATTTGAGTCAGAGGGCCCCTGGGTGGCTCAGTGAGTTAAACATACGACATCAGCACAGGGCATGATCTTGCGGTTCTTGAGTTTGAGCCTCACATTGAGCTCTGCACTGTTTGGGATTCTCTGTCTCTCCTTCTCTCTCTGCCCCTCCCCCACTAGCTGGGATGTGTGCCCTCTCTCTGTCTCAAAATAAATAAACTTAAAATTTTTCTTAAAAAAATGTGAGAGTATGTCAGTCCTCTGATCAAAACCCCCAGTGGCTCCATTTCACTGAATACAAGCTAAAGTCTCAACAATGGCTATCAAAACCCCTGGTTTATCTTGTTTCCTCTTTAAATCCATCTACTTCTACTCTAATGTAATATTGATTTCCAATTAAAAGACATTTTTTTTTGTTTTAAAACTTGATTAGGGTGCATTTCATGTAAGAATATTCTCTGTGGGACCTGAGTAATTTCATTAAATTGTCACTTGAGTTCTATTTAATTTGTCTGAAGCACTTGGCTTTAATTGTCTTCAGAGAAAGGCTGATTGCTGTTTGCAGCCACATTGGCCTCTGTCTATTAGTACTTCCTGCAATGAAAAGTGACGGTAAATTTTACCAAGCTTAAGTTGTTTGCTAATGCATTTTCAATGAGAGAAGATGAAAAAAGATTTGATATTACACTGTTTTGTAATATCAGTGAGTAGTTTCATTTTTTCTTTCTTTTTCTTGATATATCACCATTTTTGTTCTTTGAAGTCATTTTAGTCAAATATACACTTCTTTAAGGTACCCTCATTGATAGATATCAATTATATATTTTCCAAGTTGAAATAAAATATCTTTCTCTGAAAAAATTTGAAGGGGAATGATCTAAAGAATGCACACGGCCTTTATAAGAAACTCTCAAATGACTTTGGCATACAGTTTCCTATTTCCTCAACTGCAAAAATAAAGGAGGCTAATTTTATAGTAAAACCTCCTCCTTAAGGCTAAGATTTTATAAAAGGGAATTTAATGATAAGAGACTCTTTCTCTTTTCTCTTTAGAGTAAACCATATAAGAAGAAATGAGCCTTTCATTCTGTGGTAACAACATTTCTTCATATAATATCTATGATGGTGTATTACAAAACCCCTGCTTTGTGGATGCCCTCAACCTGGTCCCTCATGTATTCCTGTTGTTTATCACCTTTCCAATATTGTTCATTGGTAAGTAATCTACTGTCCTATACTTCATCACCTAATATTCATTTTGAAAGGCTGATTAGTGGCTGAGATTTGGTATAATGTTGATTTAATTTTTCCAACATGAAAACTGGTATGTAAATCTGTGAGAAAAGGACAAGCAAGTATTTTGTGCTTCCCAATTATTTATGTTCTTGGCATAGGATGTTCTGTAGATAAAACAGAAGTCAAATGCCTTCTTAGAAATGGACTTCAAGTAGCAGCAGCAGTTTTTTAAAAACGGGGAAAGAGAACTGTGTGAGATAGATCATTGAGCACTTGCTTTGTGCTGGTTGAAGAGAATGGAAAATGGGTAAAACACAGTACTTGGCCTGGAATATTCACTGGAATTGTACAGTGAAACAGATGTATCAAAGTCAAGAGAAAAATGACTATCCCACATTGTAAGTTCATGTGCAGATACAGGAGCACATTGCCCTGGGCATTAATTTGCTAGAACAACTAATTCTCCAAGCTAGTAGGGAAGATGGCATGGAAAGTGACCTGTTTGGGGACCTGAGGATGCAGAACTTGCAAGTTCAAGTAGGAGTGAGAAGGGTGCGTTCTAGGTAGAAAGAATACTTACGAGAACTATTTGGAAAAGAGTTAAAAATACAGTTTTCTCTATTATTTTTCAGTTTACATATAACAAAATCCAGTTATTTAGAGCAATTTTATATAATTTGCATAACTCCTGAAACAACCAAAGTTGACCTTTAACCTAAAATTTTTTAAAAATACATTTCATGGACAAAAATGACAAAGACTAATATAATAAACATCTATTGAGCCTATCACCACTCATATTAAGGAATCTAATGATAAGAATATAAATGAATCCCTCTGTGTAATATTTCCTGAGCTTGTTACTCTTCCTGCATCCTATGTTCCTATCCGTTTAAGAGGTAGCCACTATCTGATTTTAGTGTTTGATACTCCCATGCACAATGTTGCTTATAAAAATAAATGAAAAAGCTACCAGTCTGATTTTCTTAAAAAATTAGCATTTTTAATAATCTGCTTTAAAAGAAGGTTTAAAAATAATTTGTATGATTTTATTTCTTCATTTAACAAATATTCATTGAGAGACTACTATGTACCCGGCATTGTCATAGTGATTAAAGATTTCTGTTATATATTTTATCATGCAGAGGCCAGTGGAACTTTTGGTAGATAGTTATATATGTTAAACAAATGTATAGACACTAAATATTTGGACTAGAATGGTCCTGTATAGAAACATGAGTTGGTGTTTACATGGTATTGTTTGTAAGACATTAACAATACCCTTTGACCAAAAGTAGACTATATTTTTTTATTGCAATTCAACAGTTAATTATTCATTTTTGACTTTCAATCAGCTTTTTTGGGGCAGTTACTGTGACAGTCTTGCCTGTTTGCATCTCAAGCCTCAAGCACAGGCTGGCGAAAGGGTATTTGAATCAAGTACGATCAGAGTGAACATTGTCAAAGAGGTGGGAAAAAAATGCAGACTGTTCATCTATAACATTGGCTCCTTGAGTTAGTGAGAGATCATAAATAAATCCTAGAGAAGTATCAGGTATAACGAAAACTTGCCTGCAAGAGTTTATAGCATAAATTCTAGTTCAGTATTTTAAATGTAACTAATCTTTTCAATAATGAAGTTCATTTGGGAACAACTAAGACGAATCAATTTGCTTTTCAAAGAATGCTTCAGGGGTCGCATTTGTTTTTTCAGGAATTCCTTCCTGCAATATTTTGAGCACAAATCCCGATTCATTCTTGAAGTATGTGAGGCTTCTCCACAAACAAAAAAATTTCTTTGAGAAAAATTACTACCACTGTTGAATAGTGTTGGCCTACTCATAGGTTATAATTTTTCTCACATGATATGCATATGATTGAGTTGACTCAACTAATGAGTTCTACATTTCATTACCAAATACGGCTTTTTTCGTTTGTCCCCCCGCAGATCCCATGTTTTGAAAGAGTTTAGACACCAAATTGCTTTTATTAAATTCATCATTAATTTGGTTTCCTTTTGAATGAATCAGGGACCTGTCAGAGCCCTGATTAGCATGAGTTAACCATGTTATCACTGTTGAGCAGTGCAACAAATGTCAGTGTGTTAACTGAGGCAGTCTTGTAAAAACTGAAATTGTTAGTTTTTTAACATAATGAAAATATACCAGGATTTTCATTGCTACCCTAGACAGCACATCTCATTCCTGTTTCAGGAACCACCCTCCCCCAAATGATATCACAATGTGAATTATTTCCATGATTGTAATTAACTTTCATCTTTCTATTTCTTCTCTTTTTTTCCAGGATGGGGAAGTCAAAGTTCAAAAGTACAAATTCATCACAACACATGGCTTCATTTTCCTGGACATAACCTGAGATGGATTCTTACATTTGCTCTTCTCTTTGTGCATGTTTGTGAAATAGCAGAAGGCATTGTTTCTGATTCGTAAGTGATTCAACATAGTTACATTACACTATACTAGTGAGTATGTTGATATGGATGGGAGTTAAGAGTATACCAGGTCAGGCTTAACTTTTTTAGTCATGACTTATTAGGAACAGCAGCTGTCACTCATTTCATGGTAGTCCCACTTATCTATGATTTCATTTACCCATGATCAACCGAAGTCTGGAAGCAGATGATGCTCCTTCTGATGTACAGTCCCAAGGTCAATAAAGTCAATAGTAGCCTAATGTCACCTCACTTCTATCTCATTATGTAAGTATTTTATCATCTCACATCATCACAAGAAGAAAAGTAAATAGAATACCATAAATTATTTTGAGAGAGAGGGAGAAAATCCACATCCACATAACTTTTATTATGATATATTGTTATAATTATTCTATTTTATCATTATTAGTTGTTAATCTCTTACTGTGCCTAATCTGTGTGTTAAACTTAATCATAAGTATGTTTGTATAAGAAAAAACATAGTGTATATAGGATTCCATACTATCCGTGAGTTCAGGAATCCACTGAGATCTTGGAACATATTCCCCACTGCATTAGGTAGTGTTTTGTCCATATTTTTATGTTGCTACATAATTTCTCTGATAACAAAAATTTAGATCTCTGTGGCTTGTGCTTATTCATGTGCTTTGTGTTTCTTTATCCCTTCACTTATGTAGCCCTTGGAGAAAGTTCTCTCCTTTAAAACAGTTTGAGTTTACCTTAGTTATCAACCTAGGTATACATGGAGAGATTGTCTATATTGACATATAGCTCTAAGAGCTATGTATTTACATATAAATACATAACCAGTTCTTAGGTGTTTCAATTTATTTTATAAAGAAGCAAAGATAGAGGCAGGCATTAAAGATGTCTGAGAACCAGTGAGGATATAGCCACAAATTGAGGCAAAATACAAAACTGTTTTAAAATCAGGATTTGTCATAAAGCCCATATTATTTAAGGAATTTTGCCATTTATTTTTAAAAAATGTTTATTTATTTTTGAGAGAGAGAGAAAGACAGAGCGTGGGCAGAGGAGAGGCAGAGAGAGAAGGAGGCACAGAATCCGAAGCAGGTTCCAGGCTCTGAGCTGTCAGCACAGAGCCTGACGCTGGGCTCGAACCCACGAACTGCAAGATCATGCCCTGAGCCGAAATCTCCTGCTTACCCAACTGAGCCACTCAGGTGCCCCAGAATTTTGTCATTTATAAGAATGAAAAAAAAAAAGTGTGCATTTGGCAGTTAGAATGGAGTGAATTCTACTTATAAACTTGAACATAATGTGGGGAAAATATTTTTATCACATACTAACAAAAAATAGAAAATAATTTTGATAGGCAATATCAAATAGGAGAATTTTGAAATTATGCTAAATGGTACACCTTCATTTTGAGAGAGAGAGAGAGAGAGAGAGAATGTGCTGACGAGCGTTTCAGTGTGTGGGGACGGGGAAGAGGGAGAGGGATAATCTTAAGCAGGCTCCACACCCAGCACGGAGCCTGAGGCAAGACTTTGGGCTCTAGTTTGTGACAGTGAGATCATGACCTGAGCAGAAATCAGCAGTCTGTGCTTAACTGACTGAGCCACCCAGGTGCCCCTACATGGTACACCTTTAATTAAAGAATTGATATGAAAGTTTTGAAAAGTTTTTTTTAAAAGAAAGCCCCCAAATCATTTCCCTTTTATAGGGACCTCCCCTGACATCTGTTTATGTTTTTCTGTTGCAATTAATGAGGAATGAAACTTCTAAACTTTTGTCATAGAGCCAACTATTTTGTAATGTTTTGTGACAGTTCTTTTCATAGATATGCACATCTTAGTTTCCGATAAAAAGGAAAATCAGGAACTCTGAAGATATTGCATGCCTCCAAGTATTTAGAAGCTTAATTGGCAGGGTGCCTGGGTTGTTCAGTCGGTTAAGCGTCTCTTGATTTGGGCTCAGGTCCTGATCTCACGGTTTGCGGGATCGAGCCCCGCATTAGATTCTCTCTCTCTCTTTTTCCCTCTCTTTCTGCTCCCCCCATGAATAAACCACAAATAAATATTTTTAAAAAGAAGCTTATTTGACTATTATCTTATTGATTACTGTTAAAAACCCTTCAGTGTATTTGTATTATATTGTATTAACATAGCCAAATCTAGTCTTCAAATTTTATTCCCTTAACATACTCTATGTGTTTTCTATATGTATGTATAAAGTGAAAGATAGATTAGTCCAATATTTCCTAAAAACTTAACACTATGTAGGCAAGGATGCCTCCTTCTTTCCAGCCTCATGATTGATGGATAGATTCGGTTAGAGACTTACAAGAGAGACTGAGTTTTAACAGTGATGAAGATGTATGCTAATGGCAGAAACTTGTTTGATAGGAGTGGTGATATAAGAGGCCCATCCTGAAATCAAGTGCAGAAATGCCCTCTTGATTTTGTGTTACCCCTTCCATTCTTTAGCTGCAGACTGCTTTCCCTTACCCTTTTCATCCAGGCTTCTCAAAAAGTCATTTTCCAGTGATTCCTGACGTCCAAACTTTAGTTTCCTTTCTTGTTTGCCTTGTCCTCTTCTGGAAACTGCTTCTACAATAATCCTAGTGAATGTTAATGACACCTTGATGTATACCTATTCTTCCTAAGCATACTTATTACACTTGACACTGCTGATCCTTCCGTCCCTTTATTCTTTAACAAAATATTTACAAACTAATCTTTTCTTAAAATATAACAAGTGCTCATAATTAGTGAAACAATGCAAAGACTTTTCTAATTGAATATTTGATTTTATTTTTCAGTAATACAAATATTAAAACTGTTCATTTTTTCTTGTGAAACAAACATCCGTATCCGTTTTGCACGGATTTTTTATAAGGAAGGTCCTCTTTTATATTTCTATCTAAATAGTTTGTGGTTCTCGTTTAGATACTCTCTTAGGTCTAGGAATCATTTTTGCTTTGCTTTTTAGTCCAATATGATTGATTTATTATTAGAGCATGTAATTTGTTAAATACTTTTTGGGACTTATTAATATTTTCATTATAGCTAAATATTTGATTATTTTACATGTTTTTAATGGGAATTAGAAAATAATACATTTTATTTGTAGGAGACAAAACTTTATTGAGTTTACTGAGTAGGTTACTCAAGTCCTGTGTGATGATTATTTTTATATTACTTAATTCATCAAATTCTAAAAGTGTGTATTAAAATCTTCACTATTATTGTGTTTTCATTTAAGCTTTTATTTTTATCATCTTTTATTTTTTTAAAGTATTTTTTCTCCTTCATGATGAGGACAAAATCAATGCTTTTTGATTTTCTTGCTTACTTTCTGAGTAAAGATTTTCTGCTATAATGGGATATATGTGTGTCTCCCAGAACCTTGAAGTATGCGAGTCATACTCTAAAAATAACAGAGCTTAAGGGAAAGAATAGGTTTGGGCCATCACTCAAAACTTGTACAACTTTGTAAGTAAACAACTAACAATATAATAGCAATCCTAATACAAATGCCTAAAAGACACATCAAATCCCAATAAATATAAAACCTTACGGTAGCTGTTGCTGTCTTTATTCATCCTTTACTATTGCCTTTCTTAATGATGTTTTGTCATTCTTTTTCTTCTTGAATTGACTACATAATTTATTTATTATGATGTTTTCCTTTTGAATATGTTTAAGGTTATAAACTTTTTTCTGAGTGTGGTTTTGACATTATTTACAGGTCTTGATAAGTAGTATGCTCAGTTTTAAATTTCCTAAATACTATGTAAGTGACTTTTTTAATTCTTTGATTCTGTAGTAAAAGAATGCTGGAAGCATTTCTTAATTTCTGTAGTGACAAAATATTTACTTCCTACTTTTTGACCCTTTTGAAGTATTTTTGGGGGGCGGTGGGTGGTTTTTAAGCCAGCTTTTACGCTATCACGATACTTTAAAATTTTCATTACTTTGTCTATATTAATGATTCCAGGAATATCACTGGTCATGTTCCAGATCTCTGCATACACTTGGCTTATTAGGCAACTCCCCTTTGCATGTTTATTAGACACCTTCACAGTCCACATGGCCTTGCTAGAACTTACTGGCTTCCTTTCTCCAATCTGCTCAACCTCTTGAAGTCTTATTTGATTACCCACCATCCATCCAGGCACCTTGGTAATTAGTCTCTATGTCTCCATCACCATCACCCTCATACCCTAACACTCTTAAAGTCCCGTCCATTTTAACAATGAATATTTTCCAGATATTGTATTACTTTCATGTTTTTGCTGCCAAAACTTAATTCAGGCTTCCGTTCATCTCTTGCCTAGTCTATACCCATAGTTTTTTGTTTTTCTTCCTTCTATGTCTCTCCCCTCTCCTCAGATGCACATGCTACCTATCAACTGCATCATCCATGTTATTACAAGATCGATTCGTCTAAAACCCCCCAAAATCTGACCATGCCACTTACCTGTTAAATTATTTAGATTTTCTGAAAGATTAGATTCCAGTTCCTTACCATGGTGTACAGAGTCTTTTACCATATATCCTGTCTCAAACACTTACAGAGTCTTTTACCATATATCCTGTCTCAAACACTCTGTTTGAGAATATTAAGCTACTTGGAATTTTGAACATGTTACACAGTTTCCTGCTTCTATGTATTTATACATTCTGTTCTCTCTTTTTAAAATGCTCTTCTTCCATGTTCCTGACTAGTGGATTCCTTTTCATATTTCCATTTCCAATGTCAGCCATACCTCTTCTGAAGTGACTTTCCCAAATGCTCCTTTTTCTCCCACTCTCAAACTAATCACTCTCTAGACTGTTTATGTATGAATGTATTTAAATAACTTGAGAACAGTTAAATGTTTTACCAGGTGGCATTATTCATGCAAATGGAGGTGAGGGCAGTCCACCATGTAAATCTGGTTCTGTCATGTTTCCAATCCACGTGAAGCTCTCTACTACCCTCAGAATGAAATCTGGTCTCTTTTCAATCATACTGAGTTGCTTGTGATACCCTCATGTGATACATGTCTGGATCCTCTGCCTGAAACAGTCTTCTTCTCTTCCTTCTCTGAACAGCAGTTCCTCATTCTTAGGGCTTCAGTTTAGAAGTCGGTCCCTTCACACAGCTTCCTCTTCCTTAGACACTAACTCTGCATGCACTTACAGTCCGTTCACCTGGGCTATAATTTCTTACTTACGCTTGCTATCCCCAACAGACTCTGGGCTTTATGACCATGGACACTATATCTTGCCGCATTCACTATTGCATCTCAACAGCTAATAGTGCCTGGACACAGCAAACACACTTGTGTTGAACGAATTTATAGAAATGGAGAAATCACTAAGGGCCATAAAGTTTAGGAAAGCTATCAAAAGAATAAATGTACTTCTCACATACATTAGAGTTCATATGCATTTGGTTGTTTTTACTTGCTTTGAGTGTTAAATTATTTCAGCAGTTCTGCCCTTCAGAATAGGAGTAGTTACATGTTTAATTTTTTTGTGAGTATTTAAGGTCTTGTTGAGCTGTGGTACCTGTTCCTCTGTGTTGGAATAAACCCTTTGAACAGAATTATGTCTCCCAACGTAGTCTACCTTTGCATGATCTCTTAGCAACTACTACTGCATTCTATATATTAAATATCTTGTTATTATGAGAAACTTTTAATGAAAAAATGGAAACAAAATGACAATCTGGAACCATCAGCTCTAGACACTGATACCGTACCTCTTTCCATAGACGGCGGGAGTCGCGTCATCTCCACCTCTTCATGCCAGCTGTGATGGGATTTGTCGCCACTACAACATCAATAGTATATTATCATAATATTGAAACATCAAATTTTCCTAAACTGCTTTTAGGTAAGTATGATCAAGTGGCCCCCTCAATCCCAGAGGTATTTTTTTCCTTCTAGTTACACTCTGTCCATGGGGGGTTGGGACTGGGAAGCATGGGAAAATCACAATAGTTCATTCTTCTCTAGTCTCCTGGTGAATGGGGACATGAAGATACACTGAGTGATCTATACTGTGAAAACTCTCTACCCCCAGGGTATCTGTTCTCCACTAGATGCCTCTGGTGATGTTTGATGTGAGGCAGGAGCAAAGTAGACGGGTGTGCTAGCCTTCTGGTTTGTAGAGGCTGTACTCTAAGAATCTGAACCTTTGCATCGTCCTGCCCCAGCAGCAAGTCAGTGCATCTAGTTGTGTGTTTCTGCCCCTGGCTTGGAGTCCTGAGGTGTTTTCTGAAGGTCTCAGCCTTTCACTGACTCGGGGGCAATGTCACACTCTTCAAAACATTGCTGCTGAGGTATCAGGGGACTCTGTCACCAGAGTATGCTTCACAGCATGCTGCAAACTGTACTGTTCCAAAGCACAGTCCCTCACGTCTGCTTCATGCCTAATCTTTTCTTTTTTAGTCTCTCTTCCTTCCTTGTTTTATGGAAATAAGAGGCTATCTAAAGTGTTCTAATTTTATTTTTGCCTCACATTGAAATAGTATCACTTATCCAATTAGTTTTATTTAATACTCTAACCAATTCTTATATTCCTTGGTGTACATGTCTTTTTTTAATGTTTTTGTTTTATTTTTTTATATTTGAGAGAGAGAGAGAGAGACAGAGACAGAGACAGTGAGCAGGGGAGGGGTAGAGAGATGGAGACAGAATCTGAAGCAGGCTCCAGGCTCCGAGCTGTCAGCACAGAGCCCAACACAGGGCTTGAACTCAGGAGCAGTAAGATCATAATCTGAGCCAAAGTCAGACACTTAACCGACTGAGCCACCCAGGCACCCCGATGTATATTTTATAAAGAGAGCTAAGATGAAGGCGTAAAACATGGATCATGGCTGGGCTTCAAGGACCTGTGAATATCCTAAAATAGCAGTCAGAGCTGTGTGTGTTTGTGTGAATAAATGCTTACAATTTTATAAGGTTCAGAGAGTTAACTTGATTGCTCAATGATGAATGTTATGTGGATTACTGATATAGAAATTTGAGAAAGTAATAATTAAACTGCACAAATATTTTATTTGCTTGTCCAGAGGACATTAAAATTTTAAATGTATTAGTGGAAAATACTGATTATTTAATTCTGTGTTGCACCACATCAGATGTTTGGACAAAGGCAATCTAACACAAATAAGTAGACTGGGTTAAATATTAATTTAAAAGGCTTGTCAAAGTCTGAATTATCTTAATAGAAAGCTGTTTAGTACAACATGATAGGCAGTTATCACAGAAATCTTTTTATGAGGATGCCAAGAAAAAGAGTGAAATTTTTAACAGATAATAGCAATATATATATATATAAAATATATACATATTATATAATATATACATATAATATAACATATATATGTATAATATACATATTTTATATATATATATCATTGGATATCCAATATGCTAGGCATTTAAGTTACTGAAATACTGATAATGAATAAGATATAAGGGTTATAAGATATGATTAGAAGGGAAATGTGCATCTTAAAAATGTTTTGAAGGAGATGTGATCAGAGTCTGGCTTGGAGATCAGAGTAGACACAAGCAGATCATATTGTTGGAAGGGCTTATGGAGATAAAAGATAGTCTAATTTTATCATTATTTTAGGAGAGAAATATTTGGGCCTAGAAAAATTACACTTAGTTTCAGATCACAAAACTACTGGTTTTGCCCCAACATATTATGAACATCACCAAATATACAGAAAGTTGAAAAGAACTAAGAGAATACTTATGTACTTAGATTCTTCAATTTACAATTTATTTTGTTTGTTTTATCACGTATCTATATCTTTCCATCCCTATATCCAACCATCTTGTTTTTTGATACATTTTAAAGTAAGTTACAGACATTAATGCGCTTCACCTCCTAATTATTTCAGCATGCATATCATTAACTAGAGTTAAATTTTTTCTATAGTCCTTTTTGGGAGATAAAATTTACATACTGAAGTATAGAAATCTTAATTTGCTAAATCCACACACCTGTATAACTATATCATGATATAGAACAGTGCCATCATCCATGAAAGTTTTCCTGTGTCCCCGTACCAGTCAATTCGCATTTTCATCTCCACAGAGGCAAAATCTAATCTGATTTTTTCCCACCAAAGATTAGATTTGCCTCTTATAGAATTTCCCATAAATTGAATCATACATATAAATTATTTTTTGTACCACTTCTTTTTCTCAGCATGATTTTCTTTCTTTTTTTTAATGTTTATTTATTTTTGAGAGAGAGAGAGAGAAAGAGTGCAAATGGGGGAGGGGCAGAGAGAGAGGGAGACACAGACTCCGAAGCAGTCTCCAGCCTCCAAGCTGTGAGCCCAGAGCCCAATGCAGGGCTCAGATGCATGAACCACAAGATCATGACCTGAGATAAAATCGGACACTTAACCAACTGAGCCACCTAGGCGCCCCTCAGAATGACTTTTTAAGGCTCATCCGTAACATAGTATAGATCAGTATTTTTTTCTTCTAATTGTTGGGTATTATTCCATTGTATAAATATACTATAATTTTCCATTTTCTTGACCGTAAGTACCTGGACTGTTTCCAGATTTTGGCTATCATGGAAGAAAAGCTGGTATAAGCATTCATGTGCAGTGTGGATAGATGTGATTTTTTAAAGTTTATTTATTTATTTTGAGACAGAGAGAGAGAGAGAGAGAGAGAGAGAGAGAGAGAGAGAGTATGAGTGGGGGAGGAGCAGAGAGAGAGAATCCCAAGCAGGCTCTGTGCTGTCAGCATGGAGTGCAACACGGGGCTCCATTCCTACAAACCATGAGATCATGACCTGAGCTGAAATCAAGAGTCAAAAGTTAACCAACTGAGCCACCCAGGCACCTCTGGATATATGTTTTTGTTTCTTTTGAATAAATACCTAAGAGTGGAATTGCTGGGTCATAGGGTATGTAAGTAAATGTTTATGTTTTATTAAGAACCCACAAGTTCTTTTCCCAAAGTGGTTTAATTTATATACTCACTAATAATGTGTAGGAGTTCCAGTATTTCCATACGCTCACCAACATTTGATGATTTAATCTTTCTAATATAGTCATGCTGGTAGGTATGTACCGATAATTCAGTGTGGTTTTAGTTTACATTTCCCTGATGGCTAATGATTCTGAGGACTTTTTGATAAGTTTGTTAGTCATTTGTAATCTTTGTAAAGTGGCTGTATCATATATTTTGCCCATTTTTATTGGGTTGCATTTTATTATTGAGTTGCAGGAGTACTTTGTATACACTAGATACTGGTATGTCGTTGGATATATGTTTTGAAAATATTTTGCTCCCAGTCTGTGGCATACACATTCATTTACTTAACAGGGTATTTTGGTGAGCAGAAAATTTTAATTTATCATTTTTTCATGCATAATTTATCATTTTTTCATGTATAATTATTGCTTTCTGGGTCCTAAGAAATTTTTGTCTCCACTCAAAATATGTTTCCCACATTCTCCTGGGTTTTTTTTTTTAAGAAGCTTTATAGATTCAGTTTTTATTTTTAGGACTATGATCCATTTAAAATTAATTGTATATATGGTGTAAGGTTGGTGCCAAGGCTCTTTTTTTTCCCCGAATGGATATCCATGTATTCCAGCATAATTTGTGAGATAGACTTTCTGTTTCTCATTAGATTGCTTTGGGAACTTTGTAAAATATTTGAATCAAGTTACTATTTAGTTCCTTTAATCTATTTGTGAGCTTTATAAGATTACTATTCTGTCTTGATTACTATTACTTTGGAGGTCTTGAAATCATACAGTATACCATACAACTTGTTTTCTTTGCTTTTCTCTCAACATTGCCTTGGAAATTCTAGTTCTATTGTATTGTCATATACGGTAGAATCTGGCTGTCAATTTCTGCCCTCCTCCCAAAAATCTCAGTAGGATTATGATAGGATTGTATTGCATGCTTAGAATAATTTGAAAGAGAATTGACATGTTTAACAATATTGAATTTCACAACCCATTCTTCATTTATTTAAGTCTTTTTTTCCCCTGTAGAAATGTTTTATATTTTTCAAGCTAGAGGTCTTCCATGTCTTATTAAATTTATTACTAGCTTTTTTTGTTCTCCCACTGCTATTATAAAATAGACTTGTATTTTAAATTTCATTTTCCAGTTGTTTGTCATGTATATAAATACAGTTGATTATGTTGACCTTATATTTTGAAATCCTGGAAAAATCCCTTATTACTTATAATTATTGCTGTATAGGTTTCTTGGGATTTTATATATATACAAACATATTATCTGATAATACAGACTTTTATTTATTTATTTTTAAACTTTATGCATCTTTCATCATATTAGACTAGCTAGGACTTCCAGTAAAATGCATAATAGACATGGGGAGAGTGAAATCTTTGTCTAGTGTCCAATTTTAGGAGAAACAGCATCAACTTTTCATAATTAATTATGAAGTTCTTTATAGGCTTTTAATAGATGACCTTTATCAGGTGAGTAAGTTTTCTTCTATTCAAAGCTTTCTCAGGGTTGTTGGTTTTTTTTTTTTAAATCATGAATAGATATTAAATTCTATTAAAGATTTTTTTCTTCATCCATTAGGACAATTATATTTCTATTAATGTGCTAAATTAATTGGTTGAATTTTCAAATGATAAAATAACCATGAATTCCTGGAATATGTTACACAGGTCATGATATTATTATCCACGCTATATATTGCTAGGTTTTGTTTGCTAAGCTTTTTTAGATCTATGTTGTGAAGCATATTGGTCTGTTATTTTCTTGTAATGTCTGTCAGGTTTTCAAAGGCTGGGTTATACTGGCTTCTTAAAATGAATTGGAAAGTTTTTTCTATCTCTCTATTTTCTGAAAGA
This sequence comes from Cryptoprocta ferox, assembly GCA_028646485.1. Lineage (NCBI taxonomy): Eukaryota > Metazoa > Chordata > Mammalia > Carnivora > Eupleridae > Cryptoprocta > Cryptoprocta ferox. Next base: position 81,325,130 of record CM053571.1, read on the forward strand.
CATTGTGTATGATTAATTTTATTTCTTGCTTAAATGTTGAAAATAATTCATCAGTGAAATCATCTGGGCATGGAGGTTTTTTTCTTAATGTTTATTTATTTTTAGAGAGCATAAGTGGGACAGGGGCACAGGGAAAGGGACAGAGGATCTAAAGCACTGACAGGTTGACAGCCACAAGTCCGATTCAGGGCTCTAACTCACAAACCATTAGGTCATGAGGTCATGACCAGAGCCGAAGTCGGTCACTCAAATGAACTGAGCCACCCAAGTGCTCCTGGGCCTGGAGTTTAACTAAGTGAGGATTTTATTTATTTTTATTATTTATTTATTTATTTATTAACACATACAATATTAAATTTCAACATTTCAATTTTAAAATTTCAATTTTACATTAATGCACAGTAAATTTCATTCTGCTAGATTCAGTCTTTCCAGGGTTTAGAAATCCTTTTCGATCTTTTTTCTTTTCAATCTTGATTCTTTTATTCAGAGTACATACTCTCTATCATGGGCATATGCCCTTCTTGCCTACCTAGTCATCTAAATGAGGACTTTAAATTATAAACTTACAGCTCTATTAGACATAGACTTTTCAGAGTATTTCTTATGTCAGTTTTGGTAACTTACAGGTTTCAAGAAATATTCCCTTTCATCTAAGTTTTTTTATTTGTCATGAAGTTGTTGAAAATATTTCCTGTTTATCTTTTTTAAGTATACAGGATATGTAGGGATAATTCTTCTTTCATTCCTAATACTGGCAATTTATGATTTCCTTCTTAGTCAGTCTAGCTGGGAAAGTAGTGGAACTAGCAATTTTCTTGATCTTTAAAAAAAAACCAACCTTGTTGGCTTTGTTTGGTTCGTTCATTTTCTCAAATTTTTTTCTATTTCATTACTTTCTGCTCTTATCGCTATCATTTTCTTCCTTTTATTTATTTTGTTCACTGTTCTTCTTCCACTAGTTTTTAAGATGGAAACTTAGATCATTGATTTTGGATCTGTCTTTTTTTTCTAAAATAAATATTTAAAACCATAAATTTTCTTTTAAGTATTGTTTTAGCTGTGATCCTTAAATTTTTAATATGAAGTATTTTTATTATAATTTAGCTATGATAATTTCTAATTTCCCTAGTGATTTTTTCTTTTAACATGTGGTTAACTACAACTACGTTGTTTAACCTCCAAATATTTGGACACTTCTAGATATTTTATTATGTAGAAAGACTTGAAGTTTACCTTCATAATCTCTGTTCTTGGTGCTCACACTCTGTATAATCCTCTACCTTTGAGTGTGAGTGGGACCTGTGACCTGCTTCTAGCCAGTAAAGTATGGCAAAGATGAAGATATCACATCAGTTGAGCTTCTGTTGAGACTGCAGCCCTGGCAAAGCTTGGATTGCAGTCTGGTGAGACCCAGAAGCAGAGAACCCAGTTAACCCATGCCCGGACTCTTGACCCATGGAAACTGTGAAATAATAAATGTGTGTTGGTATAAGCCACTAACCCTGTCACAATTTGCTTAGCAGCAATAGAAAATCAATATATTTATTGTTCTTGATTTTTAATTTATTTTCATTGTGATCAGAGAATATATGTTATGGATTCTATCATTTTAAGTTTATTTTTTCTTGTTTTCTAAGTATGTAGCCTATGCCAGGACCATGTGCACTTAACAAGAATGTATATTCTGTAGGTGTTTGGATGTATTTTTATAAGACTAAGTATTATATAGCTTAATAAGTATCAAACATTTCAAAGTGGTTGATAGCGTTCAGGTCTTCTAAATCTTTACTAGGCATATGTGTATTTTTTTTTATTGTTGTGTCTCTCTGAAAAATTGATGGATCCTTTGTCATTATTAAAAGGTTTCAAAATTTCTGATAATACTCTTTGTCTTTTTTTTCAAGTGTTTATTTGAATTCCAGTTAGTTAACATACAGTATGATATTAACTTCAGGTGTAAAATTTAGTTACCTAACACTTACATACAAAATTCGGTGCTCATCACAAGTGCCCTACTTAATCCCCCATCACCTATTTAAGCCATTCCCCCTGCCCAATTCCCCCTCTGGTAACCATTAGTTTGTTCTCTGTAGTTAGGAGTCTGTTTCTTGGTTTGCCCCTCTTTTTTTCCCCTTTGCTTGTTTGTTTCTTAAATTCTACATATGAGTGAAATCGTATGGTATTTGTCTTTCTCTGACTAACCTATATCACATAGCATAATACTCTCTAGTTCCATCTCTGTTGTTGCAAATGGTAAGATTTCATTCTTTTTTGTGGCTAAGTAACATTCCATTGTATGTATTACCACAAGTGTCAGTGGACACTTGGGCTGTTTCTATAATTTGGCTATTGTAGATAATGCTGCTCTAAACACTGGAGTGCAAATATCCCTTTGGATTAGTACTTTTTATGATAACACTCTTTGTCTTTAAGTCTACTTTATCTGATTTTAATATAGCCACTCCAGATTTCTTATGTTTACTGTTTTCATTGTATATCTTTTTCCATCTACTTACTTTTTATCTGTTTCTTTATATTTAAGATGAATCTCTTCAGGTCGTATGTAGTTTGGTCTTTTTTTTTCTAAATCTATTCTGACACTTTCTAATTTATGCTAAAACAAGATATATAATGAACTTATATGCCAGTGTTCAATTATTTTTCACTAAGAAAGTTGTGACCACCTTTAAACTTTATAACTTTGATAAGCATTGTACAACAATGGAGTGTCTCTTGTGTGTTTTGTTGGATTTCTTCTTTCTCATCCCATAGTTATTTGTACTGACTTTTATTTAAAGTGTGAAGTATACTGAATCTGATTTCTAGGAGAGTTTCTGTGCCCATCTCATATTTGCTATAAAAGGCTGGCTGTGGTTATGAGATGATATAGATCCTTAAATTTCTCATCCCACTACTTGTTCTATAGAATAATTGTTATTCTCTTCTCTTTGTGGAGGCATGTGGTATTTTAAGCCATTTGGGTGAGAAGAGTTACTACTTGAATGCTATCTGAAAAGTAGAAACCCCATTATATAGCTATATGCATTCCATAATAACTCCAGGGTAATACCATTAGACTACCCTTGGAAGCTGCAACACACTTACCTATTGGATAGGTCACACAGATAACAACTTGTGAATTCTTCATATAATATAATTGGGGCCTCATAAAAAAAAAAGCAAGACCAGGAGATCGAGGCAATTTTAAAGTCTACAGAATTGCACATAGGTTCTGGAGTGTAGGTTATATCTATTTACATGTTGCTTTCCATCTGTCCATCTATTACAGATAATCAGAATGGAAGCACTAGCATTGTTTTAAAAGTTTTATTTATTTATTTTGAGAGAGAGAGAGAGAGTGAGAAGGGGAGGGGGAGAGAGAGAGGGGGACAGAATCCCAAGCAGGCCCCGTGCCATCAGCTCAGAGCCTGATGTGAGACTCAAACTCATGAACCCTGAGATAATGACCTGAGCTGAAGTCAGACTGACTGAGCTACCCAGGCGTCTTGAAGCACTAGCATTTTAAAGTCATCACCATACCGTTAGTTCAAAATTCCAAAAGTGCAGTAGGGAATATATGTTGTTTTCTTAAAAAATAAAATTATGTGGAAACAGAATATTTAAAATTATATATGTTCTTAAAGAGCACTATATTTATAATGAAATTTCACTGAAGTTTTTTAAAAAAATCAGGAAAAAATGCATCTTTTTCCTTTTCCTTTTTTACTTTTCCAGCCCTATTTCTGTATTGGGTAATGGCCTTTATTACAAAAACCATAAAATTGGTCAAGTACTGGCAGTCTGGCTGGGGAGTATCAGACTTGCGTTTCTGTATCACTGGCATAATGGTCATCTTGAATGGACTCCTGATGGCTGTGGAGATCAATGTAATTCGAGTCAGAGTAAGTATCTAATCCTTTCTGTTTAATTACCAGAATTCAAGACTTCAACATTAGAGATTACAGTCAACCAGTCAACTATTTAAGAGGTTAAACAAATGTGTATCATCTATGTGTATAAAAGTTTAATCACTAAGTTTCATATCATTAGTATTCCAGAACCCTAACATCTATTTATTCATTTGTAAATATTGATTGAATGATTTTTATGTGCCAGACATTAATCTCAGTTCATATTATAGATGAAATTTTTTGCATCAGAAAATTACATAATCCATGATGTGTCCCAAGCACACCTATATTAAGCAAACTATTGTATTCCTAGAAACTTCAAAATGAAAAGAAGATAATAAGTTTGCTCATTTCACTGATGAAGAAACTTCTAAAGAGATAACTCTAGCTATATCCAAAGTCACATAGCCAAGAGTCATGCCTGGCCCGCGATTACAAACCTGTTGTACTTTGCATCACTTTAATGCTGTTATGTTGTGTGACATACTTGTGAATGATATTTTAATATTCGTTTTCTACTGGAGCACTTTGAGTTTGCTCTGAATGGCAAGATACAAGCTGCAGGGAATAGTGGAGGATAATGAACATCAGCCAAACCACAAATTATCAGATAGTGACTCAATAATAGTGTCAACACACTTAAAAAATCTAAATAATGTAAAAATCTTTATTTAGTTGACCTTATCACAGTATCTCATGAAAGACTGATCTTTTAAAGGGATAATCTATTTTTTAGAATTATCTCTAAGTGGAATTAAATGTGAAATCCTGGTATTTAATTAATCTAGTTACAACAAAAGGAAAGTATTTCAAAGAATATTTCCAAAGGAATGAAAAAGGTAGTAAAATATACATTTTTGCCTCTTGAAATGAAAAGTAGAAAAGGTGAAAATTTTATTATAATATCTGGGAAAAGAATTGGGTTAATTATTATCCTGTGGAATATTTCTTGCCACAGAGATATGTGTTCTTCATGAATCCTCAGAAAGTAAAGCCTCCTGAAGACCTCCAGGATCTGGGTGTGAGATTTCTTCAACCATTTGTGAATTTATTGTCAAAAGCAACATACTGGTGGATGAACACGCTTATCATATCTGCTCATAAAAAGCCTATTGATCTGAAGGCAATTGGAAAATTGCCAATAGCCATGAGGGCAGTAACAAATTATGTTTGCCTGAAAGATGCATATGAAGAACAAAAGGTAATTTAGTATCTGTTTTTCATGTCCATAATTGTAGAAAATACGTCTATTAAGTAGAAAGGCACTAAGCTTAAATATCTATGGTTAAGGAAGAGCAGATTTTCTTCATCTGTCTTTCCCAGTAGTTTTGAGTCATGTGAATTGGGCCAATAAAAATATACCAGAAAAACCAATGAAATAAAGTTATATTGCGTTAGTTGCCCAGTTCATACATGAGGAGGGATAGAGGGAACACTTTCTTTTTTTCTGGAACCAACTGAAAAGTTAGAATTAAGCTTAATGATCATTTATATCTGATACTTATTACCATATAACGTTAATAACTCATGGAATTGTTGTTAGGAAACTTTTTCAAGTATCTTGTCTATAATTTTGTTATATAACAGTAAACCAGATCATATCATTAATAATGACATTTAAGAAACCAAAATCCTTAAATTAATTATTGACTAAAATTTGGAGTCTGTATTCCAAATTTGGGAAACTGAATTAAATAAAGTTATTTACCATTCATATATGTCTGTCAAAATTGGTTTCTTCTGGTACTTTCTTTGAGCATTTATAATCACTTTAAAAACCTTAAATATGAGAGTTTTTGGGTATTTTCAGTTGGTCTTGTTATCATCCTATATAGCCATGTATACCATACATGGTGGTAGATGTATTTGATATTGCAATCATCAATAAATATTATTGTAATTGAAATCATTGGTATTCACAGTAACATTGGAAAGGAGTAGGGTATGGTGAATCAGTGAGAGTTTTGTCTGTTCTAAATCAAGAAAACAAAGCATTTATGGTAAATGACGAAAATGACCTCTGTTTTGTGTCAAAAATGTGTGTTATGAAATTAATATTGCAGGAAATGGTTACTACAAATGAACCTGAGTCATCTCTTTGGTTTCACCTCTGGGAAAAGTATTGCATAATATTTTTTAAACTTCTCTGCTAAAGTAAAGATTAAGAGTATAGCCTCAACATAGTTTAAGTGTTCCAAGTACTCTTTATTACACAGATCAGCTTGAACTTGGTGTGTTAATGTCTTATATTAATAAACACTTAAAAATAATTGAATTATTCCTCTAACAGGGAACTGAATATGAGACACAATTGAATCAACTTCCATTGACTTGGTTTCTTCTTGAAAAAACTTTATCCACCTCCTAAGACTTAATTATGATTATTCAGGTCATAAAATCCTTTCAACAAACAACAACATGTGTGAAGCCATGAGTTGGCTTAAGCATATATGCCATTCTTCAATTTTGCATTTCTTTGTTGAATAACTAGGAAACACAAGTCTAACACAACTTTAAAAAGTGCTGGCTACTATTCATGGAGATAGGAAATACCTGGAAGAGAAACAATTTGAAGTTGGGATGATCTGTTTTGTTTATCTTGTAGTAAAATATCTTTAGCTTGGAGTAAATCTCTTGTGATCTAGTAACTTCAGAAATCTTGATTAATCTTTCAATAATCTAGATCTTAGTACTTTACTATCTTCTTTTCCATACAATGGTATCTGGTAATAGTCATGACAGAAATACATTTTCCAAACCAAATAGAATTAAAATTAATATGGCCTTAAGGATTTTGGGTTATCCTTTGACAACTGAAAATAATGCAAAGTCTTTGAAAATCTGGCCTTTTTACTCCTCATTCTATTCCATTAAAAGGCACTGTTTACGTAGAGTGCAAGGATATGGGTTACGCATACTATACTAAAGGGACGCCTTAATATTTACTTATAAACTTAACATATCATCAGAAATATCAGAAGAAATTGCCTGCAGTTGGTGAGATTAAATGCTGCCCAGTCATTTTATTTTGGTTTATCTGTTTTTTTTCTTTCAGAAAAAAGTAGCAGATCATCCAAACCGAACCCCATCTATATGGCTAGCAATGTACAGAGCTTTTGGGCGACCAATTCTGCTTAGTAGCACATTCCGTTATCTAGCAGATTTACTAGGTTTTGCTGGACCTCTCTGTATTTCTGGAATAGTTCAGCGTGTGAATGAAACGCAGAATGGGACAAATAACACAACAGGAGTAAGTCTGTGATGCTTTTGAAAGGAAATATATTATTGGCAATATTTTATTGTAATTGTTATTTTTTATGCAAGCAGTTCTATGAATGGTTCGTACAGGCTTATTTACATAAAATTGAGTGCATTTAAAGCAAAGAAAACAATAATTTTCCTTGTAGAGAAAATCATGTGTTTATGTATTAATTGAATGGATCTGTTCAACAAAATTATTTCTGATTCAGAGCCTACAGACATTTGATAAGTATCTACTGTGTGCCAGAAGCCACACTCAGAAATATCACATTGATTATTGTCTTTGATATTTTTAGCAACCCTTTGAAGAATTTTCATGCATCAGTACACAAGGGGTGGCCGAGTCATTTTTTTAGAGACATGTGACCAATCATGTTAGCAATGTGATTTGTACTAAATATATTTTTCTTTTCTTATATGATTAATGCCATCACCCTGATTCACAGTGATCAGGGCAAGTCATATTATGATAATTCTTATTAGATATTATTCTACTATTTGGGGGGCTATACAGTATAAGATACTATATATTTGCTGTTGTAAATATAGTCTTTTATTTTCTGTTCTCAAGAAAGTAGCATCATGAACTTCCTCGTTTCTTTCTAAGAATTGTTTTCCCTAGTTTTACAGATAGAAAAATTTTGTCTAGATGAATCAGTTTTTCTTTTCTATTCTTTAGTCTGATTTCCTGACCCTTTTTCTTCACCTATTAAAATTTCATATATTTTTCAAAGCCTCCACTAAATGCTATCTCTTCAGTGAAGCTTTTCTGATTGCTCTGGGTGGAATTTGACTCTCCTTCATACTCTCCAACACATTGTTAATTTCACCTTGGCACTTACTGTAAATACTATTTATAAGGAAGCATGTTATTTATGGATATGCTTATCTTTCTAGGTGGTAAGCTCTTTAAACAGAATGACTGTCAACTGTTCATATCTGTGGTCACAATGTGTAGCCCGCTTCCATGCGTATATTAGTGTGAACCAGATATTTTCACCATTGAGTGCACTTTTGTGATGTTTTGTCTCTACTAGCCTCATTACATTCCATAAATTCCACATAGAATTTTTCTATCATCCCTCTCCTTTACACATATTAATCACACATTTTTCTGAGAAGGAACAGAACTTACACATTTTGTATGTATCCCCATGAAAGAAAAGGAAGGGACCAGAAGTAGAATTTAATGGATCTAACCCACAAAAAATAAGTATTGCCCAAACTGACATGATGTACTTATTTGAGTGTTACCTTTCTCTCACTTCTGACCAACAAGTTACCACATACTGTTGTTCAAAACAAAAAGCAAATCAGTTTTGTATACCCTTATGATGACTTCCATCGTATTCCTCCTGACACAATTTTATAAGTTATGTTTTGTCATTGGAAGTGTCAACATGGGTGAAATCAATAGCCAAATTACATGATTTATAATTTATTATTTATTTTGTTAACATAAATTAAGATATATGAATATTAGACTTAGTCAACTGTAGAATTATTTTAAATTAGTAAAGCTATAGAAATTGTATTTTTTCCTTGCTGACCAACTATCAGTTTTGTGGTTTCTACTTCTAAATTACAGTCAAAATTAACTTTGATCTTCAGTTACTACTTCTCAAGATGGAATATATCTTTCCCAAAAATGTACTTACATTTTTTTAAATTTACCTTTTATCTACAATCAGGCATTTCCAGCAATCTTAATGATCAATTTGGGATTTTATGCATTGAACTAGTTTAAATTTATATCTGTGGACATAATGAAGAAAAGCCAAAATTACCTGGCTATGGCTCATTCCACTGCTGCATTATAAAGACATTGAGTTTTTATATTTAAAAATTATGTATCATTTGATAAATGTGAGCTGTACACCTGGTATATGAAAAGACCAATTCTAATTTATGTCTTTTTCTTTGGGGACAAGATTTCAGAAACTCTCTCATCAAAGGAATTTCTTGAAAATGCTTATGTACTAGCAGTTCTTCTTTTCTTGGCCCTTATTCTGCAAAGGACATTTTTGCAGGCTTCCTACTATGTAACCATAGAGACTGGCATTAACCTCCGTGGAGCTCTGCTGGTATGTGCAAGCTTTGAATGATCTTTGTTTATCGAAAATGCCATACGCCATTCAATGATAGGAAGGGTAGTAGTGTCAGTTTTGTTATTCTTTCTGTTTTGACTTTGATATTACAACTTCAACACTCCTAGGAGCTACTCGATAAAAGAAACAGAACTAATTAGTAGACGCACTGAATTTTAAAAAAACTTTTATAGTAATATATTAAGAAAGCTTTTGAAATCTTTCATTTAATTCTCTCTGCTTCAGTTTGTTCTAGAGCTTATGTTTAAAGTTGAATATGTTTTGATTATATCGCCAGAAAGTTGTTTGTGTTTAGTTGAAGACTGAAAGTAACTATGCTAAAATGAAAATAGTGGTCGACTGAAGAAGATGTCATTACAGGGATTTTTTTCCAAAAAAATTTTTTAAATGTCATATTTTCAATGGAATTAAATAACCATAGTGTTGATTAAGTTTAAAACTTCAAATACATTTTTTTTTTTTGCAGGCCATGATATACAATAAAATTCTTAGGCTATCTACATCTAATTTATCTATGGGTGAGATGACCCTGGGACAGATCAATAACTTGGTTGCCATTGAAACCAATCAACTCATGTGGTTCTTGTTCCTGTGTCCCAATCTATGGGCAATGCCTGTTCAGGTAAATCAATATAAGTAATATTCTCATTTGCAGAGGAAACAAAAGGAGTATAAAATATTTAGCTCACTAAAGGGTAAACTTTTTGAACATGCTAATAATGTTATTATACTTTTTTTTTTTTTAGAGAAAAAGAGAGAGGGGGAGGGAGAGGGAGAGAGAATCTTAAGCAGCTTCCACACCCAAACAGAGCCTGAGATGGGGCCTTATCTCATGACTGTGAGATCATGACCTGAATTGAAATCAAGAGTCAGATGCTTAACCGGCTGAGCCAACCAGGTGCCCCATATACCCTTTTTATAGAGAAGAAAGCTGAGACTCAGAAATGCTCTGATAGGTTAAGAAAGTGGGGTTTGAAATTCTCCTGCTTAGGTTCAAATAGCTGCTCTACCCTTTTTGCACAAGTGTTTAAATCCTCAAAAATATTAGTTTTTTTAACTTTAAAATTGGGATGATAATTGTATCTTCCTTGTAGAATTGTTGGCATCAGGACTAAATAAGTTAATATGTGTAGCACATTTATCATAGTGCCTATCACTTCGTGCTTTCAGTAATTGTTAGTTGTTATTATTGACCAAATTCATGCAAATCATGTAGCCAAGGCTTGACCCCTTTCATTTTGACAGACTCTCTTATAGCATTTCTAAAGTAAAACAGTTGCTATAATCCATCCCAAAGTTTCAATAGCAGATGTATTGTAAAATGTCAAACTTTATAAGGTGGTAGGAACACTAACAAGCTGGAGGGCTATTTAGCTATTTTTTATGGAAAAAAAGCATTTTAGAAAAGATTATTTTTCCCCCTAATTGGGTAAAAATAGCAAAACAAATGTTTTCAGCTCCTTCCTTTATGTGATGCTGAGTATGTTTAATTATCTCTAGTTTTGCATCCTGTAGATGGAGCTTAAACTGTAGATCTTATTTTTTTTTTAAGTTTATTTATTTATTTTTAGAGAGAGAGAGAAAGAGCAGAGGAGGGGCAGAGAGAGAGGAAAAGTGAGAGAATCCCAAGCAGGCTCCGTGTTGTCAGTGTTGAGTCCAATGCAGGACTCAAACTCACAAACTGTGAGATTATGATCTGAGCCAAAATCAAGAATCAGATGCTTCACTGACTGAGCCACCCAGGCGCCCCAACTGTAGATGTTATTTGATCCAGTCTGTCCATGTTTATTAAAATGCATGCAATAATAAAGGAGATATGGCAGTTTTTACACTTATTGTTTGCCTTTTTAGTTTTATCTTTTTAAAAAAATTTTTAACATTTATATATTTATGAGAGGGAGAACGAGCACGAGCAAGGGAGGAGCAGAGACAGGGAGACAGAAGATCCAAAGCAGGCTCTGCACTGTGAGCATAGAGCCCCATGCGGGGCTCAAACCCACAAACCCTGAGATCATGACCTAGGCCGAAATAAAAAGTCGGCCACTAAACAGACTGAGCCACCCAGGCACCCCACCTTTTTAGTTTTAAATGGAAATCCAAGTGAAACAAAAGTGTTTATCACGTGAAGTGCTTGCCACGAAGTAAGATATAAAATATGCTCAGTCTCATTTTATCAAAGTGTACTTATACACAGGTCAAGTAGGTAGCTGCCTATGTGGTATAATTTAAAGTGCACCAAAATCCCAGGCTGCCTCTGAATGATTGCATCATGAGTGACATTAAGGAAACTTTCATTCTGATTGGAATTCTTAAAAAGCCTAATTGGTTAGTCAGTAAATATGTGCACTTGCCTCCAAAAGGCCACTATTAAGCTGTTGCCATTGCCATATACTAAAGAGTTAAATGCTTTAACTGCATGGATATAATTCATTAGCTGACATTTTTAGCCATGATAATCTGAGATATTGTGGGGGAATAGCAGGGAGAGAAGATTGCAGGGTCAAATATTAAATTTTAAAGGAAGAAGAAGAAAGTGACAAACCAGAGAGGGTTGGCTTACGTGGGTCAGCCCTGGCTTTTCAGAAATTATTAAAAAAAATTTTTTTAAAGTTTACTTATTTATTTTGAGAGAGACAGAGAGAGCATGTGCAGAGGAGGGGCAGAGAGAGAGGGAGAGAGAGAATCCCAAGCAGGCTCTGCACTACCAGCACAGTGCCTGATGTAGGGCTCAAACCTATGAAACCCTGAAATCATGACCTGAGCCGAAACCAAGAGTCTGATGCTTACCCAACTGAGCCACCCAGGCGCCTGTGGGAAATAAATATTAGAAGGGAAGTGAGGTATGATGAGGCACCACCTTTAGCTTCTCCACAGTTTTATGTCAAGTCATCAAGTGACTTCTGGGGTCACTGAGGATGTGAGGAGTTCAGAGTATTCCTTTAGTCTGCAAACAACCATCTAGTACTCACATTATGATGTTGCCTCCTGCTTTCCATCCTTCCCACCTGGAAAAGTTGGTACAATTCCATGAAAATGTGGAATATCAAAGTTATGGCGGGTGATAACATTTTCAAGAAACATTTCATGTCCTTCTAAAAATGTGAAGACTGCCTTCGAAGGTCAGAAGCATCACAGGACTAGTTTGTAGCTTCATGCAGCAGACTGGTTTGACATTGGTTGTGCAGATCATTATCCTAACAATAAATTCCGACTCCATAGCTTTCCCCAAATAACTCATAGTAAAACCCAACTGCTCATAGTTGAGTTGACTTCCAAGTAAAGGTATTAATTAAGAATTAAGAAATCCTACGTTTTTACCAAAATGTATTTCCTTTCATGCAGCATCGGCCACGCCTCTGTTCATTTTCCCTTTTCCATATGTTTTCATTTCTAGATCATCATGGGAGTGATTCTACTCTATAATTTACTTGGATCAAGTGCATTGGTTGGGGCAGCTGTCATTGTGCTCCTGGCACCCATTCAGTACTTCATCGCGACAAAATTGGCAGAGGCTCAGAAGAGCACTCTCGTAAGTTAACATCTTTTGGAAACTTTACTAGGAAAATCTAGTAAGCTGTTTCATTTTCAAGATAATAGGAAATTAATACATGCCACTCAGAATAATTTGGAAACTATGATGTTTCATTTCAATTCTTAGGCGGCAAATGTGTACCTTCTGTATTGCAAAAACACTTTTCTTTTAAATGTTTATATTTATTTGAGAGAGAGAGAGAGAGCACGAGTGGGGGAGGAGCAGATAGAGAGAAGGAGACAGAATCTGAAGCAGACTCCGTGCTTTCAATGCAAATTTGGAGGCTGGGCTTAAACCCACGGAACCATGGGATCATGAACTGAGCCAAAGTCGGACGCTTAACCAGCTAAGCCACCCAGGTGTCTTGCAAAAGCACTTTTTGAAAGTGGATTTGAAATGTATCACTTGATCTTAAACTCAAAATGCCAGAATCACAATTCCTTGTGGTTTTAAGTGCCATGAGGTGATCAGGCTTTGAATCTTCTAGATCATTGGTCTAGAGAATGTACTTAAGTCTATTTTGAGCCCACTGGATGGTAATTATTGACATGGGAGAACTGGATCAAAGAACAAATAAAGCATTAGGTTTATTGTTTCTGAAGTGAAATATCCCTAGAGTTGAATCAAACCATGTGATGTTCTACAAGGTTACACTGACATATTTCGGTGGCAGCAGCTCTGGCCGAATAGTTCATGGTCAACTTGGCGAGCAAGGAAAAGCCCAATTATTGACCCCTCTGGCTTCAGTTTGCCATGAAATCATTTTATTTGAGCAAGAATTGGCTTCTTTTAAAGAAATATTTGCAAATAATAAAATTGTTGACAGCATGTTCAGAAATAAAGTTTGATTAAATATGAGCAAGGCTGTCTGTAAATCAGGCGTAAAATGTAGGGATGCTGCCACTGATGCAATTGTTTCCCAAGTTGGTTTCTACTGTGACAAGTAAGTTGAATGTCATGCAGGTGGTTTTTATCACTTGTTTTTCTGCTGCTTCTGGTGAGGTTACTCATTATTTCTGTCTGAGCCATCTACCCGTCTTTACTTTAGGACATGACTACAGAGAGGTGAGGAAGAGGAACACAAAGTGGAGACAGCACTATCCTCAAACATCTGTCTTTCATTTAGCTGGTCATACTGTACTCATTTACTCATGTAACAGTCATTTGATAAGCATCTAAGACCCGGTAGAGACCAGAAGGTGAATAAAAATCAAGCCATTTGCTACTTTTGCTTTCTCCTATCTGCCTTTTGGCCATTTGTGCTGTTCTTTTTGATAGTTCATAGGTCATAATGTACCTTACTGGAAATTCTAATATTTGATGGTGGTGGAAATTGCAATGGCTAAGTAAATTGTGGCTCTTGTAACTGCTAAAAATCTCTTTACACTTAACCCAAACTGTTACTAATCAGTAAATCTAATTTAGGCCTTAAACAAGAGCTTATGAAGAAGTATGCAGAAATCTCTTGAAGTTAAAAGGAATAGCCTTGGTTTCATGAAGTGTATTATGAAGACACGATGTGAACACACACAGTGTGAACATACACAACCCTGACATTCCCAAATAAGTAGCAAACTAACTTTTCTTACATTCATTGTTTTCTTTTCTTCTAAGTATGAGCGATAGTGCTGAAGAGAATAAAATGAGTTCAATGTTAGAAGGAACCATTGGAAATATCTGTATCATTTCCCTAAATGTTTATAATTACTATCTGTAGACATTATTCAAGGAAACCACAAGAGACTTAAAGAAACTGCTTTAATTTAACTCAAAGTAACAGAAGCGTGAGAGGTTTTAGGTGGAAAGAAATTGGAAGCCATTTCATTCAACTCTTCATTTTACAATCGGAGGTGGAAGCTCAGAGGATTTGACCTCTTGTCCTGGGGATCTCAAAGCCACAAGTGGCAGCAGAGCCAGGCATAAATCAAGATCTGGTCCTTCCCTGTTTGTAATATATATGGTCCTGCCTGTTTGATTCACTTGGATACAGCGTGCATTGTTTTCTATTTCTTTGTTTTATAGGATTATTCTACTGAGAGACTGAAGAAAACAAACGAAATACTGAAAGGCATCAAACTTCTAAAGTTATATGCCTGGGAGCACATCTTTTGTAAAAGTGTAGAAGAAACAAGAATGAAAGAACTGTCCAGTCTCAAAACCTTCGCACTTTATACATCACTCTCCAGTAAGTTGCCATGGTGATAAGGACCACCAAAAAACATGTGGTCTATTCAGCTTAGGTGGTGTTCACTGGCTCATTCTACTCATCAGAGGAAGCCCATTTATTTTCCACATGGGTGGAAATAGCCACTAGCCACATGAGCCTATTTAAATTTAAATTAAAAAGCAGGGTTAGCATAGACTTAAAGTCAGATAGATCTAAATTTTATTCGTTATAAGATGTGTGCTTTTGTCATGTTACTTTACATCTGATATCCTTGTGTTTTTTGTTTTTTGTTTTTTTTAATCTGTAAAATGGGATGGGATGAGCATAGTACCTGTAATTGAAATCACCATCAGTTACAGTTGGGATGAAGAGTAGGTTTTCAGTAAAAATTTAGTTAAGTTGATTTGACCATATTATTATTGACCATCTTATCCCCAAAGAGCCTCAAAAATTATCTGCAGTTGTCTTACCTATCTCTCTGAGAGCTTATATTATAATTTCTTGAAAATTATACTTAGAATGCTATTTTTGAAAATCCAGGAGAAAAAATGTCATTGCTTCAAAATTACATTCACATAAAACCCTCTTTTCCAATACATTTTCAAGAACTTTTAAACATGGAGCGTTTTTATCTTCAACTCTAATTTTTATAAAGCAATCATTTAAAGAATTGGTTTTTTTTCCCTCAGAGTGACACTGAGTACTCTCAAGAATAATTATATTTATGTTAGTACATTTCTTACACATTTAGCCGAACTACTCCCACCAACATTTGATTTGGTTTATGTGTCAGTTTTACTTACCTCTATTATTCCCAAGACCTTGAACAAATTAAAGTTTTGTAGATTTATAAATTGTTTCCTCTTGAATTCTAAACTAACCTAGTTCTTAGAGATTACAAATACTTCTTTTGTGAAATAAATTTAGAGAAAATATTTGGTTTATATAGCTCATTTATTCTAGCCCTAATGCCTGATGCATTAGAAATGAAATGGGAAGGAGATTTATCTTCCAGCTCTGCACCACTGCTAATATGGTGTCAAATGCTAGAAGATGAAATGATTGATATCCACTTGTTTATAAAATAGTATTCTAAGCTGGTGATCCTGACAGTACATTCCTTTTTGCAGTAGACTGAAATATTCATGAGAAGGATGGATGCAGCCAGAAATAATGACAAAATACAAATACATTGAGATAGCCAGCCAATTATTGCCATAAGTAGCTTCACACATATCATCCCATTTAGTCCTCCCAACATTCCAATGATTTAGATTCTACTATTAACTCTGTTTTAGATATTAAAAGATTGAGGTGGAGAGAGCTTAAGTAACTTGAACTTCCCTTGAACTTCATGTACCTACTAAATGGCAGAGTTGGGATGTTAATCCAGTTTGTCTGTCTCCAGACATGAGATATGAGATTTGGATTGTTTTTTGAATGTCAGATACAAAAGGAGAGTATGGAAGAGGCCATAATAGGGGAGAAAAACAACAAATCATGAAGGTAAAAATGCAGAAACATGTATATATGATAGGCAGCAGAAATTCTTGAGTCAATGATGTAAAATTCCAGTTGGACCATGTTTAAGTTTTTTAAGTTTATTTATTTTGACAGAGACAAAGAGAGCACAAGTGGGAGGGGGGAGAGAGAGAGAGTGAGAGAGAGAGAATATTTCAAGCAGGCTCCATGCTGTTAACCAGAGCCTGACATGGGGCTCAAACTCATGAACTGTGAGCTCATGACCTGAGCTGAAACCAAGAGTCGGGCACTTAGCTCACTGAGCCACCCAGGCACCCCTAAGTTTTATGATAAGGTTAAATACAGTATTGGTGATTAGGAGCTTGAACTATGGTTGATGCATGGAATTGGCTATAGATCCCAAATCTGCCACTTCAGCAGTATGACCTTGAACAAGTTACTTATGTCTTCCAAGCCTCAATTTTTTTCATCTGTAATGTGAGATGATAATAATATCTACCATGTAGGACTGTAGTAAAGATTAAAATAATGAATGCTATATATGTTGATTGGGTTGCTGATTCTATTCGAGGCGTGATGTCAAGTGTTTCCTACTCATTACCTCATACCAAGCACCTAGCAAATGGCCTAGAGCTCACCAACCTCCATCCCTCAGTTTCCTCATCTAAAAATTGGTGTAGAGGCACCCGGGTGGCTCAGTTGGTTAAGCATCCGACTTCAGCTCAGGTCATGATCTCACGGATTGTGGGTTTGAGCCCCACACCAGGCTCTGTGCTGACAGGTTGGAGCCTGGAGCCTGCTTCAGATTCTGTGTGTGTGTCTCTCTCTCTACCCCTCCCCACTCACACTCTGTCTCTCTTTCAAAAATAAATAAACATTAAAAAAATTAAAAATTGGTGTGAGAATCAAATGAGGCAGTGAATGTGACACTGTTCAGTAACTATTAAAAACATTTTATAAATAGTATTTGTAGAGCATCGTAAGAAGACAAAAATAATGAAAGAAAAAAGTCAACTGTCCAACAAAGTGGTTACTGTTGGGTCTTACAGGGCAAACTGACCCAAAATGAAAGCCTGCCTCAGCAACATGGCAGCTCTACAGCCTTGGTCAGTCTTTGGTAAAGTCTCAGTTTTCTCATCAGGAAGCTGGGAAGTATTAAGAGGATCTTGGGGAATTAAATAAGATAATGTGGATAAAGTGTTTAGGGAAGTACCTGAAACATAAAAGTGCTCAATCAGTGGTATCTGAAAATATTGAAAAGCAAAATTAAACAGCACACTTACTAGTAGAACAGAAGATCCAGCTTTTCTGAATCAGTGTTCTTGCCAGTTGAAATAATATCTGGGGAGAAGAGAAATTCTATTAATTTCCTAGTCTCCATTGCCAAATAGTCATGTACTATTTATGGATTTAATCCATTGGTAAAAGGCGAAAATACAATATTATATTTTTTTCTTTTCACTTTGCTAGATCTGCATTTAAATCCAAGCTCTATCAATTCCTAGTTTGGAATCTTGCATGTTACTCATCCTCCTAAGCTGCTTCCTTATTATTGTGTGCGGTAGTTGTAATCATTAAATATGAGAATGTATGTAAAGCACTCTTACCATACCTCAGTGATGGTGACTTGTTAGTAGCAGAGCACGGTGGTGGCAAGCTGTCTGAGAGGCCAGACTTTATTGGTTTGAATCCTACCTGTGTGACCTGAAGCTTCTCATTCTCATCTTTGTAATGGGATAGGAAGGGTACCTGCTACATGTCCCTGGTACAGATTGCTGTATAAATGTTTTTTTCAATCAAATAGCAGTTGTTTTTGCTCTTCTCATCAAGGGTGGATTATTTATTCAAGATGTGGACTATAAAATGAATTATAAACAATGATGAGGGGAAAAGAAAGAAATATACTTAGAGAACAGGGTGACAATAGCCAGAGAAAGAAGATGGAGGCAGAAACGTGGCTCCTCATCTGTGCTGTTATAAAACTCAGAGCAGTGCTTGGATTCCCAGTATTATACAAGAATTTGGATTTGATAACCAAGCCACATCTGGACCTGCAAAAGCACAATCTGATTCTGTGTTCAGCGGTCAGGGTAGTTCATGAGAGTGGATCATGAGGACTGATGATGATTTATTTGTGGGTAGATTCTCTCCTGTATGTAAAGAAAGCTAGGTTTTAGCTCTCACTCTGTTAGTAATTCACTTAATCTTTTAGCCCCCAGTCCCTAGAATTCTATGGTTTATAAAAAATATAACTACAAATTAGCAATTTGGCTTTGTAATTTTACTGTGACCTCCAAATACTAGTAATTTAGCCTAAATTAAGAGTTTCTGTTTCGGTTATGCATATCATGTGTATCAAGTATTAGTGCAATATGTTTCTGGAGAGACATTTAAACTAGCAGAGGGTTCAGGATATGGAGTTATTTGGTTAAGCAAAAGGTCTATACATGAAAATAAATATTACTTTTGGAAGGAGAATTTGAAGTGAGGTCAAATTCTTGGTTTTATCCATGTAATAGCTTCATTTTCATACATTTAAGTTAATTTAGGGACCATGTGAAATATAGACGGGGAATACTCCAAGAATGCACATTTGTTAAAGTCTAATAATTTGCACCGCTGAAGGAGCATTTTATCTGATTTTTGCAGCTTGTAATGTTTTATAAAAAACAGCTTTTCAGCAAGAGAATATGTTTTCTGATTAAGACTCATATGGGGGGAGCTCATACACCTGTGGGGGGAGCTCATTTCCCAAGGAAATACCAACTGGGAAACGTTTGTGGACTCTAGACAAAAGGCACTTGGTCCTCTCTGTCTTCAAGGGAAGTTAAAGTAATAATAGATGATGAATTAAAGTTACCGAAAATGTTTCACAGTTGAACAAACCTGATGTATTCGATTTCTTTCCACAGTCTTCATGAATGCAGCAATCCCCATCGCAGCTGTTCTTGCTGTAAGAAACTTTCTCTTGCTTTTTAACATGGAACTGAGTCAGTGTTTAGAAATGATTCATGAGCATGAATGTGTGGGTGGTAATATATATTACTTCACCTCTGCCAGTTTTCTCTTTGCAGTCCCCATCGTAATAGTTCTAATCCAGGGTTTCTCAACTGTGACACTATGAACTTTTGGGCCCAGATAATTCTTTGTTGTTAGGGCCTTTCCTCTGCCTGAGGATGTATAGCAGCAACCCTGGCCTCTACCAATTAGAGGCCATTAACACTCCCTAGACATTGCCAAATTGCCCGGGGGGGGGGGGGCAAAATTAACAGCAGTTGAGAACTAACTGTTCTAATTTCCACGACCTGGTTCCCAGACATTCTTACATCAGAATCGTGCTAGATCAACAACCAGAAGATTACATTATATTTCAGACTAAAAGGACAAACCTGGGAATTCGCATGTCATTTAGAAATGTAAATACGTCTGCATCAAACACCAATGCTGGCAATTTTAGTAAAGATACACAATAGGGACCCTAAAGCAACGGAACGTCTTATTTTTCTCTTAGAAAATTTAGTATTGGTTGGAAAGAACCTGATTGGTTGTTAAGAACTCTAGGTTCACTTCACAGTTACTCCCCCTACTCAGTAATTTGACAGAAGTCAGTTTCCTAATCTGTAAATAGAATCTGTTCTGCCCTTCTCACAAGTTTCTTGCTAAGACGGCATGTAAACCATTAAGTACGCTACCAATAACAAGTATTATTTTTCCTAGGGAGTAATTTGGATAAAGCAATTGTTTTCATATTTTCAATGGACATATTGGAGTAGCAGAATATGTTAGGTTTCTAAAACTGAATGTAAGCATTTGTGAAACTTTCTCCAGCTTTCTCTAAAGAACTTCTTTCTTTGCACAGACGTTTGTGACACACGCATACGCTAGTGGGAACAATCTAAAACCTGCAGAGGCCTTTGCTTCATTGTCTCTCTTTCATATCCTGGTCACCCCACTGTTCCTGCTCTCTACAGTGGTCAGATTTGCAGTCAAAGCCATCATAAGGTATGCACTGGAATGTCTGGAGTTCTTTGCCTGATTATGGAAATAATATATTTTAATGGTAGTAAATTTGAAAAAGTATAAAAAAACAACACTCAAATCGCTGCCCATTGTTAAAATTTTAATACGCTACTTTTCAGTCTTTTACAATTATTTTTAGATGAAAATAACTATGATTTTAAAGAAAAATTTTGAATTTATGTAGCTTTTGACTCCTTACTTCACTTACTGTTTTTATTTTTTCCCTTCATTAAGATCATGATGTAATACTATACAATAGTCTACTGTATTGAAATACTATAATTTATTTAATAATTACCTCCTTACTGGGCATTTGGAATGTTTCTACTTTCTACCTAACATAAATAATATAACTAACATTGAGATAAACATCTGTTTTTATCTTTAAACTTTTCTTTGACTATTTTCTTAAGACAGATTTCTAGAAGTGGGGATACTAGTTTAAACAGTATGCATATTTTTTAAAATTTTATTAAGCTTTTTTTAAATTTCAGTATAGTTAACATATGGTGTTATATTAATTTCAGGTATATAATATCATGATTCAGCAACTCCATATATTACTCAATGCTCATCAAGATAAGTATACTCTTAACACCCTTCATCTGTTTCACCCCTCCCCCCACCCACCATCACTTTGTTCTGTATAGTTAAGAATCTGTTTCTGAGTTTGTCTCTTTTTTCTTTGTTCATTTGTTTTGAATTCCACATATGAGTAAAATCATATGATATTTGTCTTTCTCTGACTCATTTTGCTTAGCATAATACATTCTAGCTCCATCTACGTTGTTGCAAACGGCAAGATTTCACTCTTTTCTATGGTTGAATAATATTTCAATGTGTATGTGTGCATATGTATGTATATATCTCTTTAGATAGATAGATAGATAGATAGATATCTCTTCTTTACCTATTCATCTATTGATGGATACTTGGGCTGTTTCCATCATTTGGCTATTGTAAATAGTGCTTCAATAAACATAGGTGTGCATAACTCCTTTCAAACTAATGTTTTTGTATTCTTTGGCTAAATACCCAGTAGTGGGATTAGTGGATTGTAGGGTAGTTCTATTTTTAAATTTTTGAGGAACCTCCATACTGTTTTCCACAGTGGCTGTACCAGTTTGCATTCTCACCAGTAGTGCAGATGATTCCTTTTCTCCACATCCTCGCCAACACTTGTTGTTTATTGTGTTTTTGATTTCAGGCATTCTTACACTGTGAGGTGATAATCTCATTGTGGTTTTGATTTGCATTTCCCTGATGATGAATGATGTTGAACATCTTTTCTGTGTCTGTTGGCCATCTGTAGGTCTTCTTTGGTGAAATGTCTATTCATATCTTCTGCCCATTTTTTTCATTAGATTATTATTTTTTGGTGTTCAATTAAACAGTAAGCATATTTTTAAGGTCCTTAATGAATATTGCTATGTTGCTTTACATTTAGACAGTGATAGGTCAAAAGGTATACATATTTTTAAGATTTTTTTAAATGAAAATGCCCATAATATTTCCCAGTGAAGCCGTGTCAGTTTATATTTTCACTAACAGTGATGGACAGTGTTCCCATCAGCACATAGATAGTTTTAATTTTAATTTAATCTGGAAAAAAGTTTAAGTAAAGCTCATGGCTTCGGCAAATGAAAAGACTCTGCTAAACCACTCCACATTTTGCTCATTTTAAATGTGCTCTCTAGTGTTTTTAACCAGTGTAAAGTTTGTCTCAGACTTACAGTTTCCCACAATGCACAACAATAAAAATAAATGTGATATGATAATGACCATTTTCCCATCATTTTTCTGGTATTGTATAAATAAGTATGTTACCAAACTATATCATTTAATGCTGTTTGTGCCACAATCTACTGCATCTTATGCTGCATTACAAACAAGAAAGTCTTAAGGTAGTACTTTGCTTATTGTATAAGATCTTATAAACTTCATAAAACCTCAACATATTTCATAAACAGTTATATCATGTCTGGCTTTTGAAAGAAATGTCAAGATGTTGCAATACTGAGAAAAATTGGAAAATGGAGGCCTTAAATATATGAAGACTGGAGTTGTTGATGGCAATGTTGAACATTTCTTGTAAGGTCTTTTAAATGAGATAATTTTCCCAATGGCTATGTATTATTAAGAAAACTAGTATTTGATACTTAAAATATCAGAATCTTCAGTTTTAGGCAATAGTTTATATTGATTTAATAATGGCTTACTACCAAATAACATTCCGATGCATATGCATTATCTTTTTATAAACTTAGGTTCTGATTGGTTACAGTAGTACCACAAAATGATTTCAGTACTCTTCTGTAAGCTGTGTCACTAGTAACCAATTCTGGAACTGTTAGAGTTTAAAGATCAGGCCCTCTGGCCTCATCTGCCTAATTTTCTTTTCTTACTGTTCTGCCTCCGAAACAGTTGTGTGGAACACTGACTGATTTTTGTAGCACCACTTCCAAATTAGGCAGTGCTCTGGAAGGGAAGCTACTTCAAACAATAAAATTGATAAATGGCCAAAGTCTGCTATTTTGGTCCTTATTTTCATTTTATCCATTTAATAGCTGTCCCTCTCATGGTTTCATTTTTAATTGGAATTTGACTTTGTACCACAAGTGGGGATATAAAACAGTTAGTTGATAACTTATAACAGATAACTTCTCTGATGTCAGGAGGTTACCAAGCATCAAAAGGACTTTAAGAGTGTATTTGGGGAAAAAAAATAATAACAGAAAAAAAAACATCAGAAAACCTAGGAGTTCCTTCCCACTTCATAGTATACAATCCTGCTGTAGTAAATCCCGGTAAAGTTGAGAGTGGATAATATTCGCTGTATATTTCTGCATAACACTCTTTCTTCGTTATATCTCAGGGAAAGGCATTTGCCAGTTTGATAAAGACCAGTCTGTTTTGAGGGCTCAGCTCCAGATTTCCCAAGCCATAGGCTGAATAGAATCAGCGTATAAACACTCACTTCTCTAAAATGAGTCTCAGTGGTTGATTTGTGGGTACTACAGAGATGATCCACCAACAGGGGAGGCCAGGGCTTTTCCCCCCGTGTGCTGGTTCTGGGAACCCAAATGAGCTTTTTCCCAATTTTGACTGGGCTTGGCATTTCCTTCTGTGCCTGGGAGCCCGTGACCAGTCTTTGATGCCAGTTGGCCCACAGTGAGCTGAGCAGCCTGTTTATAATCGGAGACTTTGGTGAGCTGATTTTGAAATCTCCTGTTCAGGACCATGGAAGTCATAAGTTCTCCACTGCACTCTTAAATGCATTCTGAAATTCAGTGGGTTAGAATGGAGTGTAGCATACTCCCAGACTCGTCTTATACATGCCCGTAAGAGACTTATAAACTTCTCTATTGTAGGAAAATTCCATGCCATGTAAAATTCTTTCCTACATGAAAATTCTACACTTTCTTTTAAAAATGTTTAGTTCAGAGGGTGCCTGGGTGGCTCAGTTGGTTGAGTGTCAGGGCTTCAGCACAGATCGAGATCTCACAGATTGTGAGTTTGAGCCCCACAGGGGCCCTCTGCAGTCAGCCCAAAGCCCATTTCAAATCTTCTGTTTCCTCCCCATCCCTCCCCTGGTGAAGCGCTCTCTCTCTCACTCTCGCTCTCTCTTTTTCTCTCTGAAAAATAGATAAACATTAAAAAATAAAAATAAAACTGTTTAGTTTGGGGTGTCTGGGTGGCTCAGCTGGTTCAGCATCTGACTTCCGCTCAGGTCGTGATCTCACCGTTCTTGAGTTTGAGCCCCTCATCAGGCTCTCTGTTCTCAGTGCATTCAGATCCTTTGTCTCCCTCTTTCTTTTCCTATCAAAAATAAATAAACATTTAAATAATAATAAAATAAAATATTAAAATACTTGAGTAAGAGTGATTTTCCAAGATGCTTGCTTCACTTTTCCACTTTGCTTTATTTATAAGGAATGATTTATGTGTTTTTTGCTTTTCTGGAGGAGAATATAAGTTGATATGTTGTTTCATTTATAAATAATTTCAGTTTAGGTTTCTGGTATTTGATGCATCATGCAATGTGTATGTCCAAAAATATTATTCACTAAGATAAAAATGTGTAAAACCAATCCCTTACTGTGTTGGAAAGTAACTTTGTATCCTTCTTCTCATGTACCTCAGAAAGGAATGTAAGCTTGGCTAGTCCACTAGTTACATTTGATCAAATAAATTGTTACTGATATTGATCATAGAGTATGCATACATGCATATCATAGAGCATGCATACCTGGTCCCTATTTACAAAAATTTCATAGTTCCTACAGGAAAAGCACACAATTGCCAGTACAAAGTCATTTATTCCTAATGAACATAATAGCAACTGTCCAAGGTACTCAAGGTTTATCTATAATTAATAAAACACTGAACTATAAAAATGGTGGAGGGAGACTAGGAAATTGGTTGGTATCAAATACACCTGTTGTCAAATCCTAGTATTGCCATAGAATATACATTGTTCAAGTTCAAGTGCATTATTTAATGTCTTTATAGCTCAACATCCTCGCTTATCAAATGAGCACAATAATAGCTCATGCTTATGGCAATTGAGACAATTAAATGAGATAGTATATTAAGAGTGCCCAGCACATTGCCTAAATATTTTAGGGACTCTACCAATTTCTGTTTTACTAATTTACCCCCCATTTTATTAATCCTCACTTTGTGCTTCAGAGAGATATCTTCTGTGGGTCTACATGTATTTGTTAATACTTTAGGTACATTGCTAGGTATTAGGAATTGCAAAGATGAATGGTAGAGTGAAATCTTCAGGGAACACACAGTCTAGTTGGAGAGACCAGGAAGGAGAACTAAGTACAATATGGTGTGTTATGCTATTACAGAGCTCTACACAGAATGCCATGGGCCCATATGTAAGGCTCACTAAAGCTCATTGAGAGAGAAGGCAGGCAGTCTGGTCAGTGAAGATTTAAAACAGTTAGTGGTTCCTCTGTAAGATCTTAAAAAATAGGTAGGACTCGATCAGTTGAAGAAAAAAGGGAAACGTTCAATCTAAGAGAGCAACATTTTCATGGTGAAGGGTTAAGTAAGTAGGTGAGTGATCTTGGTACATTCAGAGAACTAAATGTAGTTGAGTGTAATTGGTGAAAATTTATGATGTGCAAAGTGGCAGGGGATGAACCTGAAGAGTAAGATCCCAATCAGCCTGTAAAAATGATCTAAGGACACTGAAGGCAAAGGGGTGCCATTTGTTATTTTAAGGAGAGGAATGACTTTTAATATATAATCCCGGCAGCATGGTGGAAATTACTTCAACCCTGGTCAGGATTCCTGCATTTTCCATAATTGCTTTGCCCCAGTGATTTCTGAAAGGACCTCATATGAATAAGAAATGCTTTTGTATTACCCATTTATTCATTCACCAGACATCTCTTGAGAAATTACTATGTGAGCCTGAGTGGCTCAGTCGGTTAAGCCTCTGACTTCGGCTCGGGTCATGATCTCACGTTCGTGGGTTTGAGCCCCACCTCGGGCTCTGTGCTGACAGCTCAGAGTCTGGAGCCTGCTTCAGATTCTGTGTCTCCCTGTCTCTCTGCCCCTCCCCCTCTCATGCTCTGTCTCTGTCTCAAAAATAAATAAAAGATTAAAAAAATTACTATGTTGTATTTTTGTCATGGAGCTAGATTCTGAAGATGAATATCTTTGCTATTAAGGAGTTCACAGTGTAATGGGAGAGATAGACGATAATAAAAAATTACAAAACAGCAATGCCAGGGACCCTCAGCCTAGAATGATGGGGGCAGGGGCAGGGAAAGGAAGGAGAGGTTCAGAGAAGTGTTCATCTTGGGATCCTCTGATATTCACTGTAATTGGAGTTCCAAAGTGGGGTGTCAGAGAGAGGAAAGAAAGTTCTCTCCATGCCCCAGTTACACTCAGAGACCACTGCTTCCTGATGTTTAGCAAGAATAGGGCTCATTGATTCCATAAAAGCTTCAGTAATATTTGTGTACTAGAAAAGTGAAATGGAGAGTTGAATCAACGGACTTTACTTAAATGTGTGAATCATTGGTTTATTCCTTCTTTGATTTATTGAGCATTCATTGAGTAATATATACCAGGAACAGCTAGACATAGAGTTACAAAGGCAAATGAGCCTGGCCTCTGGACTTCCTTAGTGTGCAAAGACATAGTGTCTGATTGTTTAAAATGTATTCTTAAAAAAAGTTTATTTATTTATTTACTTATTTATGTTGAGAGAGAGCACAAGCACATGTGTGCGTGTGTGCGTGTGTGTGTGTGCGTGTGTGTGTGTAGAGAAGGGGCAGAGAGAGAGAGGGAGAGAATCCCCTGCTGTCATCTTCATGCTGTCAGCGCAGAGCTCAATGCAGGGTTGTATCTCACGAACCTGTAAGATCATGATCTGAGCCCAAACCAAGAGTCAGATGCTCAACCTACTGAGCTATCCAGGTGACCCTAAAAGATATTTTTTGAATGGCAAAGCTGTGCTCCCTAAAATACACTCTTTAAAACATAAGAACAGAATGACAACTAAAATCTATTAAGGCAAAGAAGATCTTTTACTACTACTTCTGAGGTAGATCTTAGAAGTTCCTATCACAAGAAAAAAAAATTGTATCTATGTATGGTGATGATGTTAACTAGACATTGTGATGATCACATGGCTGTATATTACAAATATTGAATCATTATGTTGTTCACCTGAAACTAATATAAGTATTATATGTCAATGATACCTCAATTAAAAAAGTACAGAAGAAATAGCTGCCATTTAAGATTTATAAACTACCATTCATAAGGCATTTCTAAGGCATCTTCTTTAAGTTCTATAAGGTTAGTATTTGCTGACAAAGACTCAAAGAAAGTACACAAACTAAAGCTCTTCTTTTCTCATTCTTCCTTCCTTCCTTTCTTTCTTCCTTTTTTTGAGGGGTCTGAAATTCTTTTTTTTAATAGCAATAAAATATACATAACATAAAATTTACCACTTAAACCATTTTATGTGTATAGTTCAGTAACATTAAGTGCATTCACATTGCTGTGCATCGATCACCACAGTCCATTCCAGAACTTCTTCAGCTCCTCACATTTGAATCTATACTTGTCAAACAATAACTCCCTGTTTGCCTCTCATCCGAAGCCCCTGGAAACCACCACTGAGTTTCAGTCTCTATGAATTTGGCTATTCTAGGTCTCTCATATAGGTGGAATCACAATATTTGTGAGGCTTTCTTGTGCCTGGCTTATTTTACTTACAATGTCCTTAAGTTTCATCCATGTTATAACTCTAATACATTGAGTCAGGAATTCCAGAACCCTGGTGCACATGCTATTAGAAACAGTATGATGGTTCCTCAAAAAATTAAACATAGAATCACCATACAATGCAGCAATTCCACTTTAAGCTATATACCCCCAAAATTCAAAGCAGCAGGAATTTGAATAGATATTTGCACACCCATGTTCACAGCAGCATTATTCACAGTAGCCAAAAAGTGGAAACAACCCAAATGTCCATCAATGGATGAATAAGTAAATAAAATGTGGTATATACAGACAAAGGAGTATTATTCAGTCAGAATTCTTCAACAATTATCCTTCTTCGTTCTCTGTAAATGGACACTAATAATTTGGACACTAATAATTAGACTGCCACAATGGATTTTATTTACCTTTATGTTTCCATTGAAAAGAAGCAGATTTTATGGCATACAGTGTCACCTGGCTTAAAGATGATGAGCAACAGACTGATTTAAATGAACTTTTCTTCATTTTATTAGTCTGTCTCTCTCTCTCTCTCTCTTTCTCTCTCTCTCTCTCTCTCTCTCACACACACACACACACAAACACACACACACACACACACACACACACACACACACGCAACACAAACTTTGCAGACCTATTTGGAAGCACTTGACTACAAGTTCAAATGAAAAAAATATACATTTTTGTTTCAAATCTTTATTTCCTAGTTTCCTACCAAAGGCAATATTTCCCCTGTGGTTGATGCTGCATGTGCCAAACCAGTGTATCTACTTTCAGCATCCTAGCATGCTAAAAGGAGCATTTCTTTTCCTCTGCAGCTTCACAGAATTTTTTTAGCATATTGTTTTATTTATAGGCAGATGCTTTCAAATCATGCTATTGTTTTCTTTGGTTCTTTATTTTTGCTCCTAATTGTATAACACTGGTTTGAAAAAATTAGAATGGAAAGGGTAGGTGGGCCAAGGAGTCTCATGCCCTATCCAAGAGGACTATCTAAAAGAATGTTTGCAAACCACTCTTCTAGAGTGGTAACGTGCTTATGAAACACTTCAGGATCTTGTGAAAATGACTATTTTGATTCAGTAGGGTTTGGGTGGGGCCAGAGAGTCCCTGGTAAGCTCTAGGTGATGCCGATGCCTCTGGTCCTTTGCCAACACAGAGCAGCAACTCTCTAGATGCCCGTCTTATTGCTAGGATCAGAAAATATGTGTAGTGAATAGTGCTTAAGCAAGATGGAGGAATGGTCCTGGACCCCAGATCTGTGTGTTATATGCTAAATGGTTTTAATCAGACTACTTAGCTTCTCTATAACTTATTTCCCCTCATTTGTAAAATTAGAATAATCGGTACTTACCTCATTGGCATTATTATTTTTAACCTCTCTGTTTCAAGTTCCTCCTCAACTCTACTGGTTTTGACAAGAAACATAATTGCAAAAAAAAAAGGGCAAAATATTTTGACTGAATTCAAGGGGGTGACAAATTGTTTCTAGTTTTTCCTGATACTTTTCTAGTTATAACACTGAAAGTCCCCGGTCCTGGGAGCCCATCATTCTTGGGCAGTTTAGTTAGGATGCTTGTTCCTCTCAGCTGAATTCCCAGTTGGCATTGGGAAATGACTCTCAGAGGTGACTTGCTCAACATGATAGATAATTGGTGAAGGAAATGCTTGTTTATTTTAGTAGAACTTCATCATTGGCACTTTTATTTTTAACCCCCTTTTTTTGTTTGGTTTTTGCAGTGTTCAAAAGCTGAATGAATTTCTCTTGAGTGATGAGATTGGTGAGGATAGCTGGCGAACTGGTGAAGGTTCTCTTCCTTTTGAGTCCTGTAAGAAACACACTGCAGTGGTAGGTGCTATTTCTTGTTACTAAAGCTGTGAATATGTAACAGTCCCAAGACTGGATGATTTTCAATGAGTGCAATTAGAAGAAACCGTAAGCTTTACTTTTAACTTATATGAAGAAAAATTGCCACCTGCTTCTACAACAAACTTCAAAAGTCTAAAATTTATAAACATATATATAAGGCTTGAAAATAATCAAAGAATTATCCCAAGAGGGATATCACATGTTCAATTGAAAAAAAAATTAAAAGGTTGTCTACCCCAGGGGTACCTGGGTGGCTCAGTTGGTTAAGCATCTGGCTCTTGATTTCAGTTCAGGTCATGCTCTCACAGTTCATGGGATTGAGCCCCACACTGGGTTCTGTGCTAACAGTGTGGAGCCTGCTTAGGATTCTCTTTCTCTCTCTCTCTCTCTCTTTCTCTCTCTGTCTCTCTCTGCTCCTCCCCTGCTTGCACGTGCACACGTGCTCTCTCTCTCTCTCTCTCTCAAAAATAAACATTAAAAAAGCATTATCTACATGAAACTTTATATAAAATAATACTAAATGAGCTTAACAGCTCCCATACCATATTCTTTTAATACCTTGAGCTACACTTTTAGTTTAAAAAGTGCTTTTTGATGTATTATATCTTTGGCTCACTTAATATAACATCATATTACCTATTTTTTTTCCAACTGAGTATATTGAGTGTGTGTTTTGTGTGGCTTGAGTAAAGCCATATTAGTAAGCAGCAGAGCCAGAATTAAAACCTGACTCTTGTAACTCCTAAACCAGTTTATTTATCCATTACACAAATATTTACTCAATATCTACATACAGCCTGGAAATATGGTCAATGTATTTTGTTCTGTATTTGTTACATGTAATATGACATGTACCATGTACTTGCCTGTGTTTCTAGATTTATTGCCTACCCTGCACTTTAGGGATACAGCTATGAACAAGCTACAACTTCGTCCTTGTCATAGTTTGCTTTCTTGAGGCAGGAATCAGATGATAAGTTTAAAAAATGAGATAATTTCACTTTGAAGAAACTAAAATACGGTATGAGAGAGTGACTGGGATACTGAAAGCAGGGGTCATTTCCCAGAAGGCCCCCTCTGAAGAGCTGACATTTGGGCTGAGGCCTGCTCAGCAAAGATCTGGGGGAAAAAAGCATTTCAGGCAGAGAACTAGTAGATGCAAAACCCTAAGGTGAGAATGAATTTGGTGTGTTGAAGGAACAGAGGGACATTATTGTTGAAGCCTGGTGAAGAATGGAGAGAAAAGACAAGGTAAGAACAAGGATTGAGAGTCTGAATTGTATTGACATGCAATAGAAAACCACTGGAGGGTTTTAGAGTAGGGACTAATATAATTTTGGTTGTATTTTTAAAAGATCACTTTGACTAGTAGGCTACTAGGTTGACAGTAATCCATGTGAACAAGAATAGAACAGATAGATCAGTGAGATTATTATAATCACATAGGCAACAAAAGATGATGGTTAGAGTTAGTTTTTCTGGCAGTTGCAGTGGACATTGTGAGAAAGTGATCAAATTCACTGTACTTTTTTTAGGTTGAGCTGATAAAGACTTGCTGATCAAATGAATAGGGAGGCTAAGAAGTGAGTAGGTTGGCACTGAGGTAGAATCAAAAGGCATATTTGCACATGATAATTTTGAGATATTGATTGACATCTAAAAAGAGAAATCAGCTTTGGAGATATAAACTGAGAGTCATTAGCCATTAGTTAATATTTAAATGAATAGACTCAATCACACCACTTTCTTGAAAGGTGTTTCTGAAAAATTCTGAAGAAAGTCTTTAAAATCTATATGTATATTCCATAATAATAAAATATAGAAAGAAGTTATTCTAAAGTGAGTCACATTATAATTAATATTATTTATTCATGTTACTATTAGACAAAAATATGAATATATTTACTATTTATGTAACCAAACAATATTGCACATGAAATCTCTTGACTGGAATTAACTGAGGCTTAGAAAGTCTTTTTACCAGGAAGTCAATCTATATTAAATTTTTCTTTACATCATGTTTAAAACTACTAAGAATAGTTGAGATGAGAAGTCAACTATATTTAGACTTGCTGTTTCCTTCTGCTTTTCTGGAGGTTTTTTTTACTCTCCATTAAGTTACTTTATTGAGCAAGCGTGATTTTTGTCTGAGAAGGAACTATGCCATGCCTATATACACTGGAGTAACCATGCCTCAAAATGTTTGTTTGTTATTGTGCGGCCATGGACACAAAGACAAGAACACATTATAGCATGTCAACACTTTAAGGCAGCAGGAAAGTCAAGTATTTGATTAGAACTGGCATTATCATTCTTTGAGATGGTAGGCGATAACATAGAACTTATTAGATCATCTCCCAGAGATGTGAGGATGAGTAGAGCGGATGACCTCAAGAACGGGGATGTGAAAGTTTAGGTTTGTGGAGTTAGGGAAATCTGAAGAACCTTTTGCATGAGTTGAGAGATAGAAGAAAAATTGAAGTGAGTAAAGGTTGTTGGAAGGAAAAAAGAATCCCCTTCAAGTGCATTCGATATCTTCAGGGTTATTGAAACCAGACTGGACTTCTGATGTCTTTCAGGGTCATTCATCACTGCTGATGGGCCAAACCACAAATGACAAACTTTCTTAAATGGAGTGAAAAAAGCTGTGTGTTTGAAAATAACACTAATGGAAACTTCTTCTTGAGAGCTTAAGATGCTATGTATTCTGTAAAAGCTTAGAGTTAAGTGGTTTTGGCTGTAGAATCTCCATGGAGAATTAGTGACATTCTAGAGCCAAAGTCTCTTCAAATTACATCTGTGGAACTCCGACTCAAATCTCTGTCAACACATTTCCTCCTCCCACCCTCTCCTTGGTTTTGTGAAGAAGAATATGACGTCATTCCTTTTGGACCTCTGGGGCAATACTACTATAGAATTAAAGACTCTAGAAGACAGTGGATTTATGTAAAGGCATAGACCTGTCTCTTGAGGAAGATACACTTAGCTTAAAGGATAGCGACTCTCTGTATCACATGCAATGTACTTCCAGGGTCATCTGTGGGATTGTGAAAAGAAAAACAAAACTAAAATAAAATTTCAGGAACAATCTCTATTTTTTTAAGTTAAAAGCATTCAGTATTTTCTGTGGGACAGAATTGCTGCTCGTTCTGCTCGGTACCTTTTTAATCTGTGTATTTATTTGCATGTAGCCTAGCAATGTACTACTTGATAATTTGATGTTCTGTTGATATAACAATTGATGGAAATTGGAAGAGCAATATCTTGTTTGGATTAAATTACTGATTATTTGAGGACATTTCTAATTCCCATAGTAGAATTCAGTGGATTTTTCAAAAAACTAAACCTGCAATTCCAGCCCAAAAAAAGTTTCATAATTCTAGAATGCTTTACTTTTATAGGTAACTTAACAGTTTTAAAGTACATTATTTAGCCTTCATAAAATCTATATGGTAGTTAAGTAAGACAGATAATTATTTTTGTTGAAATACTTGTTTACTAGATTCCTGGCACAAACTTAGAGCTTATAAATTTTTCTAAATTAGGATTTACAGAGCTGAATTTTCTACCTTCTCTTTAGCTATGTATCTCTATCTACACAAAATTGAAGTCAAGTTTAGAGAATAACAAATTTCTATGACCTAATTCAAGTTCATTTTAAGCATGTGAGGACTGTCCAACCTTAGCTGGCATCCTCTGTATAATGAATGCTTTAGTCCTTTGACCAGGAACAATGCTATAACATTTGGGAAAGACTGGATCATTTTGTTATGCTTACATCAGCATTATATAGTGTTTGTATACATATGAAACAATATACATGCATATTTGGACAAAAAAATATCCCAGATTGTTATGCTTTTTCTTACTCCATAGTGGATCCTTGGGTGATGCGTAGCCTGATCTGAGTTATATGAGTGTAGGAGATTCAAAATCGTTTTGATTCAGAGGGTGATCAAAAATGTACTGTTGGAGCATGTACAAGCCTGATGGTCTTACAGTAAATTCTAGTTTAATCTGAGTTAGTCTGTTTGCCTTTGACATGCATGCAGTTTTTTACTGCACAGGCATATTTATCCGAAGAGCTGAAGGAAGAGTATCCAAAACCTAGTTTAGGTCTCCTCACTTTAAATTCCATCTCTTGCAAGTACACATTTTTGTATTTTTAATTTTTCTTAAAAGACTTGTGAATTAGGTTTAAAATGGTAGCTTAACACTTTGTTATTATTTGCTTTTTTATTTGGAGAAGCCATTGAAGTAATTAAAATATCACGCTCACTTTACTTATTTCTTTTTCTTGGAATTCAAGTGAAGTAAGCAATATGACTTAATGTTTAGTAAACCTCTTTTTTTTTTTACATAAAACTTCAACTTGTGTTTTTTCCCACTTGGAATGCAGCAGCCGAAAACCATAAACAGGAAGCAGCCTGGAAGATATCACCTGGACAGCTATGAGCAATCAACACGGCGTCTCCGTCCTGTAGAGACAGAGGATATTGCAATAAAGGTTATTTTATTTCCTGGACTCTTGCACGAATAGAAACATTTATGTTACTATTTTATGGTGAAGTTCTGTATAAGTGTCCTAAATCGTGCCTTTAAAATCTCTTTACAGCTATCACTAATCCTCATTACATTTTCAAAAGTGTTCTGATGAGTTTACTTCTCAGTTCTTCCTCGCCTCACAACCACATTTCTTGTTCCAGCACTAGGTTTTAATAGCAGAAGAGTGAGCCTTTCTTCTGAATCTGCATTAGAAGATAGCATCCAACGTATTTCCTTTCATACTCTTACGTTCCTCTATCTAATTAGTTGATTTATAGAGAACACCAATATTATAAATCCAATTTTTAAGGAAATAAATTAGATAGTAAT
Organism: Cryptoprocta ferox; assembly: GCA_028646485.1. NCBI lineage: Eukaryota > Metazoa > Chordata > Mammalia > Carnivora > Eupleridae > Cryptoprocta > Cryptoprocta ferox. The sequence goes on from CM053571.1 coordinate 81,359,625, forward strand.
TGTCTTCAACTAGGAGAGGCTTAGACCAGTGTTTCATGCATTCACCCAGCCTCCAAGTAAGTGCCTTTGATCTAATTTCAAAATGCCTTTTGTACTCTCCCAAGTAAATGTGCTTAGGTGGAAGAGGCCACCAACGAATCACCAGCTGAGGATTGATAGTGGGGATAAGGTCCAAGGAGGGGTCAGTGCTGTGCAGGAACAGATGCCTAAGCAGTCCAGGACTTTTGGACCTTGGTGCAGCCAGCGTCCTGGAAATTAGCCCTTTTAGAAAACTAGTTACATTGTCTGCTGGGGATATCCAACTCCCTGTGCTGCCCAGGCCAGTCAGAGAGTGGGGGAGCCTCATTGGGGAGTATAATAGAGCCAAAAGCTACATTTAAATCTCTCTCTCTCTCTCTCTCTCTCTCTCTGTATTGCCTGACACAATGCTTCTCCCACAATAGATACTTAGCAAACATGCTATTGAATGGAATAAGTGAATGCTAGCTAGCCCAACCTCTGCCTTCGATTTGATGTGTGATTTTTCAGCAAATTACTTTGCCTCCGTGAGCTGTGGGTTTGACCATTTTGAAGTAGACATGCCATTTTAGTATGGTTGCTTCAAGGTTAAAACACATCACATGTGAATCTTGAAGAGCTTTAGTGATTCTTAATCTTGGCTGTACATTAGAATTTCTTAGAAAGCTGTATCCATCCATCTATCTATCTATATCTATCTATGTCTATCTATCTATCTATCTATCTAACACCCAGGCATCATTAAAAAATAGTTCTACACATGTTACACACTGTATGTTAGCCAATTCGACAATAAATTATATTAAAAAGAGAATAAAGAAAATACATAAATAAATAAATAGCTCTAGTAGTTCCCTAGACAATTATAAGGTGTGGGTGGAGTGTGCAGTACTAGGCCATGACAAAGTATGGAATGAGAAACTAGGAAGGGTCCTCTGTGCTTCTTACTTTCAGTTATGCCCAGATAACAAGTAATGCATGCATGACTGAAGAAACAGGGTCAGTTTTTATTATTAACATTTTCTGTTCAATATAGTAAGAATCTAAAAATACATCTTTTCCATGTGCCTTGCTAAATTTGTTTTTATTTTGAATGTAAAAAATGGAGGCTATTATTTTTTTTCTAAAGTTGACCTTTCATGTGTGCACGCACATGCAGACACACACACACACACACAACTCTGGAAAAACAAAAAACAAGGCAGAAAAACTGCTTAGCAATGACTACTGTAGTTTCAAGCCCACCAGCAAGCCTTTAAGTTTTTATTCATGGTAGAAATTCTCAAGTTGGTAATAACTCATGTGCTTTGAATCATTTTTTTATTAGATAAAAATAGAGCATGCCCCCAGAAAAGTACATAAAATGTATATGTACCATTAAGTGAAAAAGTGAACACCTATGCAACCATCACCAGGAAAAGAACATCGCCATTGTCCTCTGAAGGGCCTCCCAACACACATATTTGCTGTTCTCTCTCACGTCTCTGAGAAACAGTCACGACGCTGACTTTTATGGTCATTGTATCCTTGATTACCCTCGCTATGCACACCTCCTTAAAAACACACTGTAGTTGTTTTAAGTTTAACGATGTGCATGTCTGGGTGTGTGTTTTGCTTCTTTTGTTCATGATGTATGTATAATTCATCCGATTGTCCTCCAGAGCCATACTTCATTCATTCTCATTGCCATGTAGCATTTCAGTGTTTTCTTTTATGGCTGATGATTTGTTTTTTCTCTCATTCAAGACAAGTTTTCCTACCAGAGGTCATAGAGATGATTTATAGTAGCTCCTAAAATCTTTGAAGCTACACCTTTCACTTTTAGTTCTTTAATCGACCTAGTATACATTTTGTGTTTGGTAAGAAAAAGGGATGTGATGTAGGAGGGAAATCAGTAACAAATAATTTGGGTTGTAAATTTAGCATTTTTTACTACATTTAGTAGTAAGTCAGTAAGGTCCGATTTAGTTTTTATATGATATCTGGCTGCTTTCGTCCCACATATTGGTCTCCGTCCCCACCAACAGTCAGTGTAGTCTTATTTATACACATGTCAGGGATCTTATATGTCTGGATTGATTGCTGGCCTTTATTTATTTTTCTTTCATTTGTTTCTCTGTCCCAAATTCCACTGTTATGATCACTATAACTTTCTAATAAACATTGCCATCTTTTAGAACATGTTCTTACATGTTACTGTTTTTCTTCTAAAATAGCTTTTCTTGTCCCTTTTGTGGGAAAGCGGCTTACTTGTTTCTGGGCTTACAGCTCTGAATTTGTTCTTTTCTTTATTCTTTGACTTGGTGTTTTCTTACTCCTAGCTTTAATGAGCTTTTTTATAAACTACATTTTATTCAGAACTTTTACTTATTTTTACTTCTTTTCAGCAGGAGGAAATGAACAATAGTCTGTGTAAGGCCCTGCCCTTAAATTCTTAAAAGTTATTTTAATGGAGATAAAATTCACATAACATAAAATTAACTACTTTAAAGTGAACAATTCAGTGGCATTTAGTACATTCGCAATCTTTTGTCACCACTTCTCTTCCATTGCAAAATATTTTCATCACCCCAAATGGAGACCCCATACCCGTTAAGCAGTCACTCCCCATCTACCCCTCTCTCTTGCCACCGGCAACTGCCAATCTGCTTTCTCTCTCTGTGGATTTGTCTGTTCTGGAGATTTTATATAAATGGATCATGCAATGGGTAACTCGTATTTGGTTCCTTCCTTTTCTTTCTTTTTTTTTTCTTCCTTTACTTTTAATACATTTTCCCCTTATCCCTGATCCTCACTCTTAATCTGTACTACTCCCCTGCCATTGTGGTACCAGCTGTAATGTGCTCAATATGTGTCTAAATATACTCATATCCTTGTAAAATATATGATAAGAATCCATGTGCTTTCAGTCTTCTGAAATGTTTTTATGATGGTTTGCTACTTCTCACACCACTACTGTGTTTTGTAGTATCACTGCATTTTCCTTATCCCCTAGTGATGGACACTGAATTTGCCTCCATCTTCCTTCTATCACAAACCATGCTAAGATGATCATTTTTGTACTTACCCTTTTATGAACCTTTGCAAAACATTTATTTTTTTAAAATTTATTTTGAGAGAGAGAAAGAGAGCATGCACTTGCGAGCAGGGGAAAGGCAGAGAGAAGGAGGGAGAGAGAGAATCCCAAGCAGGCTTTCATTGTCAGCACAGATTCCAGTGCGGGGCTCAATCCCACAAAGTGATATCATGACCTGAGCCGAAGACAAGAGTTGGATGCTTAACCAGCTGAGCCACCCAGGCACCCCTGAACCTTTGCAAAGATTTATATGTTAGCTGATTTTCCAAGGTCACACAACTAGTTAGGGAAACCAGGATTTTAACCCTGGTGGAGACATGAGACTATTTTGTAAAAGACAAGAGGGAGCAGAAGTGCAGATTGCAGCAGGCAAAATTAACATTGACCCTCCTCCTCCATCCCTCTTGAAGGGAGATTGTTCTCTCTTTTTACTTCAGTGCAGCACCAAATCAAGAGGTGACACTGCATTCTTCTAGCTCTTCTTTGCTGCGTTCAGACCATATCTTTTCATCTCCTGCGCCCTGTAAACTTTGGCACTGTCTACTTTTGTCACATCTATTATCTAAGGACCTCATCATCATCTCTGCACCATCACTGAAGATTTGGGTGCCCGTTTCCATGTCCATCTCCCTAGCTTACTTGGTGCCATGAATGGATGTGGTTTAAACTTTGAAGGGCCCAGCTATCTAGTATCCCAGCCCAGAAATTTCTTACTCTGCTCTCACTCCATTTCTACAACCTTGCCTATGGTCACACCCAAACATCACGTAGAACTGCTGCTCCTCCGAAATCATAAACTCTGTTATATCAGTCAGTCACAGACACCAGATCCCTACCTCCAGCTCTCTCTGGTCTCACATTTGTGACACTGCTTTTTTAACCTTATTGAGATCTCCAGCAACTTGAGCCCCTTCCTTTTCTCTCAGTCCTTCAGCACTTTCTGTAAGTGATCCATCTTTGTGCCTTTGACGCTCCTAGAACAGGCTGCTGAGCTCTATGGAGAAAATGAGACAATGTACCAGTTGGCAGAGCCACACATTTATGACCTCCTGGTTCCACTGCCCTTCAGTAGTAGTTCCCAACGATCCTTTACATGCCTCCCATCAGCATTAGTGTCCTCAGCCTCCAGTAGCTCTTTCGTGTCTGTCGTGTTGTATTTGCTTCTGTCCATGGTTTATTTACCCAACTGGTAGCAAACTTCAAGCAAGGAGGGATGCATTATACCTTTTTTGTAGCCTACATCAATACTAACACAGCACTTCACACAGAGTGGGTGCTTAGCATATTTTTGTAAAGCAATCAGTAATTCAACCCTTCCATGACACCCTCCTTCCAGGGCTGATTTCTTGCACATCTACATTATAGTTAATACTAAATGTCACACATTTTATAAGCTAGAGAAAACTTACATGAAAAACTGCAATTTAGTCTTTTCAAGCAACTTCGATCCTTGGGTTCTGTTGTACCTCTCATTTCCCATTTTTGTAACTATTGAAACTATCAAGTCCAGGAGCTCCTGGGTGGCTCAGTTAGTTAAGTGTCTGACTTCAGCTCAGGTCATGATCTCCAACTTCATGAGTTTGAGCCCTGCATTGGACTCCACACTGATGGTGGATTGCACACACTCTCTCAAAATAAATAAATAAACTTTATATATATATATATATATATATATATATATATATACTATCAAGTCCACTTCATGCCTCTTAATACAAATAGATTGTTTTGGGTGACTATAGGTCTTGTGATCTTTGCTGATTGTTGAGGTTTATTCCACCAAGATATATTACCTCATTTCTGTGCTTTATTCCTCTCTTCCTTTTACTCTTTCTTTGAACTTCATTGAATAGCACTAAATCCACACACTTCAAAACCTTATTACAAAAATTTTGTTGAAATAATTTGCCATTATTTCCACTCTATACTTTGCATTACCAGGATTCTGGGAATTACCTAGCAGTGAGAAAATAATCAATGCTGGGGTTACATTGGAAAATATTTGGGATGATTACATTTTAGGAATGCCCACATGTAAATGATCTAGTAATCCTAAATTTTCGGAGAAAATTGTAATTTTTAGTCTTTTCATAATATCACTAATTCTTCAAAGACCCTTCTTTCACTTCCATTCTTTTTTTGTTTTTCATGTATACATCTCAATAGTTACAACTTTAACTAACTTTAGAATTTCACCACCGTGTGTTCTACCTTATATTGAAAGTCTTCCAGTGCTTTAAAGACAAAACGTATTTTAATTGGAATTATTCTCTAACACAAAATGTATACAAAATTTTATAATTTAACTTATGTATTCTCTTCTTTTCTAGGTCACAAATGGGTACTTTTCATGGGGCAGTGGTTTAGCTACGTTATCCAATATAGATATTAGAATTCCAACCGGTGAGAGACATTTGTTATTCATTTTTATATTGTTAATTATGACAACTATGGATTTCCAAGATAATTGATTTTAACAAAAAAAGGTTAGAATTCCAACCGGTGAGAAACATTTGTTATTCGTTTTCATATTGTTAATTATGACAACTATGGATTTCCAAGATAATTGATTTTAACAAAAAAAAGATTATTTAAACATTATTAACATTGTTTATAGTTGCTTATTTGCATTATGTAGCTCATGATCACTGTAGCATTGTGGAAATGACTGGAAATAAGATTTGCCTTTCACTGCAAAGTGTGTAGACATTTGGAAAAGTTATTTACTGTCCAAATAAGCTGATAACAGCTTGTTGCTAATTTGTTCATTTAAATAATGGGGGTAGTTGATTTTTCATGTTGTTTGAGAAAGGATTTAAAGAAAGACTATTTAAGAAAATTACATTCTATCCCTGAGACAACTAAAGTTTTCAAGTTATTTTAGGCTCAAATACCCAATGATTTTTAGTTAAAATGTCTAGATATCTGAATAGAAAAAACTTTTTGATCTGGCCTGATGATCAATAGGCTGGGATTTTTCTATTTTACATGCATATCAAAGTAAAAAATTGGAGAAGATGTCTTAATACCAGCCCATACCCCTTTATTCCCAATTATCAATTTCAGTCAAAACTGCCTTCTTCTCCTGAAAGAATTGAATAATAAAGTTAAAACTAATCGAGATTATCTAGGCAATTATTTCATTGCTGTCTTCACTAATGTCAGCTATTTTCATAGTTGGAAACAGTAAATTAACTTTTAATTTTTCTCTCCTTTTTCAAAAAAAAACTTATGTATCAGAAAGAGGAGCTATTTAGAATATCTTATTGCTGGAGACCAAAAGTGGACCGTTGATTTTGAAACCTCAGCATTTTCTAAATGTATTTTGGTTTTATTTTACTAGGAGAATTCTATGTCCTCTTGCTGTCATCCTTTATTTAATTTCTCTAGGTCAGTTGACCATGATTGTGGGCCAAGTGGGATGTGGGAAGTCTTCTCTTCTCCTTGCTATCCTTGGTGAGATGCAGACACTGGAAGGCAAAGTTCACTGGAGCAAGTATGTGTATTTTTAATTGGTTTCTATTGCTCTATCATACATCCAATGATCTTACAAGGGGAAGAAATTAGAACAATAATCTGAGGATCCCCTCAGAAATAAGTGCAGCTTTCTAAAAATTTAAATTAGTAGAAATCTTAAATGTCATAAAAATTGGAAAACAGTTTCTTACAGAGGTTTATAATGGTATAAACTAGTATGATTGGGATTATAAAGATAGATTTTCAAAGTTAAATGAATAACATTTAAAGAAATAATTTAAAAATGTATCCTATATTAAAAGAAGTTATAGAAAACTTACATTATTCATAAAGCTTAAATGCAAAATAGCTATAGAAATACCAAATAATCTTTCAGTGAAGAAATACTGAATAATCTTTTCCAAAATCTTCATAAGGGGCTGAGAAATCAGCCATTTCTTTTCACACCCAACTTAAAGTAGGCACTGGAAATATTTAATAAGAGATACATGGACAGGTCAGAGTGGTGTGTTGTGCACCATAAAGACGTGAAAAAGAGGTATCTAGCATGGCACTTCTCCTGAATATTTGAATGGTGGCCTTTGAAACACGTGGTAATAAAGTGACTCAGAACCATAATATCATAAAATTGTGTAATAAAGAGTTAAACCAAATTTACTTAGTTCATCCTACCTAGTAGATTCCCCATAAGCAGTTTGTGAAGAAATTGGCTACAGCTTATATAAGAAATTGGATCATAGACCAGTGGTTCTCAACCAGGTACAATTTTGCTCCCCAAGGGAGATATTTTTAGTTGTCACACTGGGGTAATAGGTTGTTCCTGATCTGGTTGGTAGAGGCCAGGGATGCTGGTAAACATCCTACGATGCACAGGACCCCCTCCTCACTGCCCCAGCAGCAAGGAATCATCTGGCCCCAAATGTCAGTTGTGTCAAGGTTGGGAAACTTTGCTCTAAATCTATAGATGTTTGTTAATATTTTGCACCTACCATTGTGAACTCTTTTGTTGCTTACGCTGCTGTTTACATACATATATATGTCTCAACAATGGGTAAAACTGTTTCAGGGCATTTTTAGAATAGAGTCTATGTTAAACTCCAGTTAAGAGAAGGAAATGCTTGGATGTGAAATTTGAACTGGAAACATACTATTTTGTGTATTATGGTTGGAATGAGGAGGCTGAAAAATGTTGAGTGTACCTTTAATTCCTGTTGGGCCAATCTGAAAGACAGTAGACATGAAACTGTTTAGTGAATATTCAGAAGAGAGCATGGTAAATAATTGCTATCTGCAGTTTGCTTCATGACAAGTTCCTGTTGATCACTAGGCACTAGGCTATCTGCTCTGCCAGCACTGTCTCTTTCCATCTAGGATGACTAGAGGTTTTGAGAACAGGTTTTACTGGATTAAATTCTATTGTGTGACATGTACAGCCATAACAGCCATCATCCAGTTATTTGGGTTTTATTTTTACCTTTGTTTCACTGTCATTAAAACAGAGAGAACGAATGAGAAGCAGTGACAGAAGAAGCTTGAGATTTTATTGTCAGGCCTCTAGGATGTTCTTCTAATATAGTCTTCCCTTGTGTTATTTAAGATTCCACTTGGCCAGATCAACTTCCAATATTATCATTAATAATCTTCGTCATTTTGCTAATGGATAAATAAATGATTTGAGAATTAGGGAAATATTTTACATAATCTAGTATTTTTTTTTGCATTCCTAAGCAAGATATCCTACTTTATTTCACAAAGGTAGGGAATTATTTTATTTAAAGTTACATTGTGTAATACAACTTGAAAAATAAAGATAAAGATACCAAGGAAAAAATAAGATTTAAATAATAATCTAAGAAGTTAGTAGGTAGAAATGCATGCGGAGTCCTGTGTATTAATAAAATATGGACCACAACTTCCACTCTTGGCTTCATGAAAGCTAGGCAAAGAGGAAACTAGAGATAAAAACATACACTTACTCAACAGAGGTTAAGAAGTCTCTCTCATGAATAAAGAAAGGATGGAAGGAAGGGAGGGAGGGAGGGAGGAAGGAAGGAAAGAAGGAAGGTAGGAAGGAAGGAAGAAAGAAAGGAAGGAGAGAGGAAAGAAAGGAAGGAGAGAGGGAAGGAAGGAAGAAATATCTCTCATGGATCCCAACAATAAAAGCTAATAAAAGATTGTCTTAGAAATGGAGCCAATAAGATGAAGGTGTGAAAAAGAATTTAAGATATTCTAAGTATCTTAGATATTCTTAAGTATCTAAATCATATCTATTTATAAAGTCCTCATAATTTAAAAATAATCTTTTTATGAACACTGCCTTCATACACAATAATCCCATCTCTTAATGGCAGAACGACTAAGATTTTCTTCAAAAAATGTTTGTGTTGGCTTAGACACATTAAGCTTAAAAACTGAGCCTCTAAGAGATTGAGTAAGCTAAAACAAATTCTATTTTCCTTTAATTACAAGAATTACTTCCTTTTCTTCTATGGTATCCTTAATATCTGATCAAATATATTTTCAGATCATAATATTCAGAAGATACTGACCTTACTTTAAAGAGTTATCTGTAATTACTCTTCATTCCATAAAAGGCTGTTGTGCCTCGTCCAATAAGGAAAGGCATAGAAATGTTATTAAAGTTAATTTAGAAGTTACCAATACTGATTGGTTGATGATGTACAAAACCTAAGAAGTGCTGTACTTCAGCAGACTGAATTGTTTGATATTTTTGGAAGCTCAAAAAAACCCAATAAACTGTATGTTAGCATAAGGTATCAAGTGCCTTGCTGCAATTATTTCACCATTGCATATATCTCTGGTTGCATGAATTTTATTTTTAAATGTGTCCTCATAGACTGGCATGAGCAAAGTCCAATAAGTACTTTGCCCTTTTGTGGTGATAAATATTTACTGCAAGAAGGTGTTGCTGCTCACCCAGGACAAACCTACATGGGTAGAACCAGTGCACAAAGACCTCTAAAGACATTTCTTTGGAAATTGATACTTTTCACTTAGTCTGCCATATTGTAGCCTCAAAAGAGAAAGGTCAGAGAGAAGGAAGGGACTAAAAATTTTTCCAAAATTGTTAGAATGCCAAGGTTTTTACCCCTGCATCAGGGTGTGCTCTGTATTTGTTGAAAACCAAATGTCCTGCCTGAATGAATTTGTCCTTCCACAGTTCTCTTGATAAACAATAATTCCCACTGACATCTTAGGAACTAGAACTAAAATGCTCTACCTGATGGATGGTTTCAGTGAGGGAGTCTACACTGTGTAATAATTGTAGTAATCATGTGAGACATAGCCATCATTTTTATTTTTGGTTTCCTTTTCTTTTCTTTCCCTCTTGCCCAGGCTGTCAACCATCCTACTGTCAGGCCTCATATGTGCTTATGTTCTATCTTCTAACATCTTGGTGTAATCAGCTTTATAACAGTAGTTCAATTATTGTAAGACAGGTGAATTGAGGAGTTACTCCTTTTCACGTGACTTTGCATGGCATGCAGAAATAATAACATATTGAGTCAGCTTTCTTGGATTAGATATAATGTAGAGTGTTTGTGTCCACATCCAGCTCCTATTCTTCTAAATATTGTTTCTGATGTAAGCTTACAAAAGTCACTCTTTCCCATTCCACAGGTATCAACCATGATTCTTGAAAGTTGCTAGCTACCAAGTTTAATTTTTATTCTTGAAGGAAAATACACACAAGTCCTGAATGCAGAAGGGAAATCTATTTTCCAGAAGAGAATTTTCCATCTGACCTCTTTGTTTTCTCTTGTTGGTTTCAGTGCTATTCACTACCACAGTGAATGGTGGAGGATGGGTCTGGACATGGACCCAGTGATTTTCATGTAATCAAATAAGATCTGATGTTGGAATTCAGAGACAATTCTATTTATTTTGGAAGAGAAAAAGTAATCCTTCACAATCAAATTGGATTAAACATATTGCTGTTGTGTGAGAAGATTGTAGAGGTGGTTTCTAGAAGTTAAAGACTCTAATATTACTCATGAAAAATGAAAGCGTAGGATTTCTTTTTATTTGTTCATGGTGGATGACTATCTATAAATGGGCCAATATCTACTATATTTTTCTTATCTGAGACTAGTATATATCTATATCTATCTATATCTATATCTATATCTATCTATATCTATATCTATATCTATATCTATATCATCTATATCTATATCTATATATATATCTTTGACATGCAAATCACTGTGGTAGTTGTTGGGGGGGGAATAACTAAACTCGCTGTTCTGATTAAGCTTACTGCTTAGAAGGGAAGTAAGAAAATAATTTCATAAGTAATTATTTGGTCTTTGGAAGTAATTCTTGTAATGATTAAGCTTACTGCTTAGCAGGAAGTAAGAAAATAATTTCATAAGTAATTATTTGGTCAAATTTTTATAAGTGCCAGGAAGAAGGACAGGGTTTTATAAGAACAAATAATAGGTAACCTTACTGAGTTGAGCCTGTGGGGTCAACAAGGCTTTTATAGGAGCATGCATAAGTGAATGATACTTGAACTTATATTTTAAGAATAAGCCAAAATCAATGAGTCAGAAAGTAAAGAGCTCTAATACAAGTGGAGATAGAAGGTGAGGAAGAATATTCTGATTCTTTCAGTCTTTCTGTGGTGTACTGTAGGATCCTCCTCCTTTACTTGCCGTTTATCTTTGACTTCAGTTCCTCTCTAAGTATTAACAACACACCAATGTACATATCTGGCTAACATCTTTTTCTGAAGACCTAATAGTTCCTCCAAAAAGTCTTTATATACAAGCTGCATATTGAACACATCTAAACTGAGCTCGTATCCCTGATTATCTCCAATACCTACTTCTCCTCTATCTTGGCAGGAATGTGTCCCTACCCACTGAAATCTGTTGGTGGGAGCCCAAGTCAGAGCTCAAAGATTCAACCTAAATTCTTCTCTCTCTCCATGGCCCACACAATCTAACCAATCACGTTTCTTAGGTCCTTAACACTTCTATGCCTATATTAATTGTCTTAGTTCAAGAGAATTGCATATGTGAACTATTCACTGTTCTGATATGAAAATCTGATTACTTACCTCTTGCTCATAATTTTTGTAATCGACTGACCAAAGTATACAAGAAATATTTCAAAGACCTTTGGATACTATATCAGGATCTGGTCCTGTCTAATCTCTCCACCCTTACCATTGTGTTCCAGTATCTCTGAACTGCAAGTTATTTCTCAAATGCACACACTTCCTCTGTAACTCCCTTCCTTAGATAGTTAACCTCACTTTTTTACTAGTGTCAAATCAGATACTATCTCTTTGACAAAGCCTTCTTTCATTCTCCTAGGTAGATTGAAATGTACCTTCTCTTCTGGTCCCTCTCACTATGTTTAAATAACTAATGTGGATTAGTTTCCTTAGTAGACTGATAGAGCCTGTATCTAAAGCATGTTGTCTTTTTCTCTTTATCTGAATTACATCTAGTCCAGGCCCTGGCTCTTTTCTATTTTTATTAGTGGAAAGACAACACACTCCCATCTCTGTCTCTCTTTCTTGTTTCTGTCTATCTTTCTAATTTCAACCCCCCCCTCCCAGGTACCACCACTCTGGCCCCTTCTCTTTGTAGATAAGAAAAATCTTCACTCATTCTTTCCAGTTCCTCTTATTCTCGTCTTGCCTCAGTTCACTGCACTTTTTTCTACCTCTGCCACTCCACTGAGACTATTCTTATTAAATCCATTAGTGGCATCCTAATTTTTAAATCTATTGTGTACTTTTTGATCATTGTGTTACTTGACCTCCTGGTCCCTTAACATTGTTACCCATACCTTTTGCTTCAAAATGTCTCCTTGCTTAGTTTTGACTCACAGTTGAGTTTACCTCAAAGCATTTGTCTGCTCCTCTTGGTCCTTTCTTCAGGTTTCTCTTCCTTAGCCACTTATTAAATAGTGATATCTTTCAGATTGTGACGTTGTTCCCTTCTTTTCTGCCTCTGTATATACTCTCTGGGCAAGCAGATAACTTCCAGTGAATTTAGTTTCCTTTATTTGGTCCCATTCCATTGTTCTATTATGAAACATGCTACAAAGTAATCCATTAATTTCTGTCATACACCTGCTTCTTTTCATCTGTTTTCTGTCTTCCTCAAATTAACTGAAACCATTGAGGCCATTCATTGACTTTTTACCATTTAAAAAAATCCAAATTACCTAGGGAACCTGGGTGGCTCAGTCAGTTGAGTGTCCAACTCTTGGTTTTGGCTCAGATCATGATCTCACAGTTCAAAAGTTCAAGCCCTGTGTCAGGCTCTGCACTGGCAGTGTGAAGCCTACTTGGAATTCCCTGTTGTCCCTCTCTCTCTGCCTCTCCCCTGCTCGCTCTCTATCTCTTTCTCTCTCAAAGTAAATAAATAAACATTAAAAAATTAATCCAAATTTCTTGATATTAAAGCATATTTATGCAAATATCAGCTAGGAAATTGTATATTTCATATTTTTTGTGTGTGAGCAACTTAGGTCAGAGAATAATCATTTTTAAGAGGGGATTTTTGTCTGAAATTGTTTTTCCCTGCCTTAGTTAACCATACCAAGCTGTCATTAGCAGTGTGCAAGCATGAAAATCTTATGATTAGTAGCTCTAAGCTAAACATCACTGGACAACTTACTTAGGTTATTTTCTCCATAAAAGCATATGGTGCTTTCCAGAGACAAATCAGATCTACTTTTAGAGTTCCACTGGACTTTAATTTTGTGTGTAGTTTTTGAATTCAGGTCTTGAATTCAACAACATTATTCAAATTTAAAACAATAAAATGAATAGGTCTTCAGGTGCTTTTCCCCCATAATATAGATATAACTGTTATTAGGAAAACATCTCTTTGTATAAATCATATCAAATAGTAACAATAACCAAATGCTGTGGTTTGACCTATTGTGCATGTCTATCTTTCTTATGAGTTCCTTAAGGGCCAAGCTGTGTCTAAACCTTTCAAGTTTAAAGCCCCGAAAGTAGTTTTTCTTTTCATGCCATAGGATAGCTAATTAGGAATTTAAATAGATTAGATTTGAATTTTAAAGGTAAGGAGACTTTGGAGATACCAAATCCTTATACAGACTAGGAAACTATTGTAGGAAGATTACCTAAATTTATACAGGTAGAACAGAGTCGATATAGAACCCAGGTCACTGTATGAACCCAGATGTTGTATGAAATAGAACAGTGCTATCCATCTTTTGGAAGCTTACTAAGTAATTATTTCCTTGCTGATGAAAGACAAAAAAGAAAATTATTATTTGTCAGGTTTGAAATTAATATCAAAAACCATTTGGGAAACATAGCTATTTAATATGTCCAATGTTTATTTTATTTTTTACCTGATATATGCACACATTCATTCTATATTTATATTTCATAATTAATGAACATTGTTTGCCATACTTGCAGTGTAAATGAATCTGAACCTTCTTTTGAAGCAACCAGAAGGTATTATTTCTATTTTAATCTGCATTTAATAAGAATAACTTTCTTCCTCAGACTTTACCTAATACTCAGTCTCTTACTCCTAGTCATTTTATTCATTCTGATGATGTACCAATTTATTTATTAAAATGTACCAGCATATTTCCAATAGCAGTGGTTCCCAACATTTACAGTCTGCTAAAAAAATTAACTTGCCAAACAAATTGGCCCATTGTGTCAATGGTTTTCCTCTCCATGAGTCACAAATGTCTCAACTTTCACCGAAACTCAAACTGTTCTTAGTAAATTGGTTTTGGGATTTCATAAAATAAAAATGCAAGAATATGTATATTGTTTATGAGTTAAACACTGATGGGATCTGTCCATAAGCTAAAGATGGGAAGACCAGGAGGAGAAGAAGAAGACATGTCAGAAGTTGGGAACCACTGTTTTACTGCACATACAGTTATCTCAGAGACTACTAGTATACTATATATCATCATATTTTTTAAACTCCTAAGACATTATGTTTTGGGATGATCACTGAACTTTTCTAATTACTCTTTTTCTTAACCTTACTATCTTTTAACCTTGATTCCTTAATTAGTACTTACAGACCATGAACTAACTGTGGAAGTGTGACTTTTAAGCTGACCCCTTTCCTACCCCAATCCCATCATCTTCTTTATCTTCAGCACACATGTATTCTCCTGGTGATTGCAAATTAAAGTCTGATGTATAGACATCTGGTAGAATTTGTAAGCCAAAACAAAAAAATTGGGGAGGAGGAAGAGGTTATAATTTTTAAGAAATAAGCTATTTCAATATGTTTTGAAATATGTAGCTTTTAAATGTGTAGTTATTTCAACATTGAAATGGACTCCTCAATATATTATTGTTTTGAAATAATTATATATTTTCTACTACCTTAAAACATGTTGAAGTGATTAAGCCACAGGCACCGTACCAATTCGTGTCTTTTTCTTTCTGCATATAAAATTCGGAGTTATGTAAAGTGCTTTTAATATAAAGTAAAATACCTGTGGCTATTGAAGAGAGTGTGTTGCTATTGATCTTTTAATTATTTTAAAAATTATAGTCATTTTAGGAAATAAATTTTCAATTTATAGTTTATACCTTTAAACACTTCTTTAGCATAGCAAAATCAAATTTTGCACATTGAGGGACATTTTGGTTAAATTCTAACCTTTCTAATTTAAGTGAAATACTTAACCATTAAATAATAAGTTTAGTGGTTATTAAAATATTCTTTTTTAGAAGCTTTCCATTTCTGTGTTTAAGGTATTTCACCAATTTTGTTCTCCTTAGTTTTACTGAAATCCACATACAGCACAACACCCTTGTATAACTTGGGTGTTTTGTTTTTCTTTTCCATTTTCCAGTAGGAACAGGTATTCTGTGGCTTATGCAGCTCAAAAGCCTTGGCTATTAAATGCTACAGTAGAAGAAAATATTACCTTTGGAAGTCCTTTCAACAAACAGAGGTAATTTTGAATGTATAAAATTTAGAACTAAAATGAGCAACTATTTCTAATGCTTATGTTTGGTCCATGGTTCCTGGAACCTGTATAGCCATGCCTTCCTTTTTCCCCTGCATGCTCTGCTTCCATCATCATTACCAGGTCTTTTGAGTCAACTTTTTAAAGAGAAGTCTGAATGGAAGTTTCAGCCCATCCTGTATACTTATTGTATACAAAAACTAAGCTGCTGAAATGGAATCATGTAGGGTGGAGGGGTGGAGAGGGTGGTGGTTGGTGGGGGGGGATGCTGAGGTTATTGGTAAGTAGAATGAAAAATCCAAGGAGAAAAGAAAGTTACATGTGGAAAGAAGAGGAAGAATGTGGGATCTGAGAGGTTCTAGTTACTGAGAGCATCCAGAATATGCCATCTCTCAACCATCTTTAAATACCACCATAGTGTACAAAGGCATGACCCTTAAGCCAGCCTCACAAGGCTGGGTCTTAAAACCCTACGCCAAACCTTGAAAATTAAGGAGAATTAATTCATGGGGGAGGCACAAGGAAGGGAGGGAAGAGGAAAGCAGACAGTGTGGAAGGAAGAACCTATGTTACGTGGGATCATTTGGGGCCTGCAGAACAAACCAGACAGAAAAGGATTTATATATATTCACAGTGGCAAACTGGATTGTAAATGAAAGCTGAGATGAGGTAGTGGATGCCTTAAAAGCCAATAGGATATAATTCTATGCATTCTGGGGAGGCACAGCAAGTTTTAGAAAGGGGAATAATGAAGTAAATGTGATGATTAATCTAAAAGTGTAATGATAGATACATAACGATGAATCTGAACTAGGAGCAAGGAGACATTTAGACATTTGTTGGAATAAGTGTCCAGGCATGCAATGTTCGTTGCGTTGCCTGTACTTGGGGATGACTGCAGAAATAGAAAAAAAGAGATGGTTGACAAAAAAAATTTTAGAATAATAATGGAAGAATAAGAGCAAGAAGAAGAAAAGGGAAGAATCAAGAATGACTTTTTAATATTTTAAGACTAAGTGATTGAGAAAATGAAATTATTTATATTTTTCCCAGCACTCCCTATCTCCTATACTTACTATTTATCATTTCCAGTCCCAGCCTTATATCGTTTGAGTATCGTCAGTCCTCAGCACCTTCCATGTCTCTTCCCTTCAGCATGCATGATAATATGCACAGACACCCACCCACAACCTGTGTTTTAGCTCTTGTGAGCCTCCTGTTGTCCCTGAGATGCACCATGACCTTTTCACCTTCATGCCGCTCCTTAAGCCTCCCTCCTTTCCATCGTTTTCTTCCTGGCAAATTACAAATCATCCTTCTGGATACAGCTTATGTGTTGCCTCCTTTGCAAAGACTTCTCAGAGTGGTCAGCCATTTCCGGAGCATTTTCCGGAGCATTTTCCACATACCTCTGCTGTAGCACCTAACGAGATCCATTTTATTATGTTTCTTTATCAGCCTTCTCCATTTACTAGTTTCATAAGAGTGGAAACCAATATCTATTTATCTTGGTTTCCACAAACCTAATGTAGAGGCGAATATATACTAGATTGTTCAAGGAGGTATTTTGGCTTCCAAGATATTGAACTTGGGACTTATTTTATGGGTAGTATATTAATAGTGACCTAAAAATTCAAAACAATTTCTCCCAAAGGTACAAAGCGGTTACAGATGCCTGTTCGCTTCAGCCAGATATTGACTTACTGCCTTTTGGAGACCAAACTGAAATTGGAGAGAGGGTGAGATATGTATAGTTTAATTAAATAATAAACAAACATCTAGAAAAGTCTTCTGGTTGCCTTTAACCTTTAATGTAGCATGATGGAAATCTGAGAGCTTAGGGGCTGTTCGTTGTCCTAGTGAAAGGTTCTGGAAACAGGAGCACAGGAGCTTTAATGCCGGTCTTAAGTATTTGTTAAGTAACCACCATATACTTAACATTGTGCTAGCTACTAGAGCGTTCTCAAGGAAAATAAAGCAGTTCCTGCCTTTGATCAAGTGTATTTTTACTTACTTGGAGTTGAAATTGAGATTGCTTCCAACTTCTTCCATTCTTGTCAACATCTATTTATTCTTGTAAAAATATCCTTTTTTTTCCTTGTGTAAACATGTTTTACGGTGATGTCATATTATTCTGAGCAGCTAAAAAATATTTATGCCTGCATATAATCTTTAAAACAATTTTGGCTAAAATGTTTTTAAGTTTATTTATTTTGAGAGAGAGCGAGAGCGCACTCATGGCCGTGAGATCATGACCTGAACTGAAATCAAGAGTCTGAAATTTAACTGACTAAGCCACCCAGGCGCCCCTGTAGTCAGTGTTCTTAATGGCTATTCTTGATTGTAGCATAAGATAGTGTTTAAGAGCATAGACTTAACTTCTCTGAGCCCTAGTTTTCTTGTGTGTAAAGTAAAGGGAATAATACCTAAATATTGGGATTGTTATAAGGAATAAAAGAAATAAGGAATGTAAAAGCTTTCACTCAAGCCTGCACATACTAAGTGCTCAGTAAATACTAGTTTAAAAATTGTTATAATTAGTACTTGCTTATAAAAACATATTGCTGTATAGGTCTGCTGAACATAATTGGCAATATAAAATGTAAGAGGTATATGTTAAGTAAACTACAGATACAATTCACAAAACTAGTAAAAGTTTTGGAATTGCTTGGTAGTGTTTAGCACTCACCACGTTTTGGTTATTAATGCTTTTGTATAGCAGAGCTGTCTATCAGAGTGAAACAAGGATTCATGTTACCACTCAAAACTTCTCTTAATATGACTCAAGTACTGACCAATAGACAATTTTCATTTTATGTTACTAATACTATCATAAATTAATTAATAAATTACCATTAATTTAAAATTTTTTAAAAAGAAGTTTTTATTTTAAAGAGAATGTTTAACCATCAGATAATTTGCTATTGGAAAGGGTGGATATTTATGGTTATTTCTTCTCTAGGGCATCAACCTGAGTGGGGGTCAGAGGCAAAGAATCTGTGTGGCACGAGCACTCTATCAAAATACCAACATTGTCTTTTTGGTGAGAATGTGATCTGTATTTCTACTTCATTTTTCCCTCTGGACAAATGAGCCTTTAAAGAGACAAGTCAAGTAACTCAAGGAAAGATGGTTTAGCTTCTGAAAAACTAAAGAATATAAGGGAAACAAAATCTCACAGTTTTGGAGTGTGGATAGTGGATACCCTACCTCTCACATAAGGTTGAGAGGTAGGGTATCCAGATTGGTGTCCAAGTGACTTATGTGCCCTAAATTGTTGCTTTGTGAGTTTCTTAACCATGAGGATCATTAATGAAAAGGTCTGTATAGTTTGGATCAATTAGACAGGATCATATGCCTTCTCATTTATGTTGGTTGACAAAGAAAGAAAGGCTAGAAAATGCACTCTTGGTGGACATAGGGGTAAGTAAGCATAGTACTCCATTACAGTGGCGTGCAACTCAGACTGTGCATAAGCTTTGACTGTGAAGTTTTCTAAAACTATAGAAATTTTGGTACCACCCTTGAACCACTGAATAATTTGTAAGGGCAGAGTCTAGAGCCTGGGTCTTAAAAAAGCTACATGGATGATCCTCATATATATCCTGGGTAAAAACTTTGTTCTATCTATGGATCCACAAACAGAATTTGATGATTATATTAATTATGAATTTTGCTCTAGTTTGGTTCCTCTAGCAGGAGTTAGCCAAAATAACCAAATTTTTAAATATATATATTAGAGACCAGCAAACTATGTAAATGCATCCTTCCCCTGCCTTCTCCTTCTGTGCATTATGAACCATCTATAAATCTGGTTTCCAGACTTTCTTTATAGTTCTCATTCCATCTAAGATCTAGAAGCTCTTCAAAAAGTAGGTTGGTTTTGAAGTCTGCCATGAAATGTGGATCTATTGCTGGGGATAGGAGTAGAATTTGGACATACTAGAAATTCACTTCAGGTTAATCTCCCTGAGTACCTGTCACCAAAATTCTCCAGAAAAATACACCACAAAAACCATAGCAAGATCTGGCAGTAACTTATGTAGTTGAATCCCTTCCATAGTGGATGGACCTACGACTGGAAATGACTTTTTGAATTTTAGGATCAGTTAATGGCTTAACCACCTGAAGACAAAGTGATTTGGAAATCTGAAAGAGACCAAGGTCCTCTGGGTGTGGTATTCTATCCCTGTTCGTTCTACTGCCTTCAATTTAGTGATCGTTACTTACTACAATTGTAGAATCATGGAATTCAAAGAATTCATAGGGTTAACTTATTGTAGATTCCCATCCATTTATTATAGGATTACTTTTCATATTGTCTCTGACAGCTTTTTGATGACTCTCTCTGAAGACAGATTGCTTCACTTCAAGGTGGCCTTTTTGGTCAGTGTATAACGTTTCTTATTGCTGTTATAACAAATTGCTCTATTTTGTGGTTTAAATAATCTGATGGTTCTGTAGGTTAGAAGTTTAATATGGATCTCACTGAACTAAAATCAGTGTCAGCAGGGCTGTGTTCCCTTCTGGAAGCTCTACGGGACAATCCATTTCCTTGCCTTTCCCAACTTGTAGAGGCTGCCCACAGTCCTTGCCTTGTGGCTGCCTCCCTTCATCTTCAAAGCCAGCAACTTTGTATCTCTGACCATTTTTACTAGTCACATCTTCCTCTCTTCACAGCTAGGAAGGTTCTCTGCTCTCAAGGATTCATGTAACTAGTTTGAACCTATCTGGATTATTCAAGACAATCTTCCAATCTAGAAGTCTTTAATCTTAATCATATGTGCAAAGTCCCATTTGCCATATAAGGTAACATACTTAGAGGTTCTGGAAATTAGGACATGGACATGTTTGGGGCCTTATTCTGCCTACCACAGATGGCGCTTATTGGAAAGTTATTAAGTGATTAAAATCTGCTTCCATGGATTTTTCATTAATTGGTTTTCCTTCCGCTTCTACAGCAGCAAATATATTTTTTTTGCATTCATATTCAACATTTTAATATTATTTTCATAACTTGTCTTAATTTACTTTAAGCTAAAGAAGCTTAGTATTTTTAATTCTTCCACAATAATATAATTTTGATAACTTTTCTTAATCCTGGCTATAATAATATTTGTCAGAGTCCCTTTGAACAACTGTGTTCTAGATGCGCTCTGATCAGCTTAGATAAGCTTACAACTATTGGATCTTATAATCTAAATATTATATTTACTTCACTGCAACCTGAAATTGAACATTTTAGCAGCAAAAAATAATGTTGATGTGTTTTAATAATTACCTCCAAATGATTTATTACAATTTCATTGTAGAAAAATTCACAAAGTACTCTGAACCACAGTGTTATCCCATTTGATTCTTATAACTGTGCTGTAAGGGTAGATGGTATCCTCAGGTTAGATGAAGAAACATATGCATAGAGTACATTACCCAAGGACTAATGACTAGTGAGTGGCAAAGTCTGGGCTAGAGCTGCATGCCTTTTGAGTATTGTTTTTCTGATTAGCTAAGAATCTCTAGTATTAAAAAAAATTTATTACTGGGGCATCTGGGTGGCTCAGCCGGTTAAGCGTCCAACTTTGGCTCAGGTCATAATCTCACGGTTCATGAGTTTGAGCCCCACATCGGGTTCTGTGCCGACAGCTCAGAGCCTGAAGCCTGCTTTGAATTCTGTGTCTCTCTCTCTCTCTGCCCCTCCCCAACTCATGCTCTGTTTATCTCTGTCTCAATAATAAATAAACATAAAAAATTTAAAAAATTTATTACTGTCAAGTTACCACCTGTATTGTCCTTTTTCCCCTTCCTATTGCCTTTTCCCCTTCTTATCTCCCTACCTTCCTATTTTCCTCCTTCCCTCTTTCATCCCTCTCATCACTTTCTCATACCCTTCCCCTTCTTCCCTTCTACCCTTTTGTCCTTCCCTCCTTCTTCCCATCCATTAATATTTAGTGAATGTCCTCAGTGCCATCTTCTGTGCTAAATAGAAGAAACAAAAGAGAAAAAGACATTCCTCCTATCTTTCAGAATCTTACTTGTACAAATAATTACTCAGATGGTTTTTAAACTTTGTCTCATTATCCTTTACATGATTTCAAAGCCAAATGGAAACATCTTAATGATGTATGAAGTACACTATTTTTGAAGCTTTATGGCATCTACAAATGTGCTGTATCAGTGAATATCTTTATAAATTATTTCCAAAAATATATCCATGCAAAAAAATATACTACTTACATATATTCTTTGAACATAAGAAAAATATACTAGTGAGAACTGTATATATGTATATAAAAATAAATAACGTACTCTTGAAAATGAAGAATCATTTATTCATTGAATTGGCCTTTTGACAAATTGTCTTACTTTCTTAAAAGAAGTATCTCCCTTGGGGCGCCTGGGTGGCTCAGTCAGTTAAGTATCCGACTCTTGATTTTGGCTCAAGTCATGATCTCAGGTTCATGAGATAGAGCCCCACAAGGGGCTCTGCACTAACAATGTAGAGCCTGCTTAGGATTTTCTGTCTCCCTCTCTCTGCCCTTCCCTTGCCCTGCTCAAAAATAAATATTTTTTAAAAGTATCTCTCCAAAATGTTAATATACAAACAATCTTGAGGAATGATTCCCAGACCATCTAATCTAGATTTCCATTAAGTTATATAAAAGATTGCATTTGACTGTAACACCAAGATGCCCCATAATGAAGCTACGGCATATAAATGATAGCAACCATTCTTAAGGGATTTATATGATGTAGGCATGATTCTAAGTACTGTGTCATATTAGCTCACTTAGTTCTCAGAACAACCTTATTAGGTTTAGCATTATTACTATTATTATTATTATCATCATCATTATCATTATTGTTATTACTATTGCTATTTACCGATGAGGATACTGAGGCTTTGGGGGATAATTTATCCAAGGTCATATAGATAGTAATAGTGAAGCAAGGATACATACCCAGATAGCCTGATTTCATAGCCTATGTTCTTAACCAACTTCCTTATTAAGAGATTCCTGGAAGTCACTAAACTCTCATTGTGATGGTTGAAAGGGATTAGCAAAGTATTAATCTACCACAGCTTTATTTATAAGGAAGTAATAATAAAATAACATTTCTGCACTTCATAGAGACTTTTTCTGCACTATTTTATGTGCTCTCTGAAAAGTCTCTTTATTATGCTCATTTTGCAAATGAAATAATTGAGTTTGAAAAATTACCAGTGTCAGAGACATGGAGTCATGACTAAAATTTGAGCCTCTTAATTTAGAGATAATGGATTTTGCATTATGCCTTACTATCTTATATGTTTAAAGTCCAAATTTTGTAGAAAACCAAGCTGAATTATTATTAAAAACCTGTTTCCAGTTCATGTCCTATTTCAATGTGAAAAATTCTCATATTATTTGGAATAGTTTGTATCACAAGGGAGTCTTACAGTTCTTATTGGAATCAGAGGCTGGAGGTTGTTCCAGAAACAATCAGATTACCTCTGCAATCATTACCTGATTTTTAAAAATCAATGATATGCTGGTAGCTAAGTCTTGGTAGTTATATCCTTACTACCTTATTGGAAATGGAGATAGAGAAAACTTTGTCATTATAATCCTGACACTAATGGTATTTTTCCCACTGCTGTGGAAACATTGTTTTATCCCACATTACTTTATATTGATACCTGAACTCTCCTTTTTAAAGTAATTCTTAAGTGCCATCATAACCTCTCTATGTTAAAAGAAATTCCATATAATAGCAGTTGATCTTTATATCACTTATCCAAAAATCTAACACTTAGAAAATTCAAATAAGAGACTTTTTTCTTGTTATTAAAAGAATCTAAATGACAAAAAGCTGATATCTATGATGATTCAAAAATGAAACTCACCGGACAGTAGTAGAAAGCTAATTCAATCTCCTATGCATTCTTCTTGGAACATTTCAGAAATAATTAATGTTCATTAAGATGATCCATAGGTTCTGAAAGATTTTGAAATATCTCCCATGTCATCCAAAGAAATTTCAGGACAGTCAAGATAATTGTGTTATTAAGCATATTGTGTTTAATTAGCATGTTTAAAATATATATACACACATTAATATATGTATGTATATGTGTATATATGTGTGTTGATATCACTTTTTCAACTTAATTATTACATTGTCCAGAATGCTGCATTATTTAAATGATTTAAATAAATGAGATTACAATAGACATGTCTCAGTTGTTAAATGTATTCCCATAAAAGCTGTTTGAGGACATTAATTACATCTCCTCTTTATTCATCATTATGAAATCATTAAACTGATTTTTTAAAAGCTATTATAATTTTAAATCACCCTTTAACTATCTAAATGCTTTGTTAATATTTCTTTTTCATACAGGCTTCTCCTAGATACTATAATAAAGCAATGTTGCTTATAGCTTCTGTTGATGCAGGCAGAGATTGATGGAGATTTTTATGAAATTATTGAGCTAATCATATCACTGGTATAATGACTGCATACATGTATTTATTCTAACTTCCAGATAACAATTTCTGTCTCAATAGAAATTGCTTTTATTTTTCACTGTCCAAATAATTAGCCAGTGCAATTTATTTGTATATACACTATGACCATGCTTACTCAACTGTTTAGAAATTTTCCCTAGTTATAATTTTTAACTATTTCGCTATGTAGCCTATGTGTAGTAGAATGAGTAGACTTCTTTTTTGGTCTTATAAGACAAAGTACAAATTTGTTTCATATTGCATGCAAGTGCAATATGCAAGAACAGCAAAGAAATAAGTGTGATGAAGAAGACATTTATGAATTCCTTTTTCACTGTTCCAACAGCTCTTCCCAGTTCTTTACCAGAAACCTTACTATTTTCTACTGCTTTGTGCCTTCAGCATTCCCTGAGTTTCTCTCAGTCCCCTGCCATGAGTAGTGCTTCCAACTGGTAATTACATACCTGCTCACCATCCTCTCTGTGGTACCTTTGCTTTATAATTTATTGTTTTCTGGAAACATTCCAGTGTTCTCTAGCAGTTTCTAGTTTTCTTCTTTTAAGAATTCCAAAATGTCAAGCATCTACTTTGATGCTGTATGTAACATTATAGAAATAAAATATACGTTAAAATAATTAATAGAAATGTCATCACCAGTCAATTAATATAATTCCCTAAATCATTTTCTAAATGATTTAATCACTTGGTACATGAAAGTTTCATTTCTCCCCAAGACAATTGTCAGGTCGGTGGTAGGTATGATATTCCTGTTGTTACTACTGTTACCACTGATTATATAATAATGGCTCTCATTTACCTAGTGTCTATTATTTACCTGGCAATATACTAAGTACATTATTTGTATTTTCTCATTTAATCCAGTTAATATTTTTATGTTTTTTACCGTATTTTTTTCTTTTTTAATGTTTATTTTATTTTTGAGAGAGAGAGCAAGCACTGGAGGAGCAGATAGAGAGGGAAACAGAGGATCCAAAGCAGGCTCTGCACTGATAGCAGAGAGCCTGGTGCAGGGCTCAAACTCACAAACTGTGAGATCATGACCTGAACTGAAGTTGGACGCTCAACCAACTGAGCCTTACCATATATTTTAATGATAAAATGGTAAACTGTTCAAAAGCTACTAATTCTTATATCTGAGCCATATTGAGACAGAGTCAACTTCTAGTGACTGCTTCTTCTCTTTACTATGGTTCAAACTTGCTTGTTACTTTATATATCTGTCAATTTTTTTCTGTACCCTGGATATTATAGGTGATATTGTAGAGTCTCTACATTCTTAGGTTTCCTATGATGAGTGTTGGTTTATCCTAGCAAAGGAAGTTAACTTAGCTAGAGTCAGATGCCACCTGAAATTTCTTTTTTAATTGAAGTATATTTGACAAATAAATTTGTGATATATTTAAAATGTACAGCATGATAATTTGATATATGTATACATTGTGAGAGAATTCTCATCATTGAGTTAATCAACACATACATTACCTCACATATTTACATTTTGGGGGAGGGCAGGGTAAAACACTTAAGTTCTGCTCTCTTAGTAAATTTCAATTTTATAATACAGTATTATCAACTATAGTCACCATGTTATACATTAGAGTCTCAGACCTTATTCATCTCATAACTGAAAGTTTATACTTTTTACCAACTTTACCTATGACTCCAAGACCCAGCCTCTGACAGCCACCGTTCTACTTTCTATTAGTTTGACACTTTTTGTTTAATTTATATTCCACATAGAAGTGGTAGCATGCAGTATTTATCTTTCTGTCTGTCTTACTTCACTTAGCATAATGCCCTACAGGTTTATACACATTGCGCCTGTCAGGGTATTCTTTCTCATGGCTGAATAATACTCAAGTGTGCGTGCGTGCGTGTGTGTGTGTGTGTGTGTGTGAGAGAGAGAGAGAGACACAGAGACAGAGAGACAGAGACAGAGAAATATTTCCTTTATTCATTCATCTTATCCATCTTTGACAGAAACTTAAGTTGTTCCCATACCTTGGCTATTGTGAATAATGTTGTTATGAACATGGAGAACAGATATCTCTTTGAGATCATATTTTAGTTCCTTTGGACATACATGAAGAAATGGATGGTATTGTAGTTCAATTTTAAATTTTTTTTTGAGGAATCTACATACTGTTTTCCATAGTGGCTACACCAATTAACATTCCCATCAACAGTGTAGAAAGGTTCCCTTTTGCTTCATATCCTCACCAGCTCTTGTCAGCTTGTCTTTTTGATAATAGACATCCTAAGAGGTGTGAGGTGACACTTTATTGTGGTTTTGATTTGCACTTTCCTGATGACTAGTGATGTTGAGCACCTTTGCACCTGTTGACCATTTGTATATCTTTGGAAAATGTCAGATCAGGTCCTTTGCCTATTTTTAAATTGGGTTATTTGGGCTTTTTTGCTATTGAGTTGTATGAGTTCCTTGTATGTTTTGAATATTAACCCCTTATTGAATATGCAGTTTGCAAATATTTTATCTCATTCTATAGGTTGCCTTTTCATTTTGTTGATTGTTTCCATTTCTGTGCAGAGCTTTTAAGTTTAATGTAATCCCACTTGTTTATTTTTGCTTTTGTTGCCTTTGCTTTTGGTGTCAAATCCAAATTTTTAAACTCCTTTCACCCCATATTTCACATCTTTCTATATTATGTATCCATTAATAAAGTGTTATAGTTACAGTTATTTTTAATACTTTTCTCTTTGACCCTTAATACTGGAGTTTTAAGTAATTTACCACCACTGTTATAATATTAGGGTATTCTGAGTTTAACTATATATTTACCTTTACCAGCAAGTTTTATACTTTCCTTTGTTTTCCTCTTACTAGTTAGTTCTTTTATTTCAGTTTGAATAACTCTTTTAACATATCTTGTAAGGGCAGTCTAGTGATGATGAAATTCTACAACTTGTGTTTGCCTGGAAAACTCTTTGTCTTTCTTTCAATTCTGAAGGACAACTTTGCTGGTTAGAGTATTTTTAGTTGGTAGGGTTTTTTTTTTCTCTCAGTACTTTGAATATATCACTCCTCTCTCTTCTGACCTGCAAGGTGTCTGCTGAAAAATCTTATTCACTTATGGAGATTCCCTTGTATGTAACAAGTTGTTTTTCTCTTGCTGTTTTTAAGATTCTCTTTTTGTCTAACTTTTGACAATTTAAGTTTAATGTGTCTTGGTTTGGCTCTCTTTCAGTTCATTTTTTTTGGTACTTTTGAGGTTTTCTGGATCTGGACGTTTGTTTCTTTCCCTAGGTAGGGGACATTCCAGCCATTCTTTCTTTGAATAAACTTTCTTCCCCTTTCTTTCACTTCTCCTTCTGGAACCCCTGTAATGAGTATACTGTTCCTCTCAGTGGTATCATATGAGTCCTTCAAGCTATCTTCAGTATTTTTCATTTTTTTTTGTTTTTGTTCTTCTTAGTGGATCAATTACACTGTGCTGTTTTTCAGTTCACCGATCTTCTATTCCTCTTGATCTAGTTATCTGTTAAACTCCTCTATTGAAATTTTCAGTTCAATTCTTATATTTTTAGCTCTATGATTTCTGTTAGGTACTTTTTAATATTTTGTATGTCTTTGTTAAAATTCTCACCTTATTCATGCATTGTTTTCCTGACCTGAGTGAGCATCTTTATGACCATTGTTTTGACCTCTGTATCAGATAAATCCCTTGCCTCTCTTTTTTTGAGATTGGTTTCTGTAGATTTATCTTATTCTTTTGTTTGAAACATACTCCCCTGTTTCTTCATTTCCTTTGATTCTCTGTGTTAGTTTCTGTGCATTAGTAAAGTAGACAGCTCTCCCAGCCTTGACAGACTGGTCTCCTATAGGTAATGAACCTCATCAATCAGTCTGACCCAAGCTCCTAGTTGATTCTCAAAATTTTGTGGCTGTCCAAGATGTTGTCTTTATTCTTACTGAGTCTCAGTAGTTGATGGTGTTCTAAGACCCATCAGTGTCCCAAAGGGGAGGATTGCAGTCAGCACCTAAATGGAGGCTGATTAGAAGCTAGACACTCAGGCAATAGCTGGGAAAATATTTAGTCAAACACCTTCCAAGGAGAAACTGGGAGATGGGTATTTTTGTCGGCTCCATATGCACTGAGCCAGGGTGTATAGCCATGTGCAGGTGCTCCTATGCCTGTTTTAAAACTGTTTCTTTGTTTACTATAGTCCTGTGGGACTTGTGAATATAAGCTCTGTTGGCTACCAGAGCTAGGTGATGGGACCCAGTACATTGAGTGGTATCCATAACAGTTAGGACATGAGATGTATAAAGACTCTCCTTCCAGGGAGATATTGTCAACTTGGTTTTATTGTTAGAGATGGAAAGAAAAGACAGAGAAATTTCCCAGTAGCTCTTTCAGTCTACAGGGTAGATCACAATCAGCACTCACATGCATGCTAATTAGAAGCTGTGCCCTCAGGTAACAGCTTAAAGTATGCAAACTCTGCTCAGGGAAAGACTGGGAAAAGGCCTTTTTTTGCGTGCTCCTTCTGTGCTGAGCCCTGGAAGGATAGATGTAGTAAGTGCTCAGGTTCCTGTTAACAACTGCTTTTTTGTTTCCTGCATTTCTGTGGGACCTGTCAATGCAAGCCCCAGTGGCTTTCAAAGCTACGTGATTTGGGGGCCTCCCCCTTGGATAGCAGCCATAAAAGTTGGGACACTAGATGTGTGGTTCCAATGGCTTCACTCCTCAGAGAGAAGCTGGGAGTTGGGGATTCCCTCCGATTGTATGGTCTGCGCAGAGGGTAAGGTTTGTGGTGAAAGTTGTCTCAACATTTACTGTCTTTTAAATAGGGTATTTTCTCAGTTTTCCAATGTGTAGAAGCACTCAGCTAGTTTCTGGGTCTCTCAGAGGGAATTGCTCTGTGTGTGTAGCTGCATAGTCAGAGCATCCATGGGAGGAGAGAAATTTAGGAGCCTCCTATGTCGCCATCTTGGTCTAGAGTTTATGCCTATTTTTATTATCTAAATTTCAGCTACTAGAATTATTTTATTCTTTGGTCTATTGTGTGTTTTTTGTTTGTTTTTTTAAGTTTATTTATTTATTTTGAGAGAAAGGGAGAGAGTATACATGAGTCGGGGAAGAACAGAAAGAGAGAAGGAGAGAGAGAATCCCAAGCAGGCTCCATACTGTTAGCATGGAGTCCTATGTGGAACTTAGTCCCACAAACTGCAAGATCGTGACCTGGGCTGAAATCAAGAGATAGACCCTCAACCAACTGAGCCACCTAGGCACCCCTGTTTGGTCTATTGCTAAAGGTTGTCAAGAAGTGTTATTTTTTGAGCTTGAAGATTCTATTCTACATATAATAATCCAAACCACTTTGGATATTGTTATTTACTTTTTGAATAATTTTTAAGGTGAAAGAGGAAATAAAAGCTTCATTTTTAATTTAATTCCATTTCCCAACAATTTAAACATATACAGTCTATTTTTCTATAAATTGGATATAAAGGATTGCTTTTAGTTATTTATATTTCTACTTTCTAGAGAAATTGAGTTACATCCAGAATATTAAAAATGTTTCATATTCTCTCCATTTTACTGGTTTTAGGATGATCCATTCTCTGCCTTGGACATTCACTTGAGTGATCACTTAATGCAGGAAGGGATTTTGAAATTTCTCCAAGATGACAAAAGGACACTTGTTCTTGTGACTCACAAATTACAGTATCTAACACATGCTGACTGGGTAAGAATTTAAAAGAAATGTCATACTCTTAAATATAGAGAACAAACAGAGGGTTGCTGGAGGGATTCTGGGAGGGGGGATGGGCTAAATGGGTAAGGGGCGTTAAGGAATTTACTCTTGAAATCATTGTTGCACAATACACTAACTAACTTGGGTGTAAATTTAAAATAAATAAATAAATAAATAAATGAAATGAAATGAAATAGAGAAAGAAAAGAAATGTCATTAATTTTAATATTATAGTCATATCAATAAATAGGCACATTAAGAAATACTGTCTGAAATAAAAGTAATTCATTTGGCCAATTAGGGTTTTTTGTCACAGTTCTACTAATATATGCTTTGCTTAGATCATAGCCATGAAGGATGGAAGTGTACTAAGAGAAGGGACTTTGAAGGACATTCAAACCAAAGATGTTGAGCTTTATGAACACTGGAAAACACTTATGAATCGGCAAGATCAAGAATTAGAAAAGGTAATTGCTCATAGTTCAGAAGAGTTCAGAGTCCACTTCAGAAGAGTCATAAATATACTGTGTAATTATTAAAAATTCTTTTGAAGAAGTATTACCATTTAATATTTGATGATATAATGGTCCTCATTTAAAACTCAAAGTAATTGTGTGTGTATATGTGTGTGTGTGTGTGTGTGTGTGTGTATAATTAGTAATGTAATTAATAAATAGGCCACTTTGAAACTATGAAATTCTTTTTTAGGAAACCATAAAATTCTAATGCTATTTTTGGATGACGTAGTCTAAGGTTTTTAGAGGATTTTGATTTGAATTTGAACCATATTATAATTATATGTGTTAAAAAAAACACAATTTTCTAAAGCATGGTATATCATTATTTTATCTTATTTTTCCTTCTGTGTATCTCATTTTCTTCATCTGTAATATGAGGATATTTTCAGTCACCACCTACAAATGGAGGGTAGTGATCAAAACAAAATCTAAAATGATTTTGAAAGAAGAAAGAGCTGTGAGCTGTGGGTGAAATTGTCAAGCATGCCTGGAATAGGGCCGGGAAGTGAAGAAGGTGATCAGGAGGAAATAGCAATTAACTTTTACATTGATGTAGTGTTTCTTTTTTTTTATTTCTTTTTTTCTTTCTGTTTATTTATTTTTTAATTTTTTAATATCATTTATTGTCAAATTGGCTTACATACCACACCCAGTGCTCTTTTTCAAGTCCACAAAGCCTTTTGACACAATCTCATTTAATTTTCACAAATCCCCAGAAAAAAAAGCAAATAAAATATGGAAAATAAGTGAAGAAAATATTATCTCACTTTTAGAGATGAGAAAACTGAAGCCCAGAGAGGTTATGTAACTTCTAAGTTGTATAGTACATATAAGTGGTACTAGTTGGATTTAAACCCAAGTCCATAGTCAATGTAATTCCAGTATAGTGTTATGTATGATGTAATATTACATTGAATGAGGTGATAACAGAGTCAGAAACCAGACTGTGCAATGAAAGAACAACTTGTAGTTGAAAGATGAAATTATAAATTATATTAGTAAAATTTTGAAGTGATTTTGAGTTGAGCCTACGAAGTGTCCAGAATTTGGTACTCCTGCCCAGGAAGGAGCATTATAAAATGAAAATTTGTATCAGCAAGTTTCTGAGAATATCAAGAAATTAAAATGCCTTATTTTATAAAAGAATAAAAGGATCTATGTTTCTATAGATGGAGGAAGATAAAAAGTCAGACAGACCGTAGCATTTCTGTCTTCTGTGGATTTGCCAAAGATCTCAAAAACAAATTACCTAAGGGAGGAAAGATATAAGTAAAAATCTTTAAGTAGAATTGGAAAAATCACAGAACCATTGCAATGAAGATATTCATCAAAAAAATATATAAGGTACAATTAGCAAGAGCCCACTTAGGAATTATACGGTGAGAAACTTGATTATAAACTTATTGGGATGGCTCCAAATGACACTTTTTTTACAGTGACCTAGATGCCAAGGACAAAAGAATATGACGTAAACTTAAGGAGTGGGGCCACTTTGGAAAAAAAGATCTGGAAAAAAAAAGAAAGAGGGAGAAAGTTGTTGGCTTGATTTTATAGTAATACTGACTATTAAACAAGCCAGGAAGAAAGTCCATTAAGTTGTATTTAGAAATGAAGTGATCACTTGAGACAGCATAGCTCTATAATTAAAGACACATTACAGAGTTATAAATCAGCTGGCAGAGATATGGAGCAAGTTAGTGTGTGGACAGAGCGAATGCAATTGTGAGGTTGAACGGTGGCCAGTAAAAGCCATTATGAACCATGCACCTGTCCAGAATCCTCACCTGGTGGTAGAGGGTGGTTACTGCCACCTAGGGAAGGGCAGGACCTGAAATTCATCCGAAAGCAGGGAGAGTCACATTATGGGGAAAACAGTCTCTTGTTCACTTTGTTGTGTGGCAGGATCAAGTGTTTGCCTGAAGCACCGGTTCTCGACCAGGGTCCAGTTTGCTTTTGGGGGGACATTTTGGCAACATTTAAAAATGTTTTGGTTGTCGCAGCTGAGGGGCAGGTGCTACTGGTATCTAGGGGGTACTGCTAGGACAGGGTTGCTGCTTAGCATCCTACAGTGTAACCTCCACAACAAAGAGTTGTCTGGCCAAAATATCATTAGTGCCAAGGTTGAGAAAGACTAACCTAGAGCCAAAGAAGACCAAGCAAGCAGAGAAGGATGGCGAAACAAAGTATCCTGTCACTGGGCTTTGGACAGAACTGTCAGTTTAACAAGGGGTAAGGAGAAAACAAAAGAATATGTTGAAAAGATAGCAATGAAAACTACAAGAAAGAGAAGGAGATAACACTTTTACCTGACTTAAATATTATTAAAAATTCTAGCTTGGATGACAACCATTGACTTCATAATGATATTAAACAAAATAAACTAGCATCATTTGATGTTTCTCCCCCCAGTCTCCAGCCCTCAACCTTGATCTGATCCTTAACAGGCATTGAATAAATATTTATTAGATAAATGAAACTAAATTCACATATACTTAAGCCAAATATCAACATGATTGGAAATATTTAACTTGTAAGGAACTTAATACAAGCATTCGCTTATAAGAGAAATGAGTAAAGTTTTTTTTTTTAAGTATCTCAGATGTTAAATCTTTTGCTCACATAGCGTGGAGAGTTGAACAAGCACTAAATCTTCTGTTTCCCAATTTGATTACGCTACACATGAAGGATCAAGTCATCCTTAATTTTGTGTTTAATCTCATGTACGAGCACTAGTTTTCAGATCATTAGGTAAAACTAAAGCTGATATGAGATTGTCTCTGAAAAAAAAAAACACTATTCAAGAGACACTTTAGTTTTCATTCTTTTTTAACCAAGAATCTGGAAGCAATAGAACCTTCTAGCAAGTATCTTATATCATGCATGTTGTGTAAGAGGCCAAAACAAAAGCAACAATGATCACTACCTAGAGACTGATCACTAAGGGTTTATTGATTTATTGATGTAACAAACTGCAGTTGTGTGTGTGTGTGTGAAGCACATATACAGAAAGCCCTCGATTTACTACAGATTCCAAAAGTCTGTGGGTCAATTTTTTGGAACTCAGAATGAATTTTCCCATAGAAACAAGGATATTGTTTCCCAAGCTGTCCTGCAGCAGCTGATTTAACCCACAGTGTATCAGAACAGATACCACTACTCCAGTTCCAAAGCCACAGGGACAAGGATGTTCGAGGCAGAAGAGTGGAGAAAATGAAATGTTCCTCCCTTTCTTGAGCACAGAACAAGTCTTAAGCAACCCTGAAAAATTCACAAGGTTTGTTCAGGGCACATTTCATTTCTCTTTCTGTATATTTCCCCCTCCTATGGCTTTCTCCTAAACTTCTAGGCACCTAAGTACCCTCATTTTTTATTTGCTTCAAAATTACCTACCTTCCTCGAGTGCCTATTGAAGTCCTTTTCTTTTGTGCAGCTACCTTAGTGAGATGCTAAAGAAACTCACTCTGATTTAATAATTTATAATAAGAGGGGATGAGTGATAGTACTTAAACCAGTCTATAAACTGCATGCATTTTTAAATGGAGATATGTATTACCATGAATAAATCTTTAGTTAGAGAATTACAGGGAGGATCTGAAAGTGATATAAAGACAGAAGAAGTAGCACTGGTGGTATTGTGCTTTAAGGTGGGATGAAGTGTCCCTGTACCTGGAGTCACCTCCATTGTGTTGTTGCTACTTTTTCCTGCCTTCTTATTGCCCAACACCGCTACGCTCTGAAGCCTTACAAAGTACTCACAAGTACTCCTGTGGTAAGAGCTGTAGCTCTCCTACAGAGAGCCCAAGACTGACAAAGGTAACTAAAGATTGGTATGTCTGGGTCACTGACTGGTAAGTCAAAATCTTCCTGTGGTTGTGAGCTTCTTTAATGACAGCACAATGTTTGCTGTAGGACATGGAAGCTGACCAAACAACTTTAGAGAGGAAAACCCTCCGAAGAGCTATGTATTCGAGAGAGGCCAAAGCCCAAATGGAGGATGAAGATGAAGGTAGATCTTTCTCTTATATCTGAAACATTTAAGTGGGACGTGACTGTTTTACCTTGACAACTGAAGCATGATTGTGGCCGTGAAGAATACCGAGCCACTTTGCAGGGGGGAAAGAGCAAAACCAAATACGTAATACTGAAAATGAAAAGAAAAGAAGTAAAGGAAAGGTGTACGCAATCCATCAACAGGCATCGAGTGGTTTCTACGTGTGTCTCAGTGTGTTTGTGCTGTGTGAGATAGAACTGAAAGGAAAAGGCAGTATCTGTAAGTAGATCTAGGCCCTTGTTCATATAAGTTGGAAAGGTCTAGTAGAATAGGCAAATCAAGTTATTAATAAAATGTCAGTCTTTCAGAAATAAACAATAAATGGAGCATGTGAAGAAAATACCATTTTGAAATCCTTATATTTGAATCATTCAGTAAGTCTTTGTGGAGTTTTCATGACAGTACAGCATTGAAGAATAAGAAAATTCGACAAAAGCCATTTGTTATGTTTTAGTTTTCTGGATCTATTAAGGGACAGTAGAGAAAAAAATGAGTTCCTGAAAAATTGAGTAATGAGATGAAATAATTACATTGCCTTGACATTTGTTGCCAAGAAGTTTATAAGATAAATCACATTTAAGTCCTTAAGGTAAATAAATACACTATACTTCATGTTTCCTGTACAGTTTTTGCTTAAGACTGCATTTCTGCAAGCCAATTAAGAAACAGAGAAAATTGTAATTTCAGGCCAAAGAACACCAAAATGTGCTACCTTTACATTTCAGATGAGAACTATTTAGTATATCAGCAAATACTCATGGAGAGAATGAATGAACAAATGAATTTGCACCTTCAATTCATTAAATTTAAAAATATTTTTAAAGAACATCTGGTGCTATAAACAGACATCAGCCTCTAAAATTTTAAACCAGTTATTTCTAATGCACTCTAAACGTGGAGTCATGCCCTCTTACTCTCTCCAGTGTTCCAGGGGTGAGTATATGGCTGGATGCTGTACCCTGGGCTTCTTGTGTTAATCCATTCTCTCAGAGATAAAATGAGATAGTACTACTTTCTTATGGATTAAATAAGAAATGCATATTCAAAGCCCAATATGGCACATATTTCCCACAAGGTTGCTATTCCTGGTCCTGGTCAGTATGTCCATTCCAGCCACCACGCATTGAATCTACCTCTACCAAACGACAGATTATCTGAGATCTGTTCATTTACTACATCCAGCTCAAAATATTGGGATCTTTGGTGATGCTCAGTCTTCCCATAGTGTCCATTTTTAGATCTCTGTGGTCTGATAACCTATAAACCAAAGACAGGTTATCTATCTTTCCTACCCACAACCTGTTCAATATACAGTAGTGGAATATATAACTGGACAACTGCAATAAAATGGTCTTTGGAAAAGGAAAGGATGGGAAATGCACACAGTCCCTGGACCACACAAACAATCACATTTTGCCGATCAGGAAATGCCAAAATTCCCTGTCTTCATAATGGAGTGTGTTCTTAGGAGAGCCATCTTGGAGTTGCCAGGTGGTTTAAACATCTGAGAGGAACTCCCTGCCTACTGTCCTCTGTCCTCTGCCTTTGCCTTCTGGAAGGTTTCTTCTTACTCATGCTCCTCCATGACTGCATCTAAAATGGGCCGTAGAGACCATAGATTATGCCCTCTTGGGCTATCCACAAATTTCAGAGTCTATTTTCTTCTGGTGAAGTTTTACAAAAGGCCTGTGGTTTTATTGTCATCACAATGCTTTCAATAACCTTGTAAACTTCTAGTCTACACTTTTGTCAGTTTGGTGTATATTAAATTGGCAAATTATCTCATCCAGATACAAATATTGTATATTGTTTTGCTTCTTCATTCATTCATTCTTCACCATTTTTAAATGAAGTTTTTCCCAGCTAAAAGCACTAACATTTCTATTTCTGGAAATTTGAAGGATATTTTTGTATGTTTTTTTGTTGGATAATACAAATTCTATCTACCTGTTGACTGAGTAAAGCTTAAAATAATATTTTATTTGCAGAGGAAGAAGAGGAGGAAGATGAGGATGATAATATGTCCACTGTAATGAGGCTCAGGACTAAAATGCCATGGAAAACCTGCTGGCGATACCTTACTTCTGGAGGATTCTTCTTACTCTTCCTGATGATTTTTTCTAAGCTTTTGAAACATTCAGTCATTGTGGCTATAGACTACTGGCTGGCCACATGGACTTCAGAGTACAGTATAAATAATACTGGAAAAGCTGATCAGGTATAGTGAATTCTGTTTTAAAATCATCAAAGAAATAAATGCTGAGGTTAACAGTGATAGCCTTTTATTTAGTTTGATATTAGGAGCGCCAATGTCATATGATTTTTGTAATGATTTAGGAAGTTAATTAGAACCTGAAATAGAATAAACTGTCAAAATGGAATTTATTATGATAATTTTTGTGTTTTAAAGCTTATTATAAGAAACATTTAATGGTAATGTTTGGATTTGGATTAGGGGAGATATGCACATGATACATGAGTGTGTGCACGCACACGTGTGCATGTGTAACTTATACATGAGACTTTTGTTGTTGTTTTGATGGTATTCATTTTAATACCTATGCCAATGTATTAGCTGTTCATTCTGAAATTAGGGATAGGAAGGAAAAGATCTATAGTGTAGAAAGCCAAGAATATTTCAAACCTGAAAACACACTCTAATGTTTCATCTGCCCTTAGGCAAATCTTGGAAGAGAGTGAAGGAAATAGATGGGGGACTTGGCTTTAGGACTATGGTTACAGTACTGTCTTTAGTTCTCCAAAAACTGCTCTCCTTCAATTTTTTAAATTGATGCAAGATAATGAAGTTGAAATATTGTATGATTCAATATTTGGTGTTCTAGTAAGGAAAAGCTATGACTTTTTGTGTGTTGGTTGTTTTTTAGACCTACTATGTGGCTGGATTTAGCATACTTTGCGGAGCAGGTATTTTCCTCTGCCTTGTTACGTCTCTCACTGTAGAATGGATGGGTCTCACAGCTGCCAAAAATCTTCACCACAATCTCCTCAATAAGATAATTCTTGGACCAATAAGGTAAAAAAGTTACTAATTTCTTACTCTTCCACACAAAATCATAAAAACATGATATTTTTTAAAAAAACATCTTCAAGTGAAACATGAAATTTTAGTGAGTCCAGTCTTTGAACAAATGAATAGGGACCTTCTCATTTACTTGACTCCAAGATGTCCATTAGTAATGCTCAGGTTCCAGATAGCTTAGTATTATCATACATTCCAATGTGTTGTTTATTGCCTAGATTCTTTGATACCACCCCCCTGGGACTGATTCTCAATCGCTTCTCAGCTGATACAAATATCATTGATCAGGTAAGTGCCCGAGTTACTTCTAGGTTCAAAAATAATTTTTTCAGTATAAGCAAAGTAACATTTAAGATAAACCATGATTCCTGTTAACCATAGGGGATATCTAAAACTTAAATGAGAGCCTATACATATTTATATGAATATTATATGCATACATGATTTCTAGAATAAAACCTTAAAGGAAAATCTTAATTCAAAGTAATTTGTGTGTGTAGAAGAGGATACTTAGGGAATCAGCATGAAATAAAGAGAAATAGCAAAGAATAAACTAACATAATTTTTATTAAAAAAGGAATAATTTTGTCAGTGTTATATCTCTATTCATAGTAAAGTTCTTAAAAATTTAGTTGATGAAGAGTGTCTTCCAGAAGCAAAGGATAGAATGCCAAGCTGTATTTATTAGAGGTCCTTTACTTCAATTAGATGGGCTCTTGAATGAGGCAATGGTGTGGTATTTTAGAAAATATTTCAGGGATGCCCAGTTTAGTTTTATATCCTTATGCCTCTAGAAGTTGGTCCTGAAATTAAAGTCCTCAAACTCTAAAACTAGATCACTCCAAAAAGAGACCCCTTAGGATAACTGGACAAAAGAATCCATCAAATCTAGCACTTGTCTTTTCTGATATTTCAGAGTTGCCTTAGGAATACCTAAATTACCCTCAATTTAGAAAAAGAATGCTTGATGCATGCAGCTGACTAAAACTATGTTGAAAACTTTTCATGTTTTCATTGATGTCGGTCACAATGCATCTAAAACTCTTCATATGAAATGAATATGGGAAAAGAAGAGATAAAAGAGCCCTTATTTGGACATGATTGCTACCTGGAGAGTCCAAGACAATGGTTACAATGAAAAACCAATTTGAAAGTTCAGAAGAGTATCTGCATAAGGTGTATAATAAAATTTAGTAGCTTTCTCTACACCAAGTAAAAAAAATTAAGTGAAAAATAAATTCTATTCATAATAATGACAAAAACAAAAATAGAGAGAAAACTTATATGAAGAAAAGAGCTCCAACAATCCTGGAAATCCTAAAAATCTTATATAGAGAAAAAGAATTTCAATTTCCATTTCAGATACCCAGAAAACAGTATAAAAATAAAATACTCTGGGGATCACAGAAAACAAGTAAATCAAAAGAACAAAATGGAGAACTCAGAAACATCAGCATATGGAGAGATTTAACATAGGATAAGTGTGGTACCTGGAATCAGTAAGAAAGGATTGTTTTTTTGAGAAAGGATGTTGGGACAATTAGCTATCCATAAAATACAAAGCAAAGAAATAAAAATAGCCATATAAAATCATAAAGCTATAAATAAAATGTGGGAGAGTAGTTTTAGAATTTTGGGGTGCGAAAGGGCTTTTTAAGTAAGACACAAAACTCTGAATAAGGAAAAAAGGTCAAGAGAAATGACTATATAAAATTTTAAATTTCTATTGTGCTAAAAGCATCAAAGACAAATTTAAAATATAATAGATTAAGTGGGAGAAAAGCTGGTAACATATATAAAGCAAGAGAAAACGTCCATAATCTATAAAGAACATCTAAAAATCAAAAGGAAGATAAATAATCCAATCAAAAACATGTAAAGGGTATGAGCAAGCAGTTACAGAAAATTAATGTAAATATCTTACCGGAGAGAAATAGCTGTTTTTTAATTGTAGCCACCATTCAAAAGAGAGATATTTGTATATTGCTATGTGGGAGGATTTATAATCTATCTTGTTAGTGAAATAAAACAAGAACATATGGACAAATAAGATTTATAGTATAGTGTCATTTACATGAAATTCCCAAGATAAATAGACCAATACACTGACTGATAATAAGTAGATGGATAGATAAATGGATAAATATACTAAATTATGGGAAGTGAAGTTGGAGTGAAGACTTGCTTACAGTGAAAATATTCATATACTACTTTTGTAACTAGTTACATAACATTAATATAAAATGAATATTTCATTGCATTGTAACCAAAATTTTCTTTGAGCTCAATCATTTTCCTTTCAAACTACATTCTTAATAGCACATCCCTCCAACTTTGGAATCTCTAACTCGCTCAACACTGCTCTGCCTGTCTGCCATTGGCATGATTTCTTATGCTACCCCTGTGTTCCTGGTTGCTCTTGTGCCTCTTGGGGTCGCCTTTTATTTTATCCAGAAATACTTTCGAGTGGCCTCCAAGTAAGTAAAATAAAGTTATGTTCATTTTCAAAAACCTATATATTTGATTTATTGTGATCTAGGTTTGCTGTAGTGTTTTTCAAGATTAGGTATGGAATTTGGAAATGCAGTGTATTTTTAACATAAAACCTATATTATGCTTCTTTTGGAGATCTATTACAATTGTTTCTGTAATTGGTTGTGTAAGCCTTCCATAGCTCTGGATATATATTAACATGTGGATTTGACCTGTTGAGCTTGAATCCACAAACTATGCCAAATTTTTCATTCTGTGGTCCTTTTGCTGAACATAGCATTGACAGAAAACTTGCAAGATCAAGCATAGTTCCAAAGGGTAAGTGATTTAATATTGTTCTATTCCACAAGTGAGAAAAAGGGATAAAATATTGTAAAATTTTAAAATACATTCTGTAAAAAACTAGAAGAATTTAAAAAGGTTAAAGAGATAAGTCAGAGTGATGACTAGAAAAGTAGATAACCTTGAGTGTGATAGAAGAGCTGTAACTTTAAGAGATTGCAACCTTTCAGATTGGATCATTTAACACATACTTGAGTATCCAGCTGGCTATAAATAAAAGTAGCCATGAATCTTAAATTCTTCTGTTAATATAAGATTTATCATTTGCTGAGATGTACCATAGTTAAATGAAATATAGTACCAGTTGTTTTAAAATTTCCAGTTTAGCTTTGAAGTCTTGCTATAAATAGTATACTAAATTTTATATCATTGCAATAATCACTTTATTTCAACAAACACTTATTAAGCATTATTGTGTTGAAAATACTTGTGTAAGCCAGTGGCAGATCAATAGATCCACCTGACAAGAACCTGTTCTTGAGAAGCTTAGAATCTGGGGAAAATAAAGCATATATATAGTAATCCTTGTATGTGGATTAAGTGCTGGAATAAGAAGGTAGGTATTGAGTTTATTCAGTAAAATGAAAATATTTAATAGGACTTGAGTGCAAGGAAGATGATGAAAATTTGGGGAAGGTAACAAGAAAAACCAAGATTATAGTTGAGAGCCTCTCAGTGTATCATAAGTTGTTTCTCCCTAGGGGCTAGTCTATAGTGTTTTTCATTCCCAGCCTCATCCTATTTCCCTGTAGCAAATACAGACCAAAAGGGAGAAGTTTGTCATCAGTTCACTCTTTTATTTCTTCCAGTACTATTGTGGATGCTGCTTGGAAGAGGGGCAAAAGGTTTAGCTACTGCATTTCTTCTGTTTCCAAATCTGTCCTTGCCTTCTCACCATTAAATATTACAGTCATGTCTTACTTCAGTCACATATTCATATGGACCTATTATTGCCCCATTTACAATACAAATAGAGTTCAAAGGCCAGATAAATATTCTTAGTCATCTATAAATTGGAATTGTGAATTCTGTTTATTATAAAAAGGAATAATCTGATGTTAGCATTGATATTAAGTGACCAAAATATGGAAGAGATGATCACTTTTAAAGAATTAACACTAATAGGGGCGCCTGGGTGGCTCAGTCAGTTGAGCATCTGACTTCAGCTTAGGTCATGATCTCACAGTTCGTGAGTTCGAGCCCCGTGTCAGGTTCTGTGCTGACAGCTCAGAGCCTGGAGCCTGCTTCGGATTCTGTGTCTCCCTCTCTCTCTGCCCCTCGCCTGCTCACGCTCTGTTTCTCTCTCTCTCTCTCTCTCTCTCAAAAATATATAAACATAAAAAATTTTTAAAAAGAATTAACACTAATAATGGATTACGAACCATTCTTATTTGAAATTCTTTGAAAATGAGCAAATATGGCCACATGACATTAAATTTCACAGGCAAAAAAAATCCCTTCTAGATGTTGAGGCTCCACCAGACTCACTTATGTTGAAAAGCTCAAGCATCTTAACAGACTGCTTTCTAAACACCACAAGGAATTAAAGTGGGAGACAGGAAATGTCATGGAATTTGGAATATCTGAAATCAAAGATCTAATGTGTGGTTAGCTCTGTAAGGAAGTGTTTCCTACTTACAAGAATACAAGGTCAAGTTATACCCTCACCTTTTTTGGATTCACAAAATGTAGTCCTATAAACAAAGATTTCTCCTTCCTAATTTTTTCCCTTCACAACAAACCTCAAATGTAGTGACCACCTGTTGTTGTGTCAAATTTACAAATAGCCACTTAGTTTTATGTTTAAAAAGTAGCAAGCTACTCACATTCCTTCATATTCATTTTCCTCCTCCCCTCTTTCTTTCCCTTCCCTCTTTCTTTCTCTCCCCTCCTCTGCAGTTTCTAAAGTGAATAAATTCATTGTAGGAACTCAAAAGAGATTTGCATTTGTTTGTGGGATGATACAGGCTGCCTAAAATGGCCCAAGTTAATTGTTGAAGATTAAAGTAACAGTATAATTCAGTTAACTCTGGAAGGTGACTGTTAATGCCACTACTCTAAATCCTCAATCCCCCAAACCTAAAAAAGGGCAGAAAAAAGGAGACTGAAAAGAAATGAGGGATGTTTTGAAGCATATAGTATAACTCTTAGCCTATTTTCAAGAAATGCTAGCTTACATGGTTTAAGGAAATGTTTTCATTAGTAGTGTGCATCTTTATGAAAAGGATGATCAGGGATTGGTCCACCAAACATACATACATTGGATATTATATAGGTCCTTGGAGGACCTATGAATAAAAGTTCCATGAAGGCAGATATTCAAACTCATAGTGGCCAAAGGCAAACTCATTGTCTTCTTCTTCAAATTGCTTTCTTCCGTGTGCCCCACCCTGATAAATAACACTGTCATTTGTCAAGTCTGCTAAAGCTAGAAACAACCAAACCATATTTGACTCTTCTCTCTTACTCACCCTGCTACAGTCCACTGATTGTTTTAGTTTAGAAGCCTACTTCTGGAAGACTATCTCACAGTCCTCCCACTATTTGAAATCTCACTAGCATCATAGTAATTCAGAACTTTTAAAAATCTCTGAGACAGACTATCCTAACTCACTTTTCTCTTTCATCCTTTATAGCCTCCCAAGTTATGCTGCTTAAGCATAGCCTGATCATTTTATTTCTAGTCTTCAGTGATTTTGTCCAGCCCACCCAGGATCTTCTACCATCTAGTCCCACCTCCTTTATACAACCTTTCTCCACCTCAGCACTCACAAAGGATTCTGGACCCCAGCCAGACTGAACTTGCTAGGTTCTTTAGTCTCTTGTGTTTTATCTTGTTCCCATTAACTGAATGTACTTCTTGACTGTTTGGTTGAAGCCCTCCTCAAAGCTTGATGAGATTTGGCCTAAATTCCACCTTCTCAAAAACATACATTACTCATCTTCTAGGTATGAATTAATCATCCATTCCTGTGTCCCCATAGCAGTTTACTTTAGTTGTTATATCAAGCAAATAGTTGTGGTTTTTTGAGAGAGAGAGAGAGAGAGAGAGAGAAACAGAACACATATATATGCAAGTAAGGAGGGAGGGGAAAAGGAAGAGGAAGAGAGAGAATCTTAAGCAGTCTCCACGTCCAACATGGAACTCAATGCTGGGCTCCATCTCACAACACTGAAATCATGACCAGAGCCGAAATCAAGAGTAGGATGCTTAACCGACTAAGCTACCCAGGTGCCCTGCAAGTAGTTTTGTTTTGTTTTTAACAACACATTATATATTTGGCCTGGACCAAAATTCATTTTGTACCCATCTTTCTCTTCCTCTTTAGATTATAAGCTGTTCAAGTTTTTGTTAACTGGGTTCTAGAAGAAAAAAGTTGCAGTGACAAATAAAAACCCTACTTGAGGATGAACACAG
Source organism: Cryptoprocta ferox (assembly GCA_028646485.1). Classification (NCBI taxonomy): domain Eukaryota; kingdom Metazoa; phylum Chordata; class Mammalia; order Carnivora; family Eupleridae; genus Cryptoprocta; species Cryptoprocta ferox. The sequence goes on from CM053571.1 coordinate 81,403,265, forward strand.
TAGTCTCTGAGCATGAATGCATAAGAAGTTATTTATGCACTTCTCTCTGCTCTAGGGACCTCCAGGAACTTGATGACAGTACCCAGCTCCCTCTGCTTTGCCACTTCTCAGAAACAGCTGAAGGACTCACCACCATTCGGGCATTTAGGTGAGTAAACATGTTTTCATTTTGTTGATTAGGTCATTACATCATCAACAAATATTAATCTACAAATAACTGATAAAGCTACCATTTTTTGGATGCCCACTGTGTGCATGGCAATGTTTTAAACTACAAGAAAGAAAAATATGGCAATAAATGTTGTTAGTTTAATCACCTGAAATTCTAACAAAAATAAAGAATGAAACACCATACTGGGAGGACACTAGCTATATGATATAGACCATGCTTTGCAAACCCTAGCTCCAGTTTCCTCATCTATGAAATAGATAAATCAACTGTGCTTCTTAGGGTCCTTGGGGTAATTGACAAATGCATGTGAAGTATTTACTATAGTGATTAGTGAAGAAGCACCCAATAAACAAGTTGAAACAAATGTATTATTGATAATAATAAAAGAAATATTATTAAATCAAGGTTATTTTAGGATTCAATCCATTTTCTTCAATGTTGGTAAATAGTGATAATCCAAACTTTTGATCAAGAGTGTTTGCTTAATACTTAAAAAATTATCTGCTCTTATTTTCCCTGTTCAAGTAAATTCAGAAAAGAAGGTGGCACCACTGAATATTTCATTTAATCTTGGAAATTGACATCTTAAAGTATTATGTCCTCTCACGACTCTAATGCAAATATGTAACAATTTCAGTTAGAGATTTTTCTAACCTAAAAAATATTTATATTATATATATATATATATAAACTTGAGTCAAAAAGAATATAGAGGGGCACCTGGGTGGCTCAGTTGGTTAAGTGTCTGACTTCAGCTCAGGTTGTGATCTCATGGCTTGTGAGTTTGAGGCCTGCGTCAGGCTCTGCGCTGATGGTGTGGAGCCTACTTGAGATTCTCTGCTTCTCTCTCTGCCCCTCCCCTGTTTGCTCACACACACACACACACATTCTATCTCTCAAAATAAATAAATAAACATTTAAAAAAGTAAGAATATAGAGCTATAACCATCCACAACGTGTATCACAGAATTTCTACATAAATCTACATAGACTTCATGATGAAGCATTAACATTTTCTGCAGTGGTGTGTTTTCCCATCAGAGTGCCTCTTATTGGAGATGGCAAAATTATTTATTCGCATTGAACGTAGATGTTAAGACAAAATTTGTATACCGATGGTAGCCAGCAATAGCCAGCAGTACTCACAAGCACATCATATTAAAGATTACATTTTTCACCAAATAAGTCCTTTCAAGTTAATTTATTTGACTACTGAACACATGCTAGGTACTACTTTTGGCGTGGATATTTAAAGACGACAAAGACATGGCCTTCCACTTCCATCCCAGATAAATACCACAAAGAAAACAAGATAGCATGGCAAGTGAGGGGCAAGAACTGACTGGATTCAAGCAAGCTGGTCAGTAGGACAACAGGATACTGATGGGTTCAACATATAATAGCCCCTGCTCTCTTTTCTCTCTGAGTAGGGTGAGGTTATGTTCTAAGAGAGAGAGGACTGGAACAGGTAAATTGTCATGAAGGAAACGACAGTTCAGAATGAGAGGAACTTGACCAAGAGTCAAGGTTTAGGCTTTTCATTTACCTTCGTCACTAGACACAAGGACAGAATTTAGCATGACTATTCCTAATTTTACATAAGGAGAAGTCTCGGTAGTTGTAAGAAGAACCGAATATTACGTGTTAAACCTCCATGGCTTGAATTATGATTGGAAGAAACAAAAGACAACTTTTATGTAGAAGTATCTACGTCATATTCATCCAGATTTATATCTCCCAAAGTTCCTTTCTAAAGTAAATATTAAATACCACAAGTATCATTATTTTTAAACCAAAGGGAATTTCAAAATGTGGGACCAGTCCTGCTGCCATGAATAAAATTCTAGAGTCTTTACATTTGGTGCTTGTGGTCAAGAATCAAACAAATTCTTTTCCATCCATTTCTTCCTTTCTTTCAGGCTACCCAGATCCCCAGAGTCTTCAGCTCTTTTGGAAAGTTAATATTTACTGATTAGACTGCTTTTCCTCCCCTGCATTCAGGGATCACAGTGTACTCACATGCAGCAGTGTACTCCCTCAAGTAGTTTACCATGAAAGTATCACAGTTAAATTAGACTGAGATTTCAGTGACCTTTCCTATTTTTTTTTGTCCAACAGAATAAAGGTCTAAGAATGCTCAGAAGATGAGCTGGATGTGGATGAAAAGATACAGACTGAGTGTGTCAAAGTTTCCATTAGGAAAACAGAAGGTTTCTTGCCAAATAGAAACACACAGAAAGAATGTTCACTGCATTTCCACCCCTCCCCTCTCGCTGGTGCTTCAGACCGTTGCCAATTCCATTTACAAACTCTTTAAGAGTGTATCTGAAACAATATTCCAAAACTAAATGAAGAGTAAGGAGAGTCCCAGACAAAGCACTTTGTCAGAATAAAGTGTTTGATGTTTATCTCAAATGTATCCCAGTGTCCAACGGGCCCCACCTCCAATCTCTTCACTACCACTGTCCTCTAGGGAGAGAACCCTGTCTCGAGCCCTGGAACATGAGTTTTCTCTCGTTTCTGTGCCTTTGCTCATATTGTTCCTACTGCTTCCAGGGCCTTGTCCTTCCTCGTTCACCTGAAGGATTCAGCTCATCCATTAAAACCTCACTCAGACCATCGCCGCCACCACCCCCACAAGTGCTCCATGAAATTTTGCTTAATCCTCCTTCTCTCCCCATCCTCCACCTCATTCCCTACCATCCCGACCCTCTGGTCAATACAAATCACCCCCTTCCTTAATGTTCAAGTAGCATTTTGTGCTCAGGGTTGTTATAACTAGATTCTGTGCTGTGCTATCCTTACTTGTTAATACCATCTTTACCTCCTTCACTAAAGAATGGGCCCCTCAGGGAGAGGTTACATCTTGTTCGTGTAGATATTCTAATGTCTTACTTAGAGTTGGTGTTTGCTAAGTGCTTCTGAATGAGTGGATGAAAATTGACCTAACACTGCAAACACAGAAAGATTGGCCCTTACATGGATATATCTCTTGACAATTCATACCCACTATCTCAGTGAATCCTATAATCCTGTGAGCCATCCTACATTTTTGTTATTCACTCTATTCATCTCTAAAAGAGTCATCACAGGACAAGGTAGCCATGTTCCTTTGACTGCTCTATCCCCCTCGAATGTGTTGCTGTTCAGGGCAGATCCCCCCATACATGGCATTTAGATCAAGGCTGCAAACTCATAACTCAAAGTGAGGTAATTATTTGGCTCCAAATGCCAAATCCTTTGATTACTGTAGATCAGATGTTGCTGTTTGACTCAGTTATCTGATTTATCTGGTTTGGCATATTGGAATGATCAGATTGATTGGACAGATATCAAGTATCTGCTTTATATTGGCCTGTATAGATGGCTTCATGGGCCAAGGGAACACCCCATCCAGGACTTTTTCATTCTTTGATATAGTGATGGTTTAATATAAACTTTTGCAAATTGATTTGAAGATTTGGGGAAACTTAGGGTAATCTTTTATCAAACAGGAATCATTGCTGGACTGTCAAATGAAATTTGGCTATTCCTCACAAACGCAATGCATAGTCAACCAGTCCATGTAAGAACAGTCATGGCCACAGAGAGTGAATAGACCACATTTTGATTAGGCATTTCCTCCAACCTTCAAACCAGTTATTTTGATTATATTATCCAGCTTTCCATTGCTTTGGTTATTCAGGGAAAATAATTGAAAAATGAAAAGAGGCTATTTTTGTTATTTAGATTTATTACCATGTACATGAGTTCTGTGAAAGAGTAGCTCACATGTTCAAATGGATAAGATTTTTCTTAGAAGTTTCATTTATAACATGGATTACACAGAATTTGGTCTGATGGTGTTGATTTCCAAGAATGAACTTAATTTGGTCAGGGATCAATATCTAAACTGAATATGTCATAAAACTCTGTAAGTACCATAGACTAAGAGTTCCTTTTATGCAATGACCATCCTTACAAATATTTTAGAATCTTGAGCGTAAAATACCTCATCTAGCAAGAACATTTGCCACCTCCAAAGACCCCCATCCTCTACTTCTTGCCATCCAGTTTCCTTCTTTGGTTCCCAGAAATACCAGCAGCAGGAGATATTTAAAAGTATATATTTTCCTGTGACACGTGCATAGTTTCCTATCTTCCCTGGTCCTCGTCCAGCACCTCCCACCCAACTCTGTCATTGGGAAAAGTAAACTGTGCAATAAAAAGTAGGCATATTGCATTTCTGTACAACTTTCTCTGGTTTTTGTAAGGCCCTTGCAACATAGGCCATGCCTTGTTTTTGTGGCTACAAAATTATGTGGAAATTTATGAAATGAACTTTAATAGAAATTTGTCATCCAGAAGCTTCCTTTTCATAGCAGGGGCCTAAGAAAGGAAGAAACACCGAACCACACCCTCTCCAGTAAGCGTGCAGCAAAGCAGTAGCAGCTGGCCTTTATTTTGAAGTCAGAGTCCATTTACTAGTCATCCCATCAGTTTGTCACTATGTTGAGTAAATAGTGTAGTAGTAAGTGTGACTGTTTCTTATTATTTCTCCTGTTGTGTGGCTAGCATGATAATATTTTTGTTTTCTACAGGCACGAAACCAGGTTTAAGCAACGTATGCTGGAACTGACGGACACAAACAACATTGCCTACTTATTTCTCTCAGCAGCCAACAGATGGCTAGAGGTCAGAACGGTACGTACGTTCATTTCATGATTTCGAAATGGAAACCAAACATAAAAAGGGGGCTGATGCAAAGAGGGAGACAGTTGTAAAAATTAGTCTTGCACTGAGATTCAGCACTAACTTCACTTTTTCCAGACGTTAAAATAGCTCAGGTTTGTTTATGTTACACATGAAAAATTGTCATAGTGTTTTAGCTAATGGCAAGACAAATAGCCCAAAAAGCAAAAATTCATTTTGTGTTCATTAGTCTCTAGATTACATAAGTTAATGGAATGGCAAATGTTTGTATAACTTCAGGGTTTTTTTCAAAAGAGCAAATTTGACAAGTGAACAGATGTACTCGTTTCCTTCATTGAGCAGGACAAGCCTGGAAGAGATGGTGACTTTCTATGTTAAGCCAATGGAGGATCACGTTAGCACAAAACATAAAAAACTGCAATTAATCATCTGTTGCCTTCTTCTATCCTTTATGAAATAGGAGAACAGGCACATGCTTTGGCATCATACAGACTTGAATCTAGCAAGTGAGTTAATTTATTTGAGTCCTGTTCCTCATCTGTAAAATAGAAACAGGAATATGAAGATGTTGGGATGAAAAATAATGTCCCCTAGTTCACTGATTAGCAAATGCACTCAACAAATGTCTTTTGAATGAATGGATGAATAAATAAATGAATGGAAACAGCACCTACCCTGGTAAGTGGTTCATAAGCCAATCCGCTGGAGTATGAACCAGGAGACGAATGAGATACAAGTTCCAGAAAGGAAGGAAATGTAGTTTCCAGACTGGTCTGCATAATCTGCACTATAAATAAGCTATTTTGGTGGTAATGATGAGTTGTCTGTAATCTTTTTTAAAACATAATTACCTATCCATTTGTCAAGAAAAGTAAGTTTATCTGTTCTATTGTAAAGGCATTGCATCTACTAATTAAACATCCCTACTGTATGCAGGTTTTCAAAACTCAACAGACCAGAGAGGGCAGATAGTGAAAGGAATTTGATGAGGTTGAAATGAAGGAGTCCAGGTTATAATGTTGAGTTCTTGATGGATGAATACAGATTGATATAGATTCTTGGACCCCCACCCCCAGCTGTGAGCTTTAGTTGTCCTGATTTTCCACTGGTTTAGATATTTTTTCCACTATATTAGTTATAATATAGAACTTATTCAATGACATAAGACAATTATATTTTACAAATTTCAGATAGAAGCATTTGTTGTTGATAAGAAATTCCTTCCAGGTAGCTGTCGGCGCAGGACAAAATGTCTCCTGAATTACCTATATATAGATAGCATGAAGACAGATGAAATACTGCTTAGAATTTATAACAAAACTAAGACCTTTTTTCTAGATTCTATCCAGAATATAATTCCTTGTTTTAAGCTTCTATTTGTTTGTTTAAATTTGTTTTCTCTAAGCAAGAAAAAAAATCATATCCGAATAACAGAATTAATTATGAAATAGCTTAATGAAAGAATGTCCCCAAATCACAAGGGAAAATATCAGTAGTTACCTTTGTTATCTGATTTTCCTTAACTTGGAGATCAAGCATGTTTTTTAGGGGGCAAGTGTGTTTGCTTTGGACTTGAGGTGAATGTCGGACTCGACTCCTGTTTCTGCTCTTCAGCACTTCCTACTGTCAGGTTAATGGACAAGTGTTTAACAAGAATCTTCAAGCAAACCATATGTTCTGCTCTCATAGCCAGAAGACAAGATATTAGAGCCCTCAGACTGCCAAAAAAGGGGAAGTCAGGAAAAATTAGAGAGGAAGAATAGCCAGATTCAGAATAGCTTAGTTCAGTTTGATTCACGGCCCATTACTTTAATCCCCAAGTGAAAAGGCGGTGGACCAACGTGAATGTAAAAGAATTCCAAGTGTAAAAACTGAAAGAAAATACTGATATTTGAAACAGGAAGGGCAGACTTTGCTATCCATTTTGTTCCTTTATAATATATTTGTTAGTATGTCTTGTCTTTGTTTTCTGTGTATTATGATCCTTCCAATTACCAGAGCTCTCCCTTAAAAACCAATACAAAAATAAATAAGGAATCTTTTGCTTCTCTTTCTGATGGGTAAAGGTAAATTTTGTAAGGAACTTGTTGATTTATTGCAAAATTCCAGGCATATCTGTGGACAGAAATCAAGTTCCACAGTCTTTTGTGTATGATTTGTCTCCTTTGAATAACTGTGTGTGCCAATAAGTTTATACAGGTATGAACACACACACACACACACACACACACACCTCTAGACAACCCCCAGTGATCCAACTGACAACTAGTCAGATTCACTCTCTTTCTATTTTTTTTGAGTACATTGAGAGGGTTCATTGGAACCAGGGTGTTATTTAGAATATGTAAATATCATAATATTTATTTGAATATAAATGCTGTAATCCAAGAACGTGTGCTACAGTAGAAATATTGGATAAATTAACTAGATAACTCCTATTAGGAAATAACGTTTCTCCCGATTGTACACATATAAATGACTTCATTTATACTGTGCTCCTGTGGACTACTGTGCTCCTGTGGACATGTCCACATCACTGGAGACACAATTTCAGTTTGAAATAAATGGATCTTGTGTCAGAAATATGAATGTTGAGATATAGGACCTTGGAGACTAGGGTGTGAACTGTTCTCCAACCCCCACAGCTGTGGACATATTCTGCCTTGTAAGTCATTAAAAAAATAAGTAATGAAAACTTCTATTTGGCCCAGTGAATCTGCCTTGATCTTACTTAACCCATAGTATTGACATAACTCCTCCTTTCTCTATTCTTTGCCATATTACTCAGTAAATTAACAAAAATATTTGCTTATAGCAAATATTCTTGGAGTTCTCAGAGCAGAAACACAACTAAAGTGGTACAAGGAAGGTTAAGGCATTGGGCATAAATCAGAAGAAACAAGTGTTTGCTCTCCTGTGTGAGGGGAGATCCTGATGCAGATCTACGGATTTCACCAACTCTAATTCATGGACTCATCACCTTAATGAAGAGAAAGGGGAGAAAATTTATCATGGCTTTCTGTGGCTATTTTTTGCCTCCCTTTCTCTTCATTCTCAATCCAAGCTTTCAGAAGCAAAGCCACTGGATTCCCTGGACAGAAAATCTCAAGAAGAAAGGAAAGGAAACCAGAGAAAAACACCTTTTGTGGGAAGATCCATGAGCCCCATCCAATTTTTGTTTATTCTCTAATTTAAATATATGGCTCTCATTTCTTTCCCTGGTCAACTTAAGTGAGAATTAAGACAATCACAAGTTATTCCCCTTCTCTGAGTGAACAGCTTCCCCTATGGAAGATGTAGCCCTAACCACCATGTTTATTTCATACTCTTGAATCAAGAAAAAAAGATAAAGGTCACCATACACTCATATCGAAAAAGGATAAGAGTCTAAAAGAATAAAATAATTTGGCTGGAGGAAAAGTAGCGAGACCATGACCACTCAGGTTGCTTTGGCAGAGAAGGGAGCGTTTCTCCCGTGAGTGCCAAGCAGAGGGGGCCACAATAGTGTGCAGAATGTCACTTCAGCCTAACCTTTGAATGCTGCTTACGTTTTCTGGTTTAACACGGTGTTTTCTCTTCAGCCCTCTGCACTAAACACTTCCAGTTCTTTGGCACCAGGGTTTCCATTTGCAAAAATTGTGTAACTCTATCTAAAGGCTGTCTTTCCAAGGCTGTGTCTTGCTGTGTGGTGAAAGGATAAAAGAAAATTCACATCAGGAAGCCAAAAAAAAAAAGTCTTTACAATCAACAGGCTAAAGTGAAAATAGTCTTCAGGGTGAGCTTGCACGAAAGCCTGTTTTATGAAAGAGCTCTTGCACAGAGCTTTTTTGTGTGTTCATAACTCCACAACAGACAGGTGTGCACTGATCTTATAATTTGGAGGCCGTAATATATTCTCCCGGATACTCAGTGGTACCATAGACCAGTACTTCTGAGGGCTACATAAGGAAAGAGATTGCATCACTGTTAACTATTTGCAAGTCTGTTTTATAGAATTACAGTTTTCACTATAATCCCTTAGATAGATAGATGCCATTGAATCACTAGAAATCCAAGAACAGGCCTCTCTTTTGACTTTGAAAATCAAAGGCTTCTCTTTGGGAGGGGAGTTTTGAATTCACAAACTCGATGGAAGTTATAATTTATCACTAGACAGATAAAAATGTCCTGTGGTAGGGCCCTCTTTGAGAACTGGCAGTTCACATAATCAGTAGCTTCTATTTTCTAAACTGAATTTGTCATTCCATTGTATCGTTTTGACCGCAGATGCTTTTGTTTTTCAGTGAATTAATTGATTAGGATGTGTAGGGACTTCACAGTAGAATAAATGCTGCCTAGTGACCGCTGTTTGCTCTCCTGTGTGAGTTATTCAGACTAGCTGCTTCTCCTTTCTTAATTAAATGCCTTGAGGCCATTTTGTTGTTCACATATTTTCAAAGAAAGAAAAGAAGGTGTAACTGTAGAATCACTTCATAATTCATTACATTGATTAAGTTTAATGGTAAAGGAAGCGAAAAATAGGGAGCTAACATAAGTTCTTACATTATCCATCAATTTCACACACCTATACTCTTGTCCTATTTGAAGGGAAGTTAATAGAATTTAGTGATTTTGCTATGAGTTCTCATTATAAACATTGTGCACAAAAGAGCTTCCTTTATTATGCAGATCAGGTAAAATTCTGATCAGATGCCTCCAAAAAATTCCAAATTCATTACAAAAAAATTTCTTTGAGCAGTGGAAATAATCCAAGAGTGAGCTGAAAATATCTAGTTTGGTATAACCAGAAGACAACATGGATAACGCTTTCTAAAAAAAAAAGATAAAGAATATTTTATAATAAATAAAATAACGTTGATATAGCTTTGATATAGGTACAGACAGCCTGCCTTTTAAGCTCTCATATCTCTTTGAATTTTGTAGACTGTAGATTTTGAAAATGGGTTCATTGACTGAAAATGTGCTATTAATGTACTTTAAGAAGCTATGCCTTATCACTGAGATGTCAAAAACATTATCTCTAAAAACCAAAAAACCAAAAACATTATCTCTTATAAGTAAATTTTAGCATATTTTATTTACCGTATTATAATTAAAATAATAGTGTCTAATGATCATACCAAAAACCTTACAAGTAGTTTTAAAAACATTAGCCATATGAAAGAGAGCCAGAAAATACATATTAACTCAAACTTATTGATCAGCCTTTTCCTTTCCCTACCTTCATCTGTTTTTACTTCTCTTGTTAGCTCTATTGCCAGAGTAAACTATCTATTACCAGAATTACCATTTTAATGTAATGGAAAATAATTTAAATTATCCTCTAATGCATTTACCATTTAGTTCTATATAACAAATGAATTTAGGCCCCAATATAAAATATAAAGTAAAATTTAATGGAGGGGGAGGGGGTGAGAGAGAGAAAAAGAGAGAGAAAGAGAGAAATTGAGTGCATAATGTTTTGCATTTTCTTTATAATGTTTATATTAGGCCTACTGTCTAATTCCCATTGTTGAGACCTCAGTGATTATTTTGTTGTTCTATTTTTAAAAGAATGTATGCAATTTTGAAAAAGAAAAGCAAAGCTGGGGGCATCATAATTCTGGACAAAGCTGTAGTGATAAAGACAGTATGGTACTGGCATAAAAACAGACACATAGATCAATGGAACAGAATAGAAAACCCAGAAATGACAAAGATGTCAACTCATCTTTGACAAAGCAGGAAAAATACCCAGTGGAAAAAGTCTCTTCCACAAATGATACTGGAAAAACTGGACAGCAACAAGCAGAAGAATGAAACTGGACCATTTTCTTACATCACACACAAGAATATATTCAAAATGGATGAAATACCTGAGTATAAAACAGGAAACCATCAAAATCCTTGAGGAGAACAGAGGCAGCAATCTCTTTGACATTGGCCATAGCAACTTCTTACTAGATATGTCTAGGGATGCAAGGGAAACAAAAGCAAACATGAACTGTTGGGATCTCATTAAGATAAAAAGCTTCTGCACAGCAAAGGAAACAATCAACAAAACTAAAAAGCAACCTATAGAAAGGAAGAAGGTATTTGCAAATGACTTCAGATAAAGGGTTAGTATCCAAAATCTATAAAGAACTTATCAAACTCAGTATCTAAAAACCAAATAATCCAATTAAGGAATGGGCAGAAGGCATGAATAGACACCTTTCCAAACAAGGCATCCAGATGGCTAACAGACACATGAAAATATTCTCAGTATCATTCATCATCAGAGAAATACAAATCAAAACCACAATGAGATACCATCCCATACCTGTCAGAATGGCTAAAATTAACAACACAGGAAACAACAGATGTTGGTGAGGATGTGGAGAAAGAGGAACCCTCTTACACTGCTGGTGGCAATGCAAATGGGTGCAACCATCCTGGGAAACAATATGGAGGTTCTTCAAAAAGTTAAAAATAGAACTATCCTATGATTCAGCAATTGTACTACTAGATATTTACCCAAAAAATACAAAAATACTGATTCAGAGGGACAAATGCATCCATATGGTTATAGCAGCATTATCAACAATAGACAAACTATGGGAAAAACCCAAATGTCCATTAACTAATGAATGGATAAAAAAAGTTGTGGTATATATGTATACACACATATATAATGGAATATTACTCAGCCATAAAAAAAATAATGAAATCTTGCCATTTGCAACAACGTGGATGGAGCTAGAGTGTATCATGCTAAGTGAATTAGTCAGTCAGAGAAAGACAAATACCATATTATTTCACACATATGTGGAATTTCAGAAATGAAGCAGATTAACATAGTGGGAGTGGGGGAAAGAGAGGCAAACCATAAAACAGACTGTAAACTATAGAGAACAAACTGAGGGTTGCTGGAGGGAAGGTGGGGGAGATTGGTTAAATGGGTGATGGGCATTAAGGAGGACACTTGTTGTAATGAACACTGAGTGTTGTATGTAAGTGATGAATGACTAAATTCTATTCCTGAAACTAATATTATACTATATGTTAACTAAATGGAATTTAAATAAAGACTTGAAAATGAATGAATGAATGAATGAATGAACAGATAGATGAATGAATGAGGCTCCTCTTCCCAATAAGACCAGCTGGGAGGAAGTAGAGAATAGAAATCAATAAAAATGTGCCTTCTTTCAAACCCTAAATGTGTACATTACCCACAGAAATTTCTCAGAAGCTGAATGGCATATTTCTTTATATCAAGCTGAGAAGGAGGACCTTGCTCAAAGTATCCCCTGATACTAACTTGCTTTCTAGTACTTATTATAGAAACTTTTTATGAGTCTTTTTAGAAAGATAATATAGAAATTACAAATTTACAGTATAACTTTAAAAGTACTAACTTTACACAGAGGGCTGGAAGGAAAAATTCATATTGCTGTAAATATTTTAGAAGTATTTTGGGAGCATGTTGGCATTTGTAAGATGTAAAAGTGGCCCAGACTGGTTAGATTATGCATCCATGTAGTCGTTGCTTCAAATAAAAGGAAAATGAAGAAGAACTGTCTAATTGGGATGTGACAAGTTGTTAACACATGGTCCCATTGGAAGAAGCAATACAAGGAGCATTTACTACCTCTTTGGAATTTACTGCCTCGAGAGAGTAACTCTGCATAATTTCTTTCTTTATTCTTTATAAAGATCATGGGAATCATTATGGAATTAAATTTTAGTGCCTCTTTTAACCTTTGATGTTTTATGATGCACATAAACTTTTAGGCTTGCTTCAAACGTTTGAAAATCATCCAGAGGAAAAAAGACATCCTGATACATGGAGATGGTGAAATCTAACGGGCATTTAATCTTTTTTAGTCCTTTCAGTCTTTGAATTCGGTATCATTTCTATTTTCCAAAGAAACTGAGCTTCAAAGGGTTTAAATTATTTGTCTGGTAATTGGCAAAGTCAGCGTCTGAGCCCAGATCTCTGATTTCAAGGCTGAGATTACCGATTGCTCCTCAAGAGCTAGATCTTTGGAGCAGTTTTGAAAAGAGTTAGGAAAGCGCATATGGGAGCTGATCTGAGTAACTTCACTTGTTGACTCCAGCATGTTAAGCACTCCATTACTGTCATTAAAGTCTTTTTTTTTTTTTTTTACTGTCACTAACATCTTACCATCTAGTTATTAATTGTTTTTTTGAGGGATCAGAGATGTATCTAGACTAGAAAGGTCATAACTGAGATGAGACTTAAAATAACTAGAGGTGCTCATGCCTGAAATGCTACCTGCTTCTGGAACATGTGACTCATCAACATGAAAAGTTTGTACGATTTATTTTTCAAATGATAAGTAAGATATAACAATGACGAAGAGTGCTGGGAAATGGGGAAGGAAGAAGGTGTTTGAAAATGGATAGATGTGCCCTGTTTCTTATTTGAGATAAAGACTGGCCTCAGTGAATTTTTAAAATTTCACAAAAGAGTTTATCATTGAGTCATAGATCATCCAGATGCTCTAAGACAGGCCCACGCTTCCCATTTAAGAGCAAATATAAACCTTATTCTTATTTACATGGAATCTGGAGATTTAATGTCCCAAACTCTGAGCCTAGATATTTGACAAATAGTTTAGGCACGAATCTAAAGTTAACCAGATGCAAATTTCTGCCAAGCCCTTACTATACATACATCACAAGGGAGCTGGATCAGAACCCTGACATAAGCACACATGAAATTTAAGGTAGTAAATCAAGTTCCCAAATAATTACTTGTCCGGCAACAAAATGCTATAGCAAGGGCAGGGGAGGAGAAAAAGAAACTCTGTGTCTGATCCTGGTTGTGTCACCAACTGCAGCTTAGTTTCTGGCAAGTTAATTAACCTCTTTGAATCCATTTCTACACAGATTCAATGAGAGTGTTGAATTACTCCCACTTCAACCTAATATTGTGAGTTGTCATTCATCCACATCTTAGGTAGCCCCTTCCTCTGAAACTTAATGGGACATACAAGAAGTGATGTGTAGTGTGTCTTAGTAATCAACTCCCTAAATTGATTGGGACCTTCTGTTTAAGAACTCAAAGAAAATCTTTTAACAATTTTTTACTTGCTCCTTTTTAGGATTATCTGGGAGCTTGCATTGTCCTCACTGCGTCCATTGCATCCATCAGTGGGTCTTCCAATTCTGGATTGGTGGGCTTGGGTCTTCTGTATGCGCTCACGGTAGGTATGGATGAAATGTCTCTTTTCACGTAGTGTTGGAGGTACTTTCTCTAGTCATTGTCAGTTCTTATTCGTGGACATTAGAAGAGCAGTTAGAAATTTATAATGAAATGACATTTTGCAAATAATGGTAGACTGGGATGAAAACTCAGCATTTTAGGACAGTGTGGATTCAGTTCTGATACTGTGAGTCAGTGTTTAGAAACTGCTCAGACTCTATGGTTAGAGCGCTCCCAAAGTGTGAAATCCCTGTCCTAAGTTGTTCACAACCCATTTGGAGAAACTAAAATGAATATGAATATAAACGAGACAAGTACAAACAGGTAATGCAACTTGTGCAGGGAAATCAGAGGACAGTTTACACAACATTGACATTCAAGGACCCTTGAAGAAGAGTGGACACCTTCTTTGCCTGCTTTATCCCATGATACCCTCTTTGGTCTCTGATATCTTGCAGCACTTATAAGTCGTAGTGCATGACATACACTAACTGTCCAAGTCATCCTATCGTAAAATATCCAGTGATTACAAAGATTGCTACTTTATTTTAAATGTGTTAATTTTTTTGTCACCTGACACAGATAACCAATTATTTGAATTGGGTTGTGAGGAACTTGGCTGACCTGGAGGTCCAGATGGGGGCAGTGAAGAAAGTGAACAGTTTCCTAACTATGGAGTCTGAGAACTATGAAGGCACCATGGGTATTGTTCTGAATATTATTTTGTTTCACTTAAATATTTATTTCATATAAATAATAGTTGCTTGTCAGATACATTGTCATTTTTGCTTTTGTTTTCCACTTTAATATCCAGAGAATCCCTTCTCATCTGGACTTTGCTTTATAAGGTATTCCTGACATAATATGATTATTTCGGGTGAAAAGTTTTGGATACAACCAGAATCCAAATAGATATTATTTAGTAATATTTAAAGGGAATTATAAAAAGTATTTGGACTTTATTACATTAGTTACCAACCTAAACTATGAACTATTGTGTTTTCTTTCTCAAGATCAAATTAACTTAGATGTCAATAAACTTGGATCTTAAAACTACTCACTGAGATTCTCGGCTTTGCTAGAATAAAATTGGCAGGAAATTCAATACTGAAAATGGAATGATCTTTCTTAATTTCATGCTTTAAATGCATTATTTTGCCTAAAACCTTCAATAGCTATCCAGGTCTTCAAGGACAGAATCCAGATAAGTTAGCTAAGATCACTAGACTCTTCATTAGTCGATCCTTGCCCACTTACCCTAGCCTCATCTCTCATCATCTATCTACACACCTTTTACTCTGGCCATACCAACATACTATGGTTTCTTTTTATGGTTTTCTTTTTTATCTTTGTTCTCTTTATATATATTTGAAACAAATTTCACCATTCCTTATCCTTCTAAGACTCATCTCAGCCACCATCTCTGGAAACCCTTCTGGAACTCTGAGGTTACCACCATCTATGCTCCCAGAGTACCTTGGGTTGGCCTCCATCACTGACTCTCTTTGCAGTATTGAAGATACTGACTTACTTGTATGCTTCCCCCAGGACATAGTGAGCACCTTGAAGCATGTCTTTCATCTCCATATTCCCCGCACCTTGCACAACACCTCTCACATTTTAAGTACTCAAATGTTTCACAACTGACTGACTGAACAAAGGAATGAATTCACAGATGAACTATCTTGAAGAGAGTCAAGTGATGAAATGCAGAAAAGATGATAGTTCATGCTCCAAAACACAAAATAACTATTTTTGAAAGTTCTTAATCAGGGGCGCCTGGGTGGCTCAGTCAGTTAAGAGTCAGACTTTGGCTCAGGTCATGATCTCGCAGTTTGTGAGTTCGAGTCCTGCGTTGGCCTCTGTGCTGACAGATCAGAGCCTGAAGCCTGCTTTGAATTCTGTGTCTCCCCCTCTCTCTGCCCCTCCCCAGCTCATGCTCTGTCTGTCTCTCTCTCTCTCAATCTCAATAACAAATAAACGTTAAAAGAAATTTTAAAAAGAATGAAAGTTCTTAATCAATAGGCCTTTACTCTGAATGTAATTTTAATTTTAAAAAGACATAGCATTTGGTTCAGTATTACTTTAAATTTACCAAAAAAGTATATGTTTGTATGTATAAATGTATATCAGTATGTTTATGTTTCTTTCTGTCCTGCTCTCCTTCCTTTTCTCATTCTCTGTCTCTCTGTCCCTCCCTTCCTCCCACTCTGTCTCTCTGACTTCCCCTACTCCACCCTCACCCCCCAGACCCTTCTCAAGTTCCAGAACATTGGCCACAGGAAGGGGAGATCAAGATTCATGATCTGTGTGTCAGATATGAAAATAATCTGAAACCTGTTCTTAAACACGTCAAGGCTTACATCAAACCTGGGCAAAAGGTATGGAGTTCATTGCCATTTGTTTCATACAAAAGCTTGATGGAGCCACTTTATCACTACCTAAGCTCTTCAGACATCCAGCCAAGTACATTCTCACTGGGCTCACATAACACTTCTGGCACTTTATAGGTCAAATTATCTACATAAAAGAGAGAGGAGATAGGATCAGGATAAAATACATGTTCTCTAAGTTGTATTGACGTTCATTAGTCTCCCACGAAGATCAGGGAAATCAACAATACGTGTGTTTTCCAAATTTCTGGTTTCTGGCTCAAAGCCATATCAGACATCCCCTTGAGAACTTTTTCATTTGTACTAGCTGTAGTCCCAAAATGGTTTGTTTTAGTTACTTTAAAAAGAGAAAATGTGCAGAAAAAATGGAATCAGTCTTGGTTGTTATAATATCATAACTTCTAAGATAAAACTGAATATTTATTAGACCAACAATAAACTAAATGCAAAAATGAAGCCACAAAGGAAAAACAACACAACCACATACACATAAAGAGTTAGAATGAAGTCATTGAAGATTGGTGAGGATTCTGTGTTTTTATCTTAATGATAATACATAAAGGAGCCCTAAGAAAAGAATAATGATTTATTATAACTATTTAAATAGAGATGCAGTTTTACCATGGTATTTTGTCTAAATTAAAACTACTTTTGCCCATTTTCTGAATCCTCTTCTCTTTGGGTGACATTTGCTTTTTTTAGGTGGGCATATGTGGTCGTACTGGCAGTGGGAAATCATCATTATCTCTGGCTTTCTTCAGAATGGTTGATATATTTGATGGTAAGTTAACTAACTCAGTCTTTTCTTTCATGACTATGTGGTGATTTTCCTTTTAAAAATGCAACATCAACTTACCTAATCCTGCAGAAATAAAAAGCAAATATTTATAAGGACTTTATGTCCAACAACCCATGCCTTGAGGCAGGTGTCCAGATAAACACCCTAGAAGTAAAGGATGAACATAGAATTGCTAATAAAAGTATTAGCCCTAAATTCAGCTCTAGAGACTGTTGTTAAAGAATTCTAATAAACTGATAAAATGAAAATAATGCTACCCATTTTGAACAGCAGTAGAGGTAGGTGGCACTTTAAGAAAAAGGAATAGAGGAAACTAAAAACACATCCATTTCCATCAAAGAAAAAAATGCAAGGAGATGAGTAATCTACATTATTAATTTTGCTGCATGACTCTTTCTATCATCTTAATAACATGGTTTAATGATGTTGAACATTTTGTGAGGCAGCAAGCTGCAAAGTGCCAAGCACATGTTGAAAATATAATAAAATATTTATCCATCTACAAAATTACTAATAATATGATATGTGGAAATAATTTAATCTTTGCTTTAGAAAAAATATGTCACACTATTTAGTCTATCAAGTGGCCTATAAATAGCCCAGCACATAGCCATCTTGAATAAAAGGGGATCCAGCAATGTGCTTGATCATAAACTCAAGAAGTGCTTCCTATTATTATCTGAAATGATTATGATGACGATTATAGCACTTCACATTTTTATTGTACTTGACAGTTTATATTATTTAATGTAATCTACACAACAGCTTTATGAGATAAAGAGGTCAGTTTATGAACAACAGAGACGAACAGTAATTGCAGTCTTTTCCGGGTTTTGATTCAAGAGCAGAGTAGGCATCAGCCACTGGGTTAGCAGCTTACTCTTCTATGGCAAGTAACAATACACAGGTACTCTGAGGACTTTCAGTTGATTTGCATTATAAGTCAATGACGTGATCCAAAGACAATTGATTGGCACGTTTCATTAAAAAAAACTGTGGCTGTAACTGCGCATATTAGATTGGCCTATTCCTTGTGAAGGAAAATAAAGCAGGGAAGGAGAATAAAGGAATATTGGAAGAAAGAAGACCCATTAAGGAGACAAAATACTTTTGGTTTGTATGAACCACAGAAATTGAATAAAAACTGAGAATTTCTTTAAGAGAAAATACATAAGAAAGAGAAAATATCACCAAAATGTGTATTTTTCTTAGAGATGCCTAATGGTTTTTTTAAATACTTAAATGGAAAGCTTTATCTTCTGAGTTTCAACCCTAAACCAGGAAAGTACTTTCAACTTGTAAACAAATATTATTTTACTTTTGATTTTACTACATGCTTGTAATTTTTGTTTCTTTTTAACAGGAAAGATTGTCATTGATGGGATAGACATTTCAAAACTACCACTGCACACACTACGTTCTAGACTTTCAATCATTTTGCAGGATCCAATACTATTCAGTGGTTCTATTAGGTAGGTGATGTATTCAACAGAAACCTGTATGCCTCAGGATTTACCTTTTAGCTCATAGGAGGGTTTTACTCAGAACTTTTTTTCAGGTAGGTGTGAATGATGTTATCAGGATGATAAGATCAGAGGTACCTGGCTGGGTCAATGGGTAGAGCAAGCCACTTGATCTCAGGGCTGTGAGTTCAAGCCTCACATTGGGGTGTGGAGCCCACTTAAAATAAAAATTTTTTAAATTAAAAATACAAAAACAATCAAACAAACAAAATAAGGATGATAAGATCAAATATTCTGACCAACAGTTTGGTTCAGAAAACCCTAGAGTTACTAAATTAACCTATAAAAGCCAGTCCCTTATATTTTTCTAGGAGCTCTGCTTTTTCAATTTGACCCCACAAAAGCTACTTTTTCCTCTGTACTTGGAGCAGTGATTGTTGACAGACATTTCTAAGGTGTTCCACCTTTACAGACATTCTGCCTATAGCTTATGTGTCTGGCCTGGGCTTAGCAGATATTAAGTTCAGTGAATCCCTTGACTCCCCATCTCCCACAATTACTCTCTCAGCCAAAATTTAAGAAGTTGCTACAATCTTCCATGCCTGGTATATGGTTTCCCACAGTAAAAATAAGAAAAAAGAAAGAAAGAAAGAACGAATGGCAGTATCTAGGCATCTACTATCTGCTAAGTGCTTTGAATATATTGACTCATTAAATCTTCAGAGCACTGCTCTAGTATACATATTATTATCCTCATTTTATAAATGAGAATTTTAAACCTCGGAGAAGCTCTAACTTGTCTATGTTTATACACTTAGTAAGTAAGTGGTGAATTCCAATTCCAAATGTTTGTCTGAATCCAAAGCCCACCATGGCATTATCTGCCAGGTCATGTCTCTCATTCCATACATCCTTTGTTCTCTCTGGCTTCCCTCCACTACCTTAATTACAAAGATGTTTACCACCTCCTTTTGTCTTGAAGAGAAAATGTATGTAAGATTGCTCAATATTCAGCTGTAAAATCATTTTAACTAAAAGTTGTGTAGGGGTGCCTCAGTGGCTCAGTGGGTTAAGCGTCCAACTTCAACTCATGTCATGATCTCAGTTTGTGAGTTGGAACCTGCATTGGGCTCTGTGCTGATGGCTCAGAGACTGGAGCCTGCTTCAGATTCTGTCTTCCTCTCTCTCTGCCCCTCACCCACTCACACTCCATCTCTCAAAAATAAATAAATATTAAAAAATTAAATAAATAAAAGTTGTGGATGTATGAAGTTATTTAGTGATACCATAGTGAATTTCTGTCTCTTAATGTATTCATGATGAATACTACTATTGTGGTTGATGCAGCACAACTCATCTAAGATAACATTATATGTTCCTATATAATCATCAGTTCTGTGGTAACACTTTGCTCGACACTATTCAAGTTACATTAAACATAATATGAAAGTGGATAAATCCACATAATGAATTTTATCACGTCATATCTCACATATTTACTAATTATGTCATCAAAAAACATTTTTCATAACATTAATGTCATTCATTTATTCATCAAACACGAATTGAATGCCTGCTCTATCCTTAGTACTGTTCTACGTACTAGGGATATAGCAATAACCAAAACAAACAAGACTTAACTTTTTTTTTTTTTAGAAAGGGAGACACCACACATGTGTGAGTGGAGAGGGCCTGGGGTAGAAGGAGAGGGAGAGAAAGAGACTCTTAATCAGGCTCCACACCCAGCACAGAGCCAACAAGGGACTCCATCTCATGACCCTGAGATCATGACCTAAGCTGAAATCAAGAATTGGATGCTTAACCAACTGAGCCACCCAGGTACCCCAGGATTTACATTTTCAGGAAAGAACAGCAATAAGTAATCATATGTAAAAATTTCTTTATTTTTATTGACTAAATAACTTATTTTTTCCCCTACAGATTTAATTTAGATCCAGAGTGTAAATGCACAGATGACAGACTCTGGGAAGCTCTAGAAATTGCTCAGCTGAAGAATATGGTCAAATCCCTGCCTGGAGGTTTAGGTATATTTTCTAAAGAATACATTTATTTTAATATATGCAATTAATTCTATATATCTGTATCTATATTTTATGCTAGAATTACATAATTCATGTTAAATCCCCTTATATTTAAAATAATTTCCAAAAGGTCATTAAGACACTTAAAACCTAATGATTTGCATGGGATGCAAAAGGATGAAACTTGAAACAATTTCTGTTCTATATGAACATTCCAAAATATTCCAGTTCATTTTAATCAGAATATTTCTTTGTGGTCATTCTACACACATGACCTCTGACCCTCAGTAAATGAGTAAGAGGATTGGAGAGGTTGCTAGGTTCAAATTAGGAGGTACCATTTAGGAGCAGGCAGTTTCTCTACATTGGCAGCCATTTTCTTTGTTTCCAGGAGGGCCTATTTCTCATATTTATGTAACATAATTTTGTGGACATTATTTTCTATGACTGCAGTATCAGTTTTAGCCACCTGTGTAAGGGATAAAACACATACTCAAACATCACTGATATAAATTTAGCTCCAGAGTAAGGTAGACAACTTCTGGCAAATAACTGATGACAGAATAAAACAACAACTTGAATAATGAAAGAACATGATTAACAAAACAAAACAACAGAAAGTGCACAATGCAGTCTTTAATTCATAAAAATGAATATTTATAGTTTTGGACTTGAAATCTGAACTCATTTAAGAAAGCCATCAGAAAAATCAGAGCTGGTTAATATATTCTAATTTTAATAAATAATATGTAGTTGCCATTTTGGTTGTGTTGTAACAGCATCTAGAAAGAAAATCAGCCTCCAAAATAAAACCATGTTTATTTGTTAGTTTATTTGGGAAGGAGGACCTACTCAAAAACAATATGATTTTAATTGAGTTCCCAGGAGAAGGCATCCACAAAGAGAAATTGAGATAGCATGTCTTTAATTGTAGTTTTATTGACCTTGCCAGTCAATAAACTATGGGAGCAATTCCAGAGGTCTGGAGGAACTTTCCTATCATAATTTTTTATGTCTCCCATGGTGAGCCCAGCAAGTCTACTCGAGAAATTGATAATGCATATAGACCCTTTTCTCATGGAAGAAACACTGACAACATTAGTAGTTGAGAATACAGGCAATGAAAGCTTTATAATCCTCTTCACTCATGAAAGAGGCATGCACCTGTTTTGAATCGTGGGCATAATGTTCAAGGGTTTATGGTATAGTGTAAGCAACAGGGGATTGTATTTACACTATGTAATTGAGTGTTGTTTATGCTCATTGTCCCCATAAAGATTACATCAACTGCTTGATAAAGATCTGGTTCAGGCCAACTCTGGTGAAGAATATTTATCATCTCCAGCATGCTCCTTATTTATTATGTAAATTAAAATTTGGAGAATAAAGGCATAGCCCCCAAGCATGAAAAATTATAAGAATTTGATGCAATCAGAATAATCAATAGAAATTTACCTCCAGGACTCTACAAAGAAATGTTTGAATCCTAATAAAAGAGATGTTTTGGAAACAGAATTTATCTTAACCTCACAATAGGACAGTTTATGACATGTGGATGGAAACAAAAAAAAATTATAATGAGGATATAACATTCATTTATCCATACAATGTTTTATTCAGCTACTATGTCAGATGGACACACTGATGGACAAAAACAAACCCAGTCCTTAACCACATGGACCTTACAGTCCAGGGGGATGGTATAATGAAAAAGGAATGGATTTTTTTATTTTTTTAACATTTTTATTTATTATTGAGAGATAGAAAGAGACAGGGCATGAGCATGGAAGGGGCAGAGAGAGGGGGAGACACAGAATCTGAAGGAGGCTCCAGGCTCTGAGCTGTCAGCACAGAGCCAAAACGGGGCTCAAACCCACAAACCGTGAGATCATGACCTGAGCCAATGTCAGACGCTTAACTGACTGAGCCATTCAGGCACCCTGAGGAATGGATATTGGAGTTGAGAATGTTCTGTTTCTTACCAAGCTCTACTACAAATTAGCTATGTGATCATGGGCAAGCCACTTAATTTCTTTGGGACTCAGATGATTATATTAAATAATCTTCTTAGATAATTACATTCAATAATTAAATAACCTCTAAGGTCTTCCAGTCTTCAAAATGCCTAACATTTTATGTCCTAGTATAAGGAGGTAGTTTACAATCTGTTATCAAAAATAGGATGGCCCAGGATCATCTTCATCTTCCGAGAGAAAAAGTCCTCTTTGCCTTCCCAGTATGAAATCTTCACAGCAGTACCGTGATGTCCAGTGTGCTCTTTTTCCCTACTTTGCTCAAGGAAAATGTTAGTAGCATTTCTTTAGTGAAATCCTTGCTTCTCTCTCTGTTGTAGATGCCACTGTCACTGAAGGTGGAGAGAACTTTAGCGTCGGACAGAGACAGCTGTTTTGCCTTGCTAGGGCCTTTGTCCGCAAAAGCAGCATTCTCATCATGGATGAAGCCACAGCTTCCATTGACATGGCCACAGTGAGTACATCATCTACACTTTTTAAATTGAACAGTTGGAGAGATGCAAGAAAAATTACAACTTATTTTTTCCCAACTGGGTTTGGAATCCACAGGACTGTTGTTTTGAGTGTCTTCTTATTCATTTCTTTAATCAATTGATGAGAGCACATTGAAAATTATGATAAAGGAGACATGACACCTTTAAAGAAATTCCTATTGCCAGTAAACATAAATTTGCCATCACTTTTTGATAAATTGTTTTTTAAAATGTATTTATTTATTTTTGAGAGAGAGAGAGCAGGGAAGGGGCAGAGAGAGAAGGGAACAGAGGATCTGAAGTGGGCTGTCTGCTGTCAGCACAGATGTGGGGCTCAAACTCAGAAACCATGAGATCATGGCCTGAGCCGAAGTTGGACACTTAACCAACTGAGCCACCCAGGCACCCCAGTTTTTGATAAATTCTTAAAGCTGTAAAATTCGTGTTCAGTTGACAAGAGTACTGTATTGTATTCAAGTCTTATGCCATGGAAGTTATAAAATGAAGTATGCAAATTTCTATTTAATAGAAATTGATAACCAAAATCAATCATTATTTTCTAAAGCAATTTGAAGAAGAAGGATTCACTAGAATTAACAACGGTCTTCTCAATGTGCTCATGGGAACAAGCCAGAAACTTTGCCTTTTGAAAGAAATTATTTAAAACTGTTAAATACGCCCAAGAAGGATCTGTCTAGAAGACTGTTTTCTGAGTGGAGAAAATATCACATTAAACCACAGACTGTATGAGCTATCAATTAATGTTGTTCTAATACAAGTTAACTTGATATTAAAAGTTTGGCATGAGAAAGGACAAAAATAAAAAACATCCACAAACATATGGTATTATCTTACTGCACACTTTAGACTGGGTAAAAGATATCCAGACATGTGAAACAGTTTCAAGATTATTAAGAGCCAATTATATATGAAGATGCTAATTTGACATCATTTCTTTCTAGTAATTCTAATCAATTACAGAAAGTTATATCTCCTTCCCAAAGTTTACATAATTTGAAGCAATAAAATAATTTCTAATTAAGCCAATTGACTAAATAAGCATAACAACATTAAAATTAGTATTATATAGTATTAATTACTAAGGGTTTACAATATTAGGGACTATCATAAGTATAATATAACCTTAATAGAGATGAGAGAGAAAGGGAGAATGAATTAATGGGCAATAGGCCACCTTAACTGGAAGGAAGTCTTCATATTAAGACTTGGGAGACTTAGGAATCGGCTCACCTGGGTGGCTCACTTGGTTAAGTGTCTGACTCTTGATTTCGGCTCAGGTCATGATCTCATGGGTTGTGGGATCGAGCCTCATGGGGCTCTGCACTGACAGCATGGAGCCTGCTTGGGATTCTCTCTCTCCCTCTCTCTCTGCCCTTCCCTGCTCTCTCTCGCACTCTCTCTCAAAATAAGTAAATAAACTTAAGACATAGGAATCAAGTTTTCCTCTAGGAGAGAGAGAGAGAGAGAGAGAATCATTACCCAGAACATCTTTAAAGGTATAATGGTAACAAGTTTGTGGTGGGGATAAAAATGGTTTTTGCCTAGATGGTCCTTTTATGGATTAAAATCCAAATTGGGGCATGTATTTTATTTTTTCCCTTCTCTAACCCAAAAGTTAACACCATTTTAAGGTTTTATTCATTTTGAATACATACTGTTTGGCATAACTCAAGTGAGCATTTCCATACCCATTTAATTTCATTTTCCCCTTTCAGTTCCCTGGTTAACAAGTCTATCAGTCATTCAGGGTTGATCACTGAGTTTTATTTGCCTTTTGAAGACACATACAGAACCCAGCATAAGTGTGCTGCTGGCACTGCCCCCTGTATACCTTCTTCAGAAGACAGGAGCCAGGAGTTCTCAGAACTCCGAGGGGTCTTTGCTCTTAGGGAAAAATAGTATGGCAAGAAAAAAAGAAGTCCAGAGAAAATTCAGACTTAACGTATTTATTTTTTGACAGGAAAACATTTTGCAGAAAGTGGTAATGACGGCTTTTGCAGACCGCACTGTTGTTACAATAGCTGTAAGTATTGGAGACAGGCTTGTTTATTCCTCTTTGGTTTTTGTTCCAAGATTCGATCATCTTTACTTTGGGGCAATTCAAGTATATGTATGTTGAATGATATATTTCTCTGCCAGTGCTTCTGTATCTGTGACACACACACACTTATACCCACAGCTGTGCTCTGAAAGCCTTTATATTGTTTTTTCCCCGAACTGTCTGTTCTACCTACTTCCCCTAATGATGGGATATCCTAAATCTAAGGATTCCAATAAGAACACCTGTGTTTCTTCACCAGACACAGATGGTAATTCACATGGGATAATTATGTTTTCAATAATCTAATCATCTGATGAGCAGTTACAGCAGCAAAATTCTTCAAAATGACTACCAAATTTGTTACTACTTACACTTAATTTCTATGTTTTTATTCATTTAACTGTTAAAAAGAAAGAAGGCAATGAGATACAGCTGAGGCAGATAGTTTCTCTGAGCACCAATCAACTTGATGGATTGCTCAAATCTTTGTATTTGTCATAGCTTACTTAATGTAGGCCATGGTTTTCTTCTTCTTCTCTGCAGATGGATGACTTCTTGCTCACATTTAGGCTTAATGTTTAACAAAAACTTTTTAAAATGAATCACCTGGACATTTTCCCTCTTGCTGACTCTTGTCTTTCTATTTCTCTTTTCTCTCCAGCACCGTGTCTCTTCTATTTTGGATGCAGGTCTTGTTTTAGTCTTCTCTGAGGGTATTTTAGTGGAGTGTGATAATGTTCCAAACTTGCTTGCCCACAAGAATGGCCTCTTTTCCACTTTGGTGATGACCAACAAGTAGACCGCCATCAGCTCCTCTGCCAACTAGCCCATCTCTGGTAGTTATCTTAGTGGCATCCCCTCTGTCAGGCAGGGCCAATGCATGGATTAAAGGAGGGGAATATGGTGAGGGAACTGCCTACAGGGTATTCTCACGCAAATCAGCTCAACCTGCTGCTTCAGTTATGTTCAATACCTAATGAGGCACCTGCATAATTTTAAATATATATAAATATATATATATTTTTTAAAGGACCAATTTCCTGTTCTTTGAAGATATATTGTAAGTGTCCTTAAAAACACTGTACACATTCCTTACCTGCCTTGAAGACTGTATTATTTAATTTACAGACTTATTTATGTTTAACCATTGAGTACGGGTAGCTATGTATGAAGTGCTTGTATGCTTCTATTTTTGTGAATGATGCACGGGGAAAGAGCACACTTTGAAGTACAGTTTTTCTTAAAGTGGCAGGAAATGACTCCCAGGGCCCACCTTTTATACACTGGGCCTAGGTAAAGAAAAAGCCATTTTTTTTCCTCACTTTCCCAATGAACTCTGTCCTGGAGGAGAGTTACCTGATTAAGTCTTTCACACTAGAGTATGAAGGATTTAATGGGTGAGAGAATTAGCTACTTTGAAAAATAGTTCTCTAATATTTTCAAGAATTTTCTCTGTGGAGTAGGTAGGGAGATATTTGGGGGGAGAAAGAACTTCCTGTTGCCCCTAAATGGGCAGGTAAAGGGGTGGGAGAAGCAGACCCTTGCCTACTCAAAAGATTAGTTTTCTGTCTTCTGCATGAAGCGTGGTATTGCTGAGCGGCCCCATTTAGTTCACACCTACAAGATTACTTGAGCATAATTTGTATTTTTTTTATCTTTATTTATTTTTGAGAGAGACAGAGAGAGACAGAGTGTGAGCGGGGAAGGAACAGAGAGAGAGGGAGACACAGAATCTGAAGCAGGCTCCAGGCTCTGAGCTGTCAGCACAGAGCCCCATGTGGGGCTGGAACTCACCAACCGCAAGAGCATGACCTGAGCCAAAGTCGGATGCTCACCAACTGAGCCACCCAGGCGGCCAATAGCAAAATTTGTATTTTTAACCAAAAAAACTATGTTCTCTTTCTTTTTTTATGTTTTTATTTATTATTGAGACAGAAACAGAGCATGAGTTGGGGGTTGGGGGAAGAGAGAGAGACACACACAGAATCTGAAGCAGAATCCAGGCTCTGAGCTGTCAGCACAGAGCCCAGTGCAGGGCTTGAACCCAGGAACTGTGAGATCATGACCTGAGCTGAAATCGGCCGTTTAATCAACTGAGCCACCCAGGCACCCCTATGTTCTCTTTCTTATCTGCCTACATTCACTGAATGCTTTTCATAGACTTCTGTATCTTTCACCCACTCTTTATTTCAAGACCACTAACGTGGTCACTAGGATACCTCCCACTGGAACACAGAAAGCCATGGGTAGGATGAATTACCATGAAACCAACTTCTCTTAACAGACTCTTAACAGAAAGAGAACACCACCAACTTGTAGCAGAACCCTTGTAGAATGAGTCTCAGCTCTGTTAACAGTTACTATTCTTTCGTCCCTGCTAAAAGCTGTTCTGTTGATTTTGTTAACTGTAACTGAAAATAGTGAAAGAACTTCAAAAGATAAGTTTCTTTGGCTTCTAAAAGGAAGCCTTCATGCCCCAAAATAGTGCATGACATTTATTTATGAAAGTGATTTATTCTTCACTCTTAATTAATATCTCTAGAGCATTTTGAAAATTGCCTGAATGCTATTATAATTGACACCACACTTTCTCAAGCAAAAAATAATTTTGATTAATGGAACAGACACCATATATATTTATTTCTATTGGCCAAGATTTTTCCATGTTTTTATTTTTATTTTTTTAAGTAAACATTATTTTAGTAAAACAAGGCAATGTTTATAATATTCTATTTATGGATTTGGAGGCCAAATTCTTTTTTTTTAGCATCTATGATATGATGATTGAAGAATTAATCTTTTTTGGAGGGAAAATACACAGCAAATATTAAACAATTCATTAACTTTAAGTGTTTTTTTTCCTAAATGCATGGGTATACAAGTGATAAGCATTATCCTTCAAATTTTGGTTAATTCCTAAATATATATCATTCATTACCAATATTCAGTGAATGATAGGTTTATTATGGATATTGGAAATACTGGTACATGTTCTAAGCTGGCATCTTTATTATATTCCATATATGTCTTTCTTTTCACCTCTTGCTGTCCACCTATGGCTGTTTGCTTTTCTGAAAGCATAAGCATTGAGACTACTCCATCTACGTGGACCAGGGCAGAAGATAGGTCTTTGCCCCGGGATGATTTTAGGTTGGATTCTGGGTTGTAAGGAGAAGGAACTTTGGAAAACTGTATATCAGATAAACAGATGATTTTTCTGGGTTCGGCACTCCCGTCACCATGCTGATGTTATGACCTGCATAGTCCACGTCCAGTATGGTAGCCCCAAACCAGGTGTGGCTATTGAGCATCTGAAATGTGGGTAGTCCAAATTAAGAGAGACTGTACATGTGAAATACACTGGATTTCAAGGACTTAGTACTTACAGAAAAATGTAAAAGATACCATTAATAATTTTTAAATTGGTTATATATTGAAATATTTTTAATATATTGGCTAAAATATATCATTAAAATGGATTTCGTGGGATGCCTTGCCAGCTCAATCCATAGAGCAGGCAGCTCTTGATGTCAGGGTTATGAGTTCAAGCCCCACACTGGGTGTAGAGCTTACTTAAAAAAATCAACTGGATTTAATATAACTTCAAATAGACCTCACCTATTTATTTGTGCGTTAAAAAGTGGCTTTTAAGAAATTTAAAACTACCTGTGTCTCACATTTGTGGTTCACATTATATTTCTACTTCACAGCACTTATCTTACGAAGAGAAGTGAAACACCCACAGCACAGATTTTTTTTCCCTTGTAAATTTTAAAAATTAAAAATAATAGTGGCTGACATTTAGTATTTGCTTGTATGCGTCAGACAAGGTCCTGATTTTTTTTTTACATGGATAATCTCATTTGATCCTCACCACCATTCTGCGAGGCAGGTACTATATTATTACCATCGTTTCACAGATGTGGAACTTGAAGCATACAAAAGTTTAGTTTGTTGATCAGGATTGCACGCCCAAACAGATGATGAAACCAAAATATAAGTCCAGTCTATGCTCAGAGTCTATGCTCTTAACCATAATGCTAATAATGGTAGGTGAACAATCCCCTAATATACCAGATACTCCCTGCAAAACAGTTGGATACCATCTCATGCTTTGAGGTTAATAAGCCTGGTTTTCATGCTGGTTCTGCTACTTACTATCTATGTGGTCTCCTGATTTTGCTTTATGTCTGTGAGCCACAACGGTCTTGCATACAAAGCAGAGAGAGATAACACCCACATTTGAGGAATGTTTTAATGATTAACAAGTATGTGTGGAGCACTTAATGAATAGCATATGCTCAGTAAGTGATAGCTTTTATTATTATTAATTACTAATCCCAAAGCTTCTCTCCAAAGGGTACCAGGTGGAAAGAGAGAACAAGTGTGTGGCGGTGATGTCTAAAGATTAAAACATGGCATGTCTAAAGTCCTGGATAATCCATTCTAACACTGCATGCCAGAATGCATTTCCTCATATTGTGTTCCCAGAATTGAACC
The DNA here is from genome assembly GCA_028646485.1 of Cryptoprocta ferox. Taxonomy (NCBI): domain Eukaryota; kingdom Metazoa; phylum Chordata; class Mammalia; order Carnivora; family Eupleridae; genus Cryptoprocta; species Cryptoprocta ferox. The sequence continues at coordinate 81,433,087 of CM053571.1, forward strand.
ACCTTCCAAGGTTCTTCAGATGTGCATTAGCCCACAAATTAGTTGACTCCACACAAGAGATCATTTTAGTCTAGACTAAACTATAACTCAACTGGTCTGTGATGGTTCTTCTTATCATTTAATTATTTGACAAACAAAATTAGCCTCTCTACACATCCATGAAAGTGCTGAAACTACTATATTAGCTACACTCAATTTAATACAGCCCATCCAAAACCCAGTCACACTGGCCAGCATTTAAAAGTTATGTAAATAATGATATGTTAAATAAGACAGAAAAAGAGGATGTGTTTCTTGCACCTCCTAGCTCCCTGAGATAAAGAATTGTCCCTGAATAATCGATGAAATATGCATATTCCATAGCTTTGCCTGTGCCCTGAAATCTGTAACAAATACATGTTTTTTTTTTTTCACTCACAGCATCGGGTTCACACTATTCTGACGGCAGACCTAGTTATTGTGATGAAGCGAGGAAATATATTAGAATATGACACTCCAGAAAGCCTCTTGGCTAGAGAAGATGGAGTTTTTGCTTCTTTTGTTCGCGCAGACATGTGAAGGGATGTCTTAAAACAATACATGGATTTAAAATAATGCAGTCATAACCTACTTAATGGATCATCAACTTGACCTTCATAAAGTGGCATATTAAATTTTTACACTTTTGTAAAGCTTATTTGTTGTGTTGTGGAACTCTGTAATTAGTAACAATGTCACTTTACGTGGATACTTCCTTTTTTTTCTTTCCAAAACTACTGCTTAATAGGTTCATTTCTGATGTTTTTCTAATGATTAAGCCACTTTACCTTTAAAAATAGCAGGTTGTATTAAAACATGTAAGCTGCATTAAGTGGTAAGTCAACAGCTATATTTTCTCATAATTTTAAGTCTGGTAAATATCTCTCAGGCATAGAAGTTATCATGAGTATTCAGTATTATTATACTTATTTGTAAGAAAATATTTTCCTTTTTGTTGGTGTCTCCATATGTTATTGGAAGAGGATTAAAAGGACAGGTTTTCTAATCAGTGAGAAAATAAAACACTCAAATTCATTATCTACTGTATGTGAATATTCTGTGTTCATTAAAAATACTGATGCTTCCTTTACCAGTCTTCTTTCCTCATCTAAATTGTTTCCTGTTACCAAGAAGTCACCACATTTATAGTAGCTTTGTAAAGCCAAAGCCTTAGCTGAAAATATCATGAAAAGAGTTTGGATATTTGAAAAATTGTACTCAAGGTTCCATTTTTCCCTGTCTAGTATGGAGAGAGTTCTTAAGGTATCAGGTGTAATGTGTTTTTTCCAGGGTAAAGTTCAAAGAGTAAATAGATCCAATCCTTGAGTGGCAGCCCAGCTAATTTTGTCTGTGGTTTAACTCATCATTAGATGTGTTTATGACTTTGAGTCCTAAAATTCCACATTATTCAAGATTCAGATTTATATTTGCTATATAAATATATATAAAACAAGTGTCTATTTCAAGGTGGAAGAGTATACCTCTCTTTGACATTTATATACATTGGTGTCACACATGTATTCATTTTGCTCTAATTTTAATATACATGTAAAAAGGAATCAAAATGTCATTTTAATATTAATATGCATGTTAGGAGTGCATCAAAAATGTATGGAATATTAGTTTTATGTTTTGCTTAAATATAAATTAACAAATTTTAAAATACAAAATTTATCTGCACTGTCATGCTAGCAGTCAAAGCTTTCTACTATAATTCTGTGCCCACCTCGTATAAATATCATTGATTCTCATTGGAGGATCCATATGCATTGTTAGATTTTGAAGAATTATGACTGATGGAGAAAGAGAATCTATGCTCCCTCCCTATAGTTCTTGTGTTCCGTTTATTGTATCGTGTACTCATTCTTGGGAAATCTGCAATACTTATTTATCCAAAATATACGACTGGGCCTTCACCTGAATATAGAGTCCTGATGTTTACCCTGTAAGTTCCACGAGGTTGGACAAGATGTCCTATATTATTTCTTTTGAATTGTCACCCATTGTTGTATATAAAGAACTTCACTGGGAGAAAAATCCTCTTACTGTTCCCTGAAACCTAAACAAAACAGAGTCAATAACTATTAAATAGATCTTGAAAATATTTTCTAAAAATTCTACCAATCTCCTCCAAGTATTTCTGGCATGGAAGGTTTTTACAAGGCTGCATTTACATGGCGCTTGTTACCAACTTATCACTCATTCTCACGGGAAATGGGGGCTTACCCATAAAAGTGATTCCTCACAATATTTGTAAATTATACTGCTGTACCAGCAATATCAACAGACCTGTAGCTAATTACACTAAACTGAGAATCATTCTAACACTGAAGTGGTCACTGATTCCCTCATAACTTTTGGTCACTTAAGTTGAGTGTTTGTTTACAAAACTAAACTGACTGAATAAAGTCAGGGATGATTTTTTAACTGTTTAATCATTTATTATATTAATATGTTTGATCTATTGAATGTAGAAATGACTCATCTTGAAATAATTTTTTACTAAATAAGCACATTATCTATAAAAGATGAGACTTAACCAAATCAAAATTTACACTCACAAATTTTACATTTAATTAATCAAACTTAATTTTATAAATGTTAAGTCCTTAATATTTGATAAAAGTAATAAATGCATAAAGATTTATGTGAAAAATAACAAGGTAACTGATATCACTGAGAGATAAAAAAAAAATTTTCTTGAGGGATTGTGCATTCCCTATTTTTATGCTACTATTCAAGATCCACTTAAAAGTCAACTTAGCTCTATATTAGATACCAGAAGACTGATATTTGAGTTCAAGTAACTGATATTTGAGATCTGGTACCATGTCTGTTTTGTCTTTCTGCCTTTTGCATTTAATAGTGTCTAGCTCACAAGTGTAGATGATTGATCCATTGATTGTCTCACCACTAGCCATGTGCCTAGTACTATGGATTATTCTCTTCACCCTTTGCATTTTGTTTATTCTACTGTGAGAATATACTGGCTTGGAATTATATAATAAATTAATCTTTTTCTTTGCTTGATTAAATAGGGCTATTATTCATTCACTTGTAATATCATTGGGTACCAACCAAGGTGATCAATAGATGTAAATCAACGCCAATTGCTGAGATAATACCCTGCTTTGGCAATTTTGTTTCACAGTCATGCACTTCATTAGTTTTATATATCGGTCCTATGTGGAAGTTTTCATTAAGTTAAACAGCTATATCAATAAATTTTATGACATCTCTAATGAAATGGCTAGATGTCTGGACTTCTCCCTAAGGTTTATTGATCAATTTTTATAGTTGTTTTCCAATTTATCTTTTATCACCTATTTTGTACTACATTCTTTGGAGTTCTGTGATCTATAGTACTATGGTAATTCCCTATTGATTTATCTAAAGTTAAAGGGAATCTTCTAACCTTAGCATTTTAGCATAAGAAACAGTAGTCAAGAGGATGGATCCTGTAACTTAAGTTTGATTTCTTCTTTAGTAATTACACATCATTCACAATGGTTTTTCTCAAGCACTCCTAAGAGTCACCTGGGTTAAACTTTCCAATGAAAGGGCTTGTATTCTGGCAAGTGTCTCCAGATGAGATTCATAACTAGCCAAGTTTGGGAATCACTGATCCACCTCACTTTCTTTTTGTTATGCATAACATGGATACAGAGATAGTGAAGGTGATTTTCACATGCTTCCTCTCTTTCCTGACATTACCTTATTCCAGATGTCTAAAACAAGCCTCTCAGGGTCATTGAGCGAACCCCTTAGTTCCATCATGAAATATATAACTTAATGAACTGAATCTTACCTGAGAAGATACAAGCTGGGGTTCTGAATGCTATTTTCTTTTGTGATTTAATCAGCAATATGGAATCTAAGGGGAAAACATCTTCACAAAAATGTAAAGCTTTCCCTCTCCACATCTGAATTAGGTGTTGAATCATTTGTATGTTATTCTGCTGAATTGGAATCATATTTCCAAATGTTCACAGTCCATAAATGTGAGTAGTTTGGGTAGGTTTCACTATGATGCCTCACATTGTGGAAAGAAGGTGAATTATCTGTGATGATTAGTCCCCTTTCCACCTTCACATTTTTTTCTGCAGGTGTTTGTCATCATTGCTGATATATAAAGGTTGATATATTCATTTTATATATCTACTACATAGGATTTAAATTATTTCTTTTTATATAGGCAGTAGCAAATCTCCCTTTCCCATTCACACCATGGTCACCAGTGCCCTCTTCCTAAATTGGCAAAAAGTCAAAGGAGTCATACCTGGCTAAATAAGTTAATTGGCTCTAAGAAGAATGCTGTCTGTGAACTCTGTGCCACCAACCATCACAAATCATCTCCAATTATACATTACATACTAATGACAAAGAGCTTTTCTTTCTGAACATTTTTTATCATTTAATCTGCCCATTGCATAAAATAAGTAATGTATTAATATACAGCAACAGTACAACAGTACTTAATGCCTCTCCATCCTCATTTTTCTCTTAGAGATACTATTTATACACATTATCAGTTATTGTTAAGTGAAAGAGTATTGACCTTTAATATTATCAGACTCAAGTGGATTTAGACCAGCTCTTCCATATCTTGGTATTTGCTCTTTGACCCATAGTAGTTGGGGCTTTGTTCCAACACTAGTTAAGTAAGGAGTAATTTAAAAAATTAATCTTTCAGACACCCAAAATGTTTATCAAGTCCGAATGTAGACATAAATAGAATTCTCAACTGTTTAAATTCTTAAAGTGTACTGTTAACCCTCTTTCAAAGGTTACAACCTATCCTCCAACTCCTCAGTATGTGTGCATGCCACTCTCCACATGCACATACATGTTCACATTTTATCTTGCTGTCTTAAAGAATAAAGTTGAGTTAACCTTTATATTGCATATTAATACAAATACATAGATAAGCTTACAATTGCTGGCATAAAGAGAAATTCTTATAATCACAATAATCTATAAGTGTATCTTCCAGCCCTAATACCACCTTAGGAGGACATTTCACTTCTACATAGATCATAAAATGTGTTTCCAGTGATACGAAATTCAACATTTTTTCTATTATTTTTAAAAATAACAACAGCAACATATTACTGGGTTATATTGAGCAGGCTCTTTTTAATTCAACAAAGAGATGATAATGGTTGTCATTAAGGTAATGAACTGGGCAGAGCATCTATGATAGAAAAGTGGCTATCTCCTTATTAAGGGATGCTACATGAAAACAAACTTCAATTTTTCATCTTAAGTAATAATGTTATGAATATCTGCTATTTTTTCACCTTTGAGTAAATAAAGTGTGATTCAAGAAGATTATTTTTTCAGGGTAGCACAAAGCTTTACAGTATATTAAAAATAGTATAAAATATTTTTTTTAATTTTTTACTGTTTATTTATTTTTGAGAGAGACAGAGACAGAGAGTGAGTAGGGGAGGGGCAAAGAGAGTGGGAAACCCAGAATCCAAAGGAGGCTCCAGGCTCCGAGCTGTCAGCACAGAGCCCGATGCAGGGCTCGAACCCATGAACAGCGAGATCATGACCTGAGCCGAAGTCAGATGCTGAACCAACTGAGCCACCCAGGTGCCCCTGAAAATAGTATAAAATCTTCTGAAATAACTATCTTTATTCTACTTATTTTACAGGTAAGGAGCTTAGATTAAAATTTAAACAAAATCACCTCCAAATCACTAATCTATCTCCAGAGATGTCACTTTAGGCACCAGGGGATGGGAGTGGAGAGACAGGGATGTTGAAACACACATCTGCATTGGAATCTAGGGAAAGCAGAATTCTCAGGTCTCAGGAGAAGTGAAGACTGAGCCAGGTCTAACATCTGTCTAGGGGCATCCACTCCCTCAATTCCATCTCTCTGTCTCAAGCTTCTGAGCTTCCATCTACCCTTCTGTGCATTCTATCCTTCCGTCCACTTCTTTCTCACTTTGCATGTAGCCTTTACCAACCACTCTTATCTCAGATGAAGTCTTCTAGCACTGGAGCCCACAGTTATCTCCACTTCTTAGATTGTCTGATTCAAAGTATCAACAAGGAATCTAACTTTGTTTAGCTCATCTTTCTATTTTATGCGTGACTACACAACTTTGTACTACTTCACTTTGGGTCAGGGATTGACCTCTGGTCTAAAAAGCTGTGGCCAGGCAGTATATGCCAATTGGAAGTAATGTTCTTATGCTGAGGAAAATTTAACACAGTCCAGAGAGTGATATGAAAACAAGAATACAAACCAAAATCACAACCAGTAGTTTCAGAAAAAGAGTGATGATACCAAGCTGGCTACTGATTATTTTCCTTTGGAATAAAAGAAAAAAATTGAAGGGAGGGAGACCCATTCTTCTATCACATGAGCAGCAGAGTGAGCTGGTTGACTAAACCCTTTGGACATTCTTTACATGGTCCCACACCCTACCTTTGCTCCAGAGAGAAAGGGAAAGTCCAAAAAAGAATGTAATTTTCTTTTAACCAAGAAAACAAAGCAAAATCTCCTGCCATAAGTAATCACCTCCAAACATTGACTTTTTAAGCCCAAGTTTTATTTCCCTGTGGGAATGACTGCATAGCTCACAGCCTGTAAGAAACTTTCTCACAACCACCCATTCAAAACAAGCAGTAACACCCACCTAGAATTGTATTCTCTCATCCATTTTAGTATCCTCAACACATATGAAAATTATAAGCATACTTTAGATAGAGGCACCAATTCCTCCCAGTGACCTGTCACTCTCAGACACTTACAAATGCCAAGCACTTGGCCCAGGCACTGAATTTGCTGTGTCATTGGCAAACTGGAAAAGAGAGGTGGCAAAAGGTTGTGATTTGGGAGACAATATTTCACCTGAAAATAGGAGTTCCTTTTCTTTGTTCGCACTTGACTGGACTTCTAGCATATATTAAACTCATTAAAATATTATATTGGAAACACAAGGCATCTAGGCTTTTGGCCAGAAACGTAGGGAAAAAATTAGCAAGCCTAATATTTCATGAGAAATTCTTGGCTTAAAAAATATTTTAATAAAGCTTAGCTATGTGTGCCAATAAAGCAGAGAGATGACATAATGACTTATGATTTAAATATCGTAACTCTGTAATGTCTAGTACCAAATTGTATCAAACAACATGAGAGAAGCAAAATCCCAGGGGAAAAGAAGAACAATGTAAAATCAATTCAGATATCAGTAGAATGCATATCGTATAACCCATTTCATTAAAAAATTTTATGAAAGAATAATTACAACAAACAGGTTGAGCAGATATGACGTGAGCCTTTTAGTATCATCTCATTTAATCTTGACAAAAATCCTACAAGGTAAACATTATCACTGTTTTATAATTGAGGCTCAGATTGGCTAATTTGCCCAAGGTTTAGTGTAACAGAGATTCAGGCAATCTGACCTCAAGGCCCACACTCCTGATCATGCACTATACTAGACTGAGGATTCAATTATTGGATCCATAAGCTTCTTTTGGAAATAAATGATTTACATGTTCTATGATATATAATAAAGAATAATATGTTAGCCTATGGAGAATATATTGAAAAAGAACCGGATCAGGAATTAGAAAACCTGAGTTCTAGTCTTGGTTCTATCACATATTGGATGTGTGGCCTTGGATTAATCATTTAAAGCCTGAGTTTCCCGTATTCATTTAAACACGCACACACACACACACACGCATGATAACTGCTCTTCCAGCTTCATCGAGTTTTTGTGAATCTCTAATTAAATGGTGGTTAAAGACTTATTACTTGAAAAACACATTCTGACATGAAATATTAGTCTTGAGAATCCACTACATATACCACATCTTAATTGTATGATGTGGGATTACTTTTAAGTCACAAAATAAGCTTTTTCCCTCATAAAAAATTGACATGATTCCAACTTTACAAGGGCTAGATGATATATTCAAGCTGTGATATTATATAAAATGGCTCTAGAATATTGATAGTCATGGGGTTCTGGAAAGAGCAAATGCAAAATCAGTCTGATGGGGTATAACTTAGATCTCCTGGGAATGAAAAACAAACAATAAAATTAATTCACATTCAAAATTAAAACCACATGAGAAAATGAACCACCATGAGGAGAAGCAAGAGACACAAAAAATAGAAATATTAGCACAAGAATGAGAAATATTTTTATACTATTTTTTAAGTTTATTTAATATGGGGGAGAGAGAGAGAGCACAAGCAGGGGAGGAACAGAGAGAATCTCAAGCAGGCTTCGCACCATCAGTGCAGAGCCGGATGCGGGGCTCGAACCAACAAACCGTGAGATCATGACCTGAGCCAAAATCAACAATCAGTGTTTAACTAACTGAGCCACCCAGGCACCCTAAGAACTAGAAATATTAAAACAATCTATAAGAGATTTAAATATATGTATGTTTGCCAATAAGTATGTGAAAATGCATTCATCAAGAAGTGCAAATAAAAACAGCTAAAACTACAAAGACTAGCAATAACATGACTAAAATTACAAAGACTGACCATAGCAGGCATTGGTGGAGTTGCAACTCTCATATACCGCTTAAGAAAGTGTAAATGGCACAACTTGTATGGAAAATGGGCAGTTTCTACTAACTCAACAGTTCCACTCCTGGGCATGTATCCAAAGAAAATGAGCGCTTATGTCCACAAAAAGACTTGTACAGAAATGTTCATAGCAACTTTATTCATAATAGTCAAAAAAAAAAAAAACCAGCCCAAATGCCCATCAACAAGAGAATGGATAAATAAATGGTGGTTTATTCACACATTGAAATACTTGCATGTAAAACAACATAGCCAAATCTCACAAAAAATTGAGTAAAGAAGGCAGGTACTGAAGAGTACCTACTCTATGGGTCCATGTATATGTTTGTCCACAAACAAAACAAACTCATGATGAAATAAGTCATAATAGTGTTAGCTCTGGTAGAGAGCAATTACAGTCTGGAAAGGAGCAGCAGGAAATCTTCTAGAGTAATAGACATATTTTATGTCTTGATCTGTGATCCATGCAGTGGTTACCTGGTGGTATGCACAAGTTTTTAAAAGGTGAGAGAAAGTAGATTAATTTAGAATAACCAAATAGAACTAGTAAAGAAAAAAAGAGCTATTAAAATTAAAAACTCAGGATGCCTGGATGGCTCAGTCGGTTAAGTGTCTGACTTTGGCTCAGGTCATGATCTCACAGTTTGTGAGTTCGAGGCCCACGTCGGGCTCTGCACTGACAACTCAGAGCCTGGAGCCTGCTTCAGATTCTGTGCCTCCCTCTCTCTCTGCCCCTCCCACGCTCACGCTTCATCTCCTTCTATCTCTCAAAAATGAATAAATGTTAAAAAAAAATTTTAATAAAATTAAATTAAATTAAAATTTCAATGGACAGGTAAATAGCAATTAAGCTTAGATGATGGGCTTCTTTCCACTGGAAACAGATAGAAGGTACTCAGAACGCAGCCCAGAACAAGCAGATAGAAAATATAAAGCAAAGTGAGAAAATATGAAGAACAGTATTAGAAGTTCTGAAACAGGTGTCTCCGAGGGGAAACAGTCAAACAAACAAACAAAGAATGAAGAGGATTGAAAGAGCCAAGAACTATTCCTAAAAAAAATCAGACTCAGATGATTTCAAAATTATCGCACTTTCAAGAAGGAGATAATCCCTATTCAATTTAAATTATTCTGATACAGAGAAAATGCATCAGTTCTTTTTACAAAGACTCATAACATTCATCCAAAACCAGGCAGAGAGAACACAGAAAGAATAATACAGACCAGTCTCACTTATAAATATTTATGCAAAAATCCTAAGTATAGGCAAAAACAATTCAGCATTATATCAAAATAACAATTCAGCATTATATCAAAATAACAATTCACCATGATCACGTGCAGTTTATCTCAGGAATGTAAAAATAACATTTTTTAATCTGGTGACTTAATTTACCAAATTAATTGGACAAAGAAGAAACGAATAGATAACTTTGCCATTTGCTAAAAAGGCATTTTATGTAATTCACTAGCCATTATTAGTTTTTAAAAACCTAGAAAAGTAGAAAGAGTACCTATCTACCTTAAAATGATAACTATGTAAATTACATATTCTGGAAGCATTGTCTCAAAATCACTGAGGAGAAGAGCATGCTTGTTATCACCATTATTATCCACTATTGATCTGAAAATATTAACAAATGTAGGTTAAGAAAATATTAAAATAGGTATAACGATAAGTTAATTAAATACTAATTAAGGAAGCTGTCTCGAAGTTATAATTTTTTTAGAAAACATCACATTTTAAGTGTATTGGCCTGTGCTAAATCCTTTACATCCTCACCTAATTTTGGCTCCACAACTCTGAGGGGCAGACGTTAGTTTCTCCATTTTACAGAAGAGGAAATGAGGTTCAGAGTGATAGAGTATGTTGCTCAAAGCCACCAACTAAGGAAGAGGCAAAACTGGCAACTGATCCCACATCTTTCTGACTCTAAAACTCTGTGAACCTAAACAAAAGGTTACAGTATATTTCATGCATCTTTCCCAGTTCTTCAATTTAAAAAAAAAAAAAAAAGAGACTGACCCAGGGGTGCCTTGGTGGCTCAGTCAGTTAAGCATCCAACTCTTGATTTCAGCTCAGGTCATGATCCCACAGTTCGTGGGTTCGAGCCCCCCATCAGGCTCTTCACTGACAATGCAGGGCCTGCTTGGGATTCTCTCTCTCCCCCCTTCTCTGCCCCTCTCCTCCTCATGCTCTCTCTCTCAAAAATAAATAAACATTAAAAAATTATTTTAAAAAATGATTGACCCAACTGCATAATAAATTTCTGTAGGTTTACAGAAAGATTATATCATTACCCCATTTATTTTTTTAAGATTATTTATTTATTTTGAAAGAGACCCCATTTATTTTTTTAAGATTATTTATTTATTTTGAAAGAGAGACAGAGTGAGCAGAGGAGGGACAGAAAGAGAGGGGGAGAGAGAGAATCCCAAGTAGGCTCTGTGCTGTCAGCAAGGAGCCAGATGTGAGACTCAAACCCACAAACTGTGAGATCATGACCTGAGCTGAAACAAAGAGTCAGACACTTAACCAACTGACCCAGGTGCTCCTTACCCCATTTATTCTAACAATAAATGAGGTAACTTGGCATTTTAAATTAGTAACAAATGCCAACTATTTAATTCTGATATGAACCAGTTTAGAAAAATGACTTTGTGAAAGCTTTTCTGGCACAGATAATTTTTACCTAAAGGAAAATCCAGGTGATTTAATAGCAGGAAAAAAAATCCTGGCAAATGTTCATGGAGTCTAAATATCATTTTAAAACTTTCAACCTCCATAATCCCTTCTGCAACTGGCATTTTTGAAGGTGGCAATAAGGAATCACCCTACAGAGAACTCTGGAAAATGTCAGATTTCCCTTTCCAAGCACCATATGAGTCACTGATTTTTCAAAACATTGTGACGTGAAAGCATAGCAATAGATCAGGACATTGTTGCTATCTGCTCTTTCCCTAAGAGTTTCAAAGAAGCCTGTGAAGAGTTCCTATAGCAAGACAGATCCCAGGCTCATGCAAACTTGCCTTTCTCTGGCACAAGAATATCAAAGCATAATTTTAAGGCCTGAAAAAACGAACTGTGACAGCCACTATTCCTCATCTTCTCTTGGAAAAGACCCTGCCCGTTTTATTTAGTACTACCATTTTGTGCCCTACTGGTAGAAAATAATTACCACGGGTAGTCTCCATTTGATTGAAGGAACCACTTTTCTTTTGGAGACACTAGTATAGTAAAGCAGACATGTTGGTTTCCTGGGCCCTTATTTTATTACAGTATCTTGGCTGGCTTCTTTTCAGTTCCCAGTGTCTTGATTAAATTCAAGAGTTGAGGAGACAGCAGTACAAGTGTTGGTTAGTTAGCACTCTGAAGGTCAGTGAGGGCTCAAAAATAATACTCAAGTCTGTAAAATGACACTGGCATGTCTTCTTTTCTCAGTCTTAGGTTAGGGAAGATAGTTAACTAATAGTTAACTATTAGGAACCTATGGATCTATACCTTTCCCACTTCCCACCTCCACACCCAACTCTGAGATTTTTTCGACCATTACCAAACCAAAATCAGCATTTTCATCTACTAAGTATTTGATATGGGGTAAGTCATTTAGCCATACTTTAATAGAGTCATGTGTAAAGGAAGAAAACAACCCAGCATAGCTGTATCAAGGATTAGGTCAGTGTTTTTCAGAGCCTAGGATATGCAGATTCTCTATTCTTTGGGTAAATGGAGGGTTGGATATATATAAGTGAATATTCTTGCCACTTCCCTCCCCACCCCCACTCATCTGTTTTCCCTCTTCTCCTTTCTATATTTGATCTTGTTCCTATTCTTTGAATACACCAAATCATTTCCTTTATACTTGCTCTTGAGCTGCCTGAGGCACTCTTTCCCCCATTGATCACCTGCCTAATCCTTCTTCAAATTCTACCTTCTTAAAGCTGCTTTTTCTGAGCCATATGTAAAACTGTCAATTTCTGGCTCTGGTTACTTTCAATACTTATCCTGCTTTATTCTCCTTATAAATCTTGATACCATTGATAACTACACAATGTATTACTCAGTTACTTGTTTGCTAACAGCTTCCTCCCCAAGAATGCCTTGGCACAGGGGCTTTGTTTTGTTCACTTATATGTGTATTAAAAGGTAGTTATTATCATGAATGCCTCCCTTCCTGACTTGCAGATCCACACCTATGAGCTGGCATAAGTTTGAGGAGTTGAGCATGCAAGCTGGGTGGATTCTTTTTCATGAATGGTGCTGATAGATATCCTTGAAGAAATGGGGTGACCTAATTTCAAGGACAGTAAGGCTTTTTTGTACATAAATAGATACATATCTCAAAAAGAAATGGTCTCTACACTCATTGGAACAGATAAGTAAGAAGAGTTATACTGTCATTGCCATTTCATGATAGCTCAAAAAAAAGTGAAATTATAACATGCTGTTTTGATTACTAGTTTATGTAAGAGTTTTATTAAGCTGATTCCCAAGCAATGTGTTCCAAAGTGGTTTATATGAGGACACTAATAAGGCAGCATACCAAGCAAATAGACCAACTGTTACTTGGGCTGCTAACATGAATCCTTTCCATTGTCATGTTGAAGACTCTCCAAACTCTCACATCTGATATGGCTCAGGAAACCCAAGAGTTTGAAATTCACAAGTCTAGTCAAGGCAAACTCATTAAATGCAAGGACTTCACCCTTTATTTAGAGAGTACTTTCAAGGATTTCACTGATTTATATTCGATAATCAAAGCTGCAGACAATTGGGAAAAGTATCAGCCTAATACTGTCTCCACTTGTTTGAAGGCACCTGACAAACTTTGTTTTTAGGAGAATTAGGAATTGCAGAAACTTCTTTATTAACAAATAAAATGCTCATAGGGTCTAAAAGGAACCTAACAGATGTTTACTTAAAAGTGAACAGATATCCTTGAATTGCTTCCCAGTCGCATAAATTCCTCTGGTATGCAACATGAGCAGATTCTAACAGAATTTTTAACATCTTAAAGTCAAGAAAATCACAAGATTTTTAAAAGTTACCTCTGTTCTAAACTTACTACTGGTCTCTTCAAGAAGATTAGTCTTCACTAATCAAAGAAGAAATAGGAAAATTCTAGAACAGTAAACAAACATGTAAAAACACATGTAACTTTTAGTGGATGACAGCAAAATAACGATTAAACAAGTAGACCAATAAAATAAGCCTTACGTAGTAGATGTGTTCTTAAAACATTAATTGATTTCTTTAACAAACTTCTCAAAGGTAAATTTAAGTGTTCACTATTTGGGTCATAATATGAGAAGAGGAAGATCAAAAAGAAGAGAAACTAGATATCAATTAATAATAAATACAGCTGACTCTTGAACAACTTGGGAGTTAGAAGTGCTGACCCCACGTACAGCTGAAAATTCACATATAACTTTTGACACTCCCAAAAACTTTACTAATCACTTAATTTGACTAAAAGACTCACTGATAACATAAATAGTTAACACGTATTTTATATATTATATGTATTACATGCTGTATTCTTACAATAAAATAAACTAGAGAAAATAAAATGTTATTAAGAAAATCACAAGGAAAATACATTTATATGCTGTACTGTATTTATCAGGAAAAAGCTGCCTAGAAGTGGACCTGTGTGGTTCAAACCCTTGCTGTTCAAGGGTCAATCATATTTCTCTGTCACCACAGTAAATACTACAAGTCAGCTCTGACTTTTCCCTCTCCCACTACTGATTCTGTATAACATTCCTTTTGTATATATTTGCTTATTAGCCCTGGACCGCAATTCCTTTTCTAATTAATATAATAGTTTCCAGTATCCCCTTCTGCCAATCACAGAGTTTTGGAGCCCACAGGAGTCTACTTAGAAATGTAACTCCCAAAGCCATCATAGTCCCTGCTTCCTTATCAATCCTACTAAATCTGACTCTTACTGTGTTTTTTCTAATCAAAATCTTTCCAGGGCTTACCCTTATGCACTGAAAACTGCCCAGACTCCTTTGTTAAGCATTTACAGCCATCTATGCATTTATTTTCAAATCCCCAACATGGTTTTCAGCCTTACCTTTTCCACACATTGATTCCAAAGTATTTTGTTAGCACCTTAGTCATTTGAGCTGTGGTAGACTAGAGGCTTAGTTAGGACCCAGAGATAAAGGACTCCCAGCCCTGCCCTTTAGCAGCTCTCATTTCATGGGGGGTGAGTGGCATGGAGACAAGTACATGAATAACCCATGTGTTGAGAAGAGTGGTGACCAAGGCTGCCCAGGCAACACTGAATGCAAGTGTCCAATCCTGCCATCTTGTTGACCTTGCTTCATCAATGGTCATTCATTTAGTTTCTGTTCCTAAATCAGAGCCCACTCCTGCCAGTACTCCATAATTTTGTTCATGATGTTTCCTCTCTGTGGAATGTCTTGTCTGTGCCTTTCTGCATACCCCAAATATATCTGGTCCAAAGACTGGATCAGATGTCAATTCATCCATGAAGCTTTCCTTATTGTCTTTGTCTTGATATCTCTCATTTGAATTCCTATGGCAATTTGATTGTATTTCCTTTTCTCATTCTGATCACATCCTTGCTTGTATTGGAGTTTATTATCAAAGTCCCATTTCTTTTACTACAACTGTCTGCCTCTTCAGAACTGCAACTATGATTGTATATATATAAACCTACAAAAAACAAAAAACCTTTACAAAATAGGTGTTCAATGAATATTCCCTGAGTTAAAATAATAATAGGGAATAAGTTGTACACCAAACTCAATTGTAAAATAGAGCAATAAGGGGATTAACATACAAATAGATCCCCACACACTTGCAGTAAATCTATGACATAAATTACTGGAAAAATTGACATCAGTAGGGAGGAGAGCTACCACGAACATATCAGCATCCCCAGACTCAAAGGAGTTAAGTAGATCTATCCACAATGGGAAAAAATTCTTCATTGCCTTTATTAAACACTAATTTTAGGTCTTTTGGAAATTAAATGAACACACTGTTTATGCTCCATACACTTTCTGTCCTGAGTCTTGGAAAATACAGTGAAATTTCCAAGAATTAAAGTTTCCATTAACACAAGTGCCAAATCAGGAGGCCTGACCTGTGGGAGAAAGCACATTTGTCTTTGCTGGCTCCTATTCAAAAAGCTATAGAAAGATATTTACTGTATAACCTTTCTTGTGCGCAATTGCTCTGTTTTATCATTCAGACCATCTAGACAAGAGAGAGAAGCTGCAACATTTCAGAAAGCAAGCAATTACTGAAGAAGGGCCGTTTGAGTTCTAAGTGTTGACAAGATTCCTGTTGGGGGTCAACTTTCTCACTGGAAGAGATCCCGAATTTTTTTTTTTTTTTTTTTTTTTTTTTTTTTTTTTTTTACTTTCTTCTCTCTCTCTCTCTCTCTCTCTCTCTCTGGAGTGGGGGCGTCGTAGTGTGCCTGTGTGTGTGTGTGTGCGCGCGCGTTTAATTTCCTACGAACTAGCTTTGGCTGGTGAAGAAACAGTTTACTATACTGGGTTTCAGAACATCTTCCACCTGTATCATCCTTACTAGATGGAAATTTAATGTATATAAATATGTGTGCACACAGCTTGAACACCTCGGAAAACTGTTTTCTGATTTCTGTGCCTGGTTTTATTCAATCTTAAATTGTCCAGTTATCTACCCAGATTATAACATAAAAAATAAATAAATTCTCTCTACGTCAGTGAACTTGGACTCAGCGCTTTCTCTCTCCTGAGCAGGGAGCCTTTTAAAGACTCTCGAGTCAAGCTGGAGGCCCGGGGGTCGCGGCTACTAGAAGAGAGCTGGTCCTACACAGGTCCCGCCCTCCCCACCCCACCCCCGTTGCCCCTCCCTCTGGCCAGTTCCCTACCTCCGCGGATTGCACTTTCCCCCCACTCCCCTCCCTTCTCCATCTCGCCAACTCTGGCGGCCTCGCTGATCTGGCGCGCGTCAAAGCCTGAACCGGGAGGCTGATTTGTGGAGCATCACCCCCAAGGTCCTCTTCCCCAGCCCCTCCTCCGTGCACCGCAACGGCCTTGGGAGTAGAGCTGAACCGGGGGAGGGGAAGATCTACACCCATCCCCCTTCCTCTAGCCTTCCCGCGTACAGATTCAATTGCACCTTTTATTATTTTAACTCTTCTCCTTAGGACACACGTCCCCGGACTTGTCCCTCCGGCATTCGCGGTCCCTGAACCCGCGCGCCGGGATGGGAGAGCGAGGGACCTGCCAGCGGTCGGCCGGCTTGTGTAGGGAGGTGCAGCTGCCGCACCGGCTGCCCAGAGTCTGTAAGTTTCACGCTCCTCCCGGGGAGGGGAGGGGGAGGCTGCTCGCACCCCCGCGAATGATTTAAAATGCCAAACACAGCAGAGGTTTACAGTATTGGATGGACTTTTCTGGGCACACTCTTTTCACTCTATCTGCAGTCCGCAGCTTATGGTCCGGGTTTTTCCTGCGCCTTTATGTTTGATCCCTTCGTTGTAAAGTTTTCAATTTATAATATTATGAATTCCAATGGGAATTTTTTCTTTTTTTTTTATGCAGCTCATACTTCTTTAAAATTTAAAATACTTCGTCGTTTTCAAGTTGCTTAGCACATCGCCTATTATGATTTTGTCAAATTTCACTGAACATGTTATTTATACTGCGCAAGAGGCCACGGCCTTTTCTTTGCCTACTTCTAAAAATAACGGAGAAAGAATTTCCTCTCTGCACTTTTAATATTGCTATATCGTCTAAATAATAAATAGATCATGATACCCAGCTGGCTTTAATTTCCACCATAGGCGCCGCGTGTTTGTTATCTTTGCACTAATCTACAGACGCGGTTAATCTCAGAATTATCATTGAGCCTGCTGTTTACAGGACGGCTCCTGGTTTTGTTTAACTAAGGCTCTGTCTGCCCGTCTGTGTTCATGACGATACGGAAAATTGAAACCGTTCCGATTCATACCAAATAATTTCTCCGCGATCCCAGAACTCAAGCGCAAACTAGATTCGTGTTTAGATTGATAAAATCATACCTTAGCTTTGCAAGTCACCAGGAACGTATAGACATATCCCTGAATGCAAGAACTGAAGAGGTGAGGAAATGGGGGAGGGGAAAGTTTTAAATCGTCGTTTCCCTTATGCAGGAGGACGTCCCGAGGGAAGAGGAGGCAGGTCAGAGACAGGTGAATAAGCTGGCTATGGTGACAGGACGATGTTGGCCAGAAAGAGCATCATCCCCGAGGAGTATGTGCTGGCGCGCATCGCCGCGGAGAATCTGCGCAAGCCGCGCGTCCGAGACCGCCTCCCCAAAGCCCGCTTCATCGCCAAGAGCGGGGCATGCAACCTGGCGCACAAGAACATCCGCGAACAAGGGCGATTCCTTCAGGACATCTTCACTACCTTGGTGGACCTGAAATGGCGCCACACGCTGGTCATCTTTACGATGTCGTTCCTCTGCAGTTGGCTGCTCTTCGCCATCATGTGGTGGCTGGTGGCCTTTGCCCATGGGGACATTTACGCTTACATGGAGAAAAGTGGAATGGAGAAAAGTGGTTTGGAGTCCACTGTTTGTGTGACTAACGTCAGGTAAGAATGCAGTGGGATGAGGCAGGGATTGAAAACGGCGTAGGATAAAATATGAAACTGTCCTTGCTCTCCTATTACAGTTATCTTTGTTAAAAGTGAAATAAAGCATTTGCTTTAGTACCTTGAGACACGAAGAAGTAAAAAAAAAACAACTAATCTGACACATTAAAATCGTTTTAAAGGAAGCTTTATGGATGAGGAGTCTCTGAAAATGTGGAACTTCAATCCCTCTGGCTAGCTTTAAAAATACTGTGCTGGTGATTTTAAAAATGGTTATGATGCAGAGGATTCCAGAGTGCCTCACTCAGAAAAAAAAAAAAAACATATTTAGTTTTCAGTATGAAAAAGCTGCTGGTCATACTTCCAGTGTCCATGCGTAAATATCTCTGAACAACAAAAAATATTGTGTAAATGCTAGTAATATTGTTTCATGACTTCTCTTGCCGGTGACATTTTCAGAAATAGTGAGGAAAATGGGAAAACCCTGGTGGAGAGGTGTCCTAGACTAAAAATCCACTAAAATTGCAATAAATAGATATAAGCCCTTCATCAAGAGTATCTTATATAAGAGCTGGCTGCTAGCATTGGATTTTGAAATTAAAAGTTATGCTAAGATCCAGAACTAGAAAAAATTAATTTTAATGGAAATTAGTCTAAGTTTTTCATGGAAGGGATTATATAGAAGCACCTTAATGTTGTGATTTTCTTTACAGATTTTAATAGACTAGGAACAAGGCAGTTAGACTGCCTAACTTTTGCTTCTTTCTCTTGTCATTGTTAAGTGTCTCAATGGTAAGTAAAGTGAATTTGATTTCACTTGGCCTAAGAACTTATTTTTGCATGGCCTCAGAACATTTAGATGGGGTGATCCGTCTTTTAATTTTTGTTGGACGATGCAAAGAGATCATTTATATCCATTGCAAAAATAGTCACTCGGAAGCGAAACAATGGTAATCATTCTGGAAACTTTGCCAGAACATTTTCTGAGTGATACTCCAAATTCGCATAGTGTACAAAGCAAAGCAACTTGAACAAGCAACATTCTGCCAGGCAGCTGTAAAGAATGAGACCTTTACTGAACTTAGCATACCATTGCAAGAAGCGGAAACCCAGACTGTGAACTTGTCCTTGTCCGTCCTTCCATTTCCTAAGTAACTGCAATGCCAGCGTATCAGGGAGGGATGCAACATTTGTGTGCAGAGATCACACGTCACAGATTTCAGCTCAGATTTTGAGAAGAGAAAAATATACTGAATTGATCCATTGCCTTTATCATCAAATAGATATCATTGTGTCTTGAACTTTTCACAAACTTTTGTCTGAAAGAAAATATAGATGAAAAATGTCAGTGATCATCAGCGTACCAGATATAAAAGAGACAAAACACTGTTTTTAACATGTATTTGTAGGCCAAATATCATCTATAATATTTCTCTTTAAGAAATTTATGGACACTGATATTGGTGAGCCAAATTTGTACCAAGATAAATTTTTAACAAGCCTGCAGTAGATACTCATAAAAAGAGATAAAAGAAACAAAACGATAAACCTCAAATATAAATTGTAGATTTTATTTACCAAACAAATATATTGGCTTTTTCTGTGAAAAAGAAGTCATGAAACAGTTATTAAAGATATAGCACCAAAACTGACATCCTTCCAATGGTTTTTTAAAAAGAACTTTATAGAGTGAACTGGTTATTAAAAGCTGTTTTACTGCTAGCTTTTATTTTTCACAAGATGTGTTCTGAAGCATGTTCATTCCCCTGATGCATTCCTGCTGATGTGAACATCCCATTTACTGTGAGAAATGACATCTCAAATGCAGTGAGACAAAGTTGATCTCATCAGCATGACAATTTTTACATTTTTAATTGTGCCTCTTACCTAAAAAAAAATTACTTGAAATCTTTTAAGGTTAACATCTTACTAAATTTATTTTTAATGTTTTGGTACTACTTATACTTTATATCAACATTTAGTTTAATCATAACAAACCATACATATTAAAAATTTTTTCACCAAAAATGTAAAATCAGAAAAATCTGCATTGTCTCCCAAAGGGGATTAAAAGATGTCTAATAATATTTCTTATTCTTTGCATTTCCTTGTCTTCAGAAATTTAGTGTCCCACCATGTCATCAAAATTAGAAACAACTTATAGTGATGGTTACCAGTATGTCCAAATAACATTCTACCATTCTCATTTTAGGATCACTTTCTCTTACATGTGGATGACTTTCCAACATGAGTCAGAAAATAAACCAACATATTTTCTCTTATTCAGCCTAACTTCCTCTGTACCAGAACAAACGAGCCGCCAAACACTTTCATCTTCTGAGGGTGTTTAGCATGACAGGTGTCCATAAAAGGCTGGGTTTTGCACCACATAAGATTTAGAATTAATTTCTTTCATAAAATAAACAATACATAAAATATGGCACATGAATAATCTCTCAAGCCATTAAAATGAAACATGTGGGAATATTCACCATCAGGCTGCTCCATGAAGTACATATACATAATTAGGAATCAGTGCTGTATCCAAGCTCCTCCTCTGGGGTCCATTCTTATTCTTGCAAGTTTTAGGATCATACAACACATCTTCTGTGTAGCTAGTGCAAAAATCACTTATTGTGGCTTTCCATGAATTTTTTAGCAACACAAGGGTTAAAAGGACAATTTTTTTTCACATTCCACTGGAAAATTAATCAAAAAAATCATGTATGCTTACCCCTCGTGGTATTGCAACAAAGGGCAGTGCGTATACTCAGTATTCAAATGTTTAAACATTTTGCCCACTCATTGTGCATGGCATTTATAGATAGATAATACTTTGACAGATAGCCTACGCATGGTTAATCTATAAAATTAGAGAGCTTTGAAATTGGCATTGGAGGCAAACATAGGACTAACCTTGTTTTCATTAAGAAGCCACAGCCATGTAAGATATGTGGTTAAGTGAATAAATTAATCTTAAGAATAACCAAATGTGGTGCATCTTAACCAGGGGAACAAATCAGACTTACCTGAGAGCATTTCATAAGTTTTTCCCAGGTTGACTTTGAACTTACCAAATCAGTGTTTACATTGAGATATAGAAGAGATGTACAATTTGAAAAAACTTCCCAAGAAAATACTGACACTTGTCCACTCTTTCCTTTTGCTTCTTTCAAAAGAGCACTGAGCTAGAAGTGATGGAATTCAAGTTCTCATTAGTTATGTGATCTTGACACAGCCACTTACTAATCTCTGCCTCAAATTTTTCCTTTAATGGCTTCAGTATTCACTAGAATTAGAGAACAAAATGAGACAATCAATTTAAAAAAAGTTTTCTCTCTGAATGGCGAAACATTCTTTTTTTATTAAAAATACTAGTATTTTTGAGTGATGTGTTCTGTACCACCTTTAAGCACTGTGCTTTGACTGTATAAGGTACACAATAAGTGTTAGCCAATGAATATGATTTTAAGGGTTGTAAATAATCAAAAGTTCATTTATTACTCAATACCTTCCCATATGACTCAAGTCACTTAAACACAGATATGCAAGTTTCACCAAGTAAACTGTGCCTTTGTGAAAATATGTCACAAAGAAAAATATGCCTATAGGTACAAGTATGTATTTATTATTTCAACTTATTCTTTTAATGCTTTCATATAAGTAGGCCCATCATTACGTGATGTAGAAAACAATAGAATTGTATCCCAGAAGTCTGGAAGTAGATGCATTCTGATGAGAGAGAGGGTGAGAGAAAGTGTTTGTGTTTAGAATCAGACATTTGCCAAGTTAAACTGCCAAGTGTTTCCAAAAGCATTTAATAGCCTTTGGAGGAAGAAAATGGAAATTTCAGCTTGGCATGTCATTTCATTATTCAAAATTTGATCTGATGGCACTGTTTTCTGATATCATTCCTTACAGGTCTTTCACCTCTGCTTTTCTCTTCTCCATTGAAGTTCAAGTGACAATTGGATTTGGAGGGAGAATGATGACAGAGGAATGTCCCCTGGCCATCACAGTTTTAATTCTCCAGAATATTGTGGGTTTGATAATCAACGCAGTGATGTTGGGTTGCATTTTCATGAAAACAGCTCAGGCTCACAGAAGGGCGGAAACCTTGATTTTCAGCCGCCATGCTGTGATTGCTGTTCGAAATGGCAAGCTGTGCTTCATGTTCCGAGTGGGTGACCTAAGGAAAAGCATGATCATTAGTGCCTCAGTGCGCATCCAGGTTGTCAAGAAAACAACCACACCTGAAGGGGAGGTGGTGCCTATTCACCAGCTGGACATTCCTGTTGATAACCCAATTGAGAGCAATAACATTTTTCTGGTAGCCCCTTTGATCATTTGCCATGTGATTGACAAGCGCAGCCCCTTGTATGATATTTCAGCAACCGACCTCGCCAACCAAGACCTAGAGGTCATAGTGATTCTCGAAGGAGTGGTAGAAACTACTGGCATTACCACACAAGCAAGAACCTCCTATATCGCTGAGGAGATCCAATGGGGCCATCGCTTTGTGTCCATTGTAACAGAGGAGGAAGGAGTGTATTCTGTGGATTACTCTAAATTTGGCAACACTGTTAAAGTAGCTGCTCCAAGGTGCAGTGCCCGAGAGCTGGATGAGAAGCCTTCTATCCTTATTCAGACACTCCAAAAGAGTGAACTATCCCATCAAAATTCTCTGAGGAAGCGCAATTCCATGAGAAGAAACAATTCTATGAGGAGAAACAACTCTATCCGAAGGAACAACTCATCCCTCATCGTGCCAAAGGTGCAATTTATGACTCCAGAAGGAAATCAAAACACTTCGGAATCATGACAGCAAGACAACCTCAAGAAAGTCTTTTATCAAGTGTTGATAGTTTATGCAAAGCACTGTCAGACTGTACCAGAGCGGAAACACAGTAATTTATCCTTCTATATCTTCATGCACCAGATGATACTCATATTCAAGCAACAGCACTTTCTGTGTCAATAAACAGTAACACACAACATGGACGAATTATGGCTGACATTTGTTTCATACGTGCAGCATTTGCAGTGATTTGCTTATATTTTATATTATGTATAGGAAACAGTATGTTCTCATTTTTCTCCATTTGAAACCCAAGAATTACATTACTTGTAATAGACCTTGAATACAAAAGTTGGCCAATGAATGATTTGTTTGAAATGGTTAGAGTTTAAAATCACAGATTTCTCTGTTTCTATTAGTCACTCTGTAAATGCAAATAGGATGAGGAGCAGAAACCCAAAATTTTGCTATTAACAGTTTTATCCACCAGTATGTTGCCTTCTCCCTTTTCTAGATACTGTACCTGGTAATAAGCCTGAGGCAAAAACTGCTTGTCTCTAGTTGCTTCTAAACAGGTTCTGTTCAGTCACTTCTTCACAATGACCTTTGCAGGTTTCCTCATTCTCCTGATGGCAGCCTATTGGCAGAACTGGGCAAGGAGCTTTGGAGAAAAGCTAAGAACATTTCTGTTTCATTTAGGACTGGATTCCCAAAAGTACAGTAACTTCTTTTAGCTTCTTACTTCTTACAAGCCCCCACAGGGAAATACTGTATTGAATATTTTATTAAAATATTTTCTTTGTATTCACCGTAGTTTTGTAATTTCTCTTTCACAATATTATCCCTGGTCAAAGCTCAAGGGGAAAAAAAAACATTTTTAGAGGCATGTGAAAGAGATATCATACAGTGATAGTACCTCTCAGATCTTCTTGTCTTGAAATTGTTTATTCCAAGGGCACTACATTTTTTTGTTTCATTTTGGTTTTATTTCCTTCCAAGATTTGAAATGTTTTCTTAGCTCTTCTATCTGAGCCTGGTATATCATGTAAATCTTACATTTTTTCTTTGAATCTCCAACCTCCCATCTTAAAACTATAATTCTTTCCTGAATTCAGGCCTGGCATACATAGGTTTAGCTTTATTTCACTTGCTAAAATGAGATTTTTTTAAATCAAAGCTTGATTTAATCATCCTGAGCTCCTGTTTCTTCAAAGAAGGGATGAGGGCACAAAGACAAGCACTTAATTGAGAAGCTCTGGGTTTATTCTATTTCACATCAGAAACATCAGAAAGCTGAGCTCTTGTACAGCCTTTTACACAGAGTTGGAGATTTTATTTTACTTCATTTATGAAAATTTGAAGTAGGCAGGTAATCATGAATATATTAAAATCCTAAATTAAACAAAAGACTCATGATTCTAACCAGATGAATGGAAATCGTTTGTCAGGTTACTGAGTTAATCATTTCTGAACAGTTCTAAACACTCCTTTGAACTCCAGACTCATGTAGCAAGCAGGTACTTGAAGCTCCACCTGGTTACCCAATATGCATTTAAAACATGCCTAAAACCAAACACTCCATTTCCACTAACAAAACCTATCCCTTACCACCACTCTTTATTCCAATCAGGCCAAAACCTTGGAATCATACTTGACACCTCTCTTTCATACCTCACATGGCATCCATTAGCAAAACCTATTAGGTCTGCAGTCAAAACACATCCAGAATATGACCAATTCTCTCTACCTCTACCACTTCCTCCATTGTCCAAGCTGGGTAACTCATTACCCAGTATATATGGATGCAGCTATGCCAATTGTTAAAATATTAAACCATTTTTTAAAAGGATGCCAAAGAAAATAATCTATCTTAATAAGACTTAGCCCAACGGAGGCTTCAGTGGTTGGTATCAGACTTTGTAGCAGTTCTGGTACAGATGCAGGTCCCCCACTCTCACCCTGAGGCAGCTGAGCAGCTGAGCAGACCCAAAAGGCAGCTGCCACACCAACAATTAGAATATGTATAATGCTTGCCTGCTGCCGGATGACAAGCCAAAACTAGCAGAGGTGACACAGGTTACAGGGTAGGTAGTGTTGGGCATAGTCAGTGGGACTGAAACGCAGGATTTTTGAGTCCAAGTGATACAGAATTCCCTGGTGCGGGGGCAAATCTAGCTAAGAAGCATGAGCAATTCTCCCAACCCCCTTCCAGCTGCAACCAAATGCTAAGTGCCAAACACCTGATGACCATCAGTTCAATGGGGAAGTCCATCAAAGAGTTCGATGGGGCCTCCTATGTCAAGTCATGGCTCAGGCAGGGACATCATTTAGCTGGTGACAGCCACATTAAAGAAAAGATGACATTTATAATTCCTAAAAATATACAAACATTTTAGAGTAGTACAATGATTTGAGAACCCACATTTGTTAAAATATATTTAACTGGCTAAAAAGCCTCAGGAACTATTTAATTTAGTTTTAGGAAACAGAAAGACGTGTGTGTGTGTGTGTGTGTGTGTGTGTGTGTGTGTGTGTGTGTAATTTTGACTTATGTATTGAATTTAAGTATTATTTTATATTAAATATTTAGAGTCTTCACATCCACCCTAGTCTTCATACAGCAGCCACAATATTCTTTTAAATAATACTACATCACATCTCTGCTTAACCTCCTGTCACACCTCCCATGGCTTTCCATTTTTCTAACAATGGAACCAAAATCTTTCCCAAAGCCCATAAGCCACTACATCCCATCATTCTTCCCTCAACCATTTCCATTCTCTACCACACTGGCCTTGCTGTTCTTTGAAAAGAAGCCATACATATTTTTTCATATCATGGGTTTTTTTCTACTTAGAGCATTATCACCAGAAAGCCTCATGGGCCTCTCCTGTCATTATTTAGTGACTGGAGTGCCATCTCATGAGACAATAAAGTATTATGGTTAAGGAAATAGACTGAACCCAGACTCTCTTAATTTAAATTCCAACACTTATCATCTGTGAGGTCTTGAAAAATTAATTTTTGCCTCATTTCCCCCATGCATAAAAGCAGAATAATTACAGTACCTACTTCATAAGATTTTGTAAAGAGTAAGTGAGTTAACGTGTATAAAGGGCTAAGAAGAGTTTAATTTGTTTGCCTAGAACAAAAACTTGAAAGGAAGGACTGCCTTGAAATTAGTTACGTTCTTAGTAAATGAGTAACCCAACCCATTACATTTGTTCTCTAGCACAAAGACAAAAGATCCTTGCAGTGCAAATCTAATCTCTTAAATCTGCAGCAAAGATTTTATGTCTGCCCACTTCCAGTTATTATGTTTCTTAATTCTTTGACACCTGCCACTTGCCTGTCATCATATAGTATAATGTGTAAAACACTATAATGTATAAAAGAAAACATTTTACATACAGAGGCTATTTCTGGCTTTACATATATATCATTCATTTATTCATCTGGAATATATTTTCAATGTCTGACACTTACCATCTGGCAAAAATAGCTAGGTGTGTTTCTTTTTATTAAAAAAAAAGACCAGAAATTTATAGACAAGGTAGGTGCTGATTCTGCTCTTAAGTAATCTAAGATGCAAATATGAGGAAACACTGGCTTATATAACAGAATTACAGAAAAGATGGGTGCCTGGGTGGCTCAGTTGGTTAAGTGTCCAACTCTTGGTTTCAGCTCAGGTCATGATCTCACAGTTCATGAGATCGAGCCCCATGTCAGGCTCTGCCCTGATGGCTTGGAGCTTGGTTGGGATTCTCTCTTTCCTTCTCTCTCTGCCTCTCCCCAACTCACACTTGCTCTCTCTCCCCAAAATAAATAAATAAACATTTAAAAAAGAATTACAGAAAAGACACTTCCATCTCAAAATCAAAGTTAAGACCTACTCCTAGTTACTAAGCAGGCATGGGGAGACAACAGAAGATGCAGAGCTGTTGCACGTATGGCTTTGCTGAGAGCTGCGTGAGAAACTAGAACATTGTTCATCCTTAGAACTACCATTTTTTCCTGCTTTACCTTATTCCAATATCAGTTTTATTCTACAATTTCTCATCATTTGCCACTTGGCTCAAGACTTTCTCTGAGTAAAAATCTTGTTTCCCAAGCCATAGACAGTTCTAAATACCCCTGGCCAAGTTTTTTGGCACATAAGTTTCTCAGAACCAGCAGTGACTTAAAGAAATGACCTCAGTTCCCAAAGTCCAGCTCCCAGAGAAGTTGCTAGCCATTTAATCGACACAAGGCAGTATTCTTTTCCTTCCATTGATATGAATCATTTTTGTTGTTGTTGTTTAATAATTTGGTATTTAAGAAACAAGAAGTTTCCTCCTTAAAAGTAAATTAATTATAGATAAAGAAGAATGACAAGTTATCTACATCTCTTGGGGTTCCCACTCTCAACTTTTTTCATTTTCAGCATGTAGAAGGTAGAGGCAGATCTGAAATTAGTGTCTCTAAGGACCAGTGCATTAAAATAACCATAACAAATCCTACAGGCTGTTTAAGAGGAAATCCAAGGGCCATGCTCTTCCCATGATCTTTACGCACAATTCTCATCAATGGTGATGGGAATTTCCCCACAGACCTAGGAAGGAAGTGGCTCTAATTACACCCCTTGATAATTTACTGCACAGATTCATGTTTAAGTTCATGAAAATTTTAATCAGCCTTTAACTTCAGATCAAAATATCATATTGGAGCCAAATTTCATGTCAGATCATTCACATCTTCATTAGTACTCTTTTTGATTGTTGTCCTAGTTCTCATGAAGATTTTCTTGGCAGTACTGTATGACACCCTTCCCCCCAACTCTAATACTCTCTGGGGTAATTTAAATGAAACTTTTACTTTGCACAGTGTTTATTTTAATCACTTGAGAAAACAAAATATTAAGGCTGGATTTCTACATACTATTGGATTACTTTGGTTTGAATTAAATAAATATTGAAAATGTAGAGGATAAAATAGTTATCTGTAAAAGTGAAATTAAAATAGACTTTTCATTGGAAAAAAAGGCTTCAATTATTTATCATTGACTGTTGATAAAAGCCCACATTCTTTAAGCATGATACTCAAGGCTCTTTGTGGTCTGAGTCCAACACATCTTTCCAGCCTCATCTCCCAGCTTCCATTTTCAATTCTGCGCCCCTCCTCAACACCTTATACTGTTTCAAGTTTATTGAATGTTTCATTCAGTCTCCCACACAAGTCTGCAAGTCTCTGAGGTTGAAATCTGTGCTTTTTCTCTTTTTTTAATGTTTGTTTATTATTGCGACCAAGAGAAACAGAACATGAGTAAGGGAGGGGCAGAGAGAGAGAGAGACACTGAATCTGGATCTGGCTCCAGGCTCTGAGCTGTCAGCACAGAGCCCGACACGGGGCTTGAACTCATGAACCGTGAGATCATGACCTGAGCCAAAGTTGGCAGCTTAACCGAGTCGCCCAGGCACCCCAAATCTGTGCTTTTTCTATCCACCTTAACTATAGCTCTTACAAAGCCTTTTCAAATCCTCTATCTTAATTACGTTTTCATTCCCATAATGTGTGCCTCTGTTTATTGGTCATTTCATAATAACTGGTATGATACAGTGTTTTGATATCATATTCATCTCTCCTAACTAGATTAAAAGCATTCTGCTCCCAAACTACTTACCACAGTGCTTGCCTAAAATAAATGGCAACAGTAAATTGATAGTGACCTTCTCCCAAATCTATTCTTATTTTCCTAGCAACAGAGCTGTTTAGCTAGTGATACTACCTTCCCCATACTCTGTTGCAGGTAGTTGTGGTCACATGCTTAATCGGGGTCAACAGCCAATGGACAGAAGTCAGTGGACTTCTTCTCTTTCTTGATTTTAAGAAATCCTGAGCTTAGGGTCATCTGGATGGCTCAGTAGGTTGAGCGTCCGACTTCAGCTCAGGCCATGATCTCACGGCTCATGAGTTCGAGCCCTGCATCAAGCTTGCTGCTGCTGTCAGTTCAGAGCCTGCTTTGGATCTTCTGTCCCCACTCTTTCTGCCCCTTTCCCACTTGCACTCTCTCTCTCTCAAAAATAAATAAATCTTAAAAAAAATTCTGAGCTTATAAAATGAATGACACAAGAAAAAACAAATGTTGGCAAGTATGTGGAGAAAGGGGAACCCTCTTGCACTGCTGATGGGAATGCAAATTGGTGCAGCCACTCTGGAGAACAGTATGGAGGTTCTTCAAAAAGCTGAAAATAGAACTACTCTATAATCTAACAATTGCACTATTAGGTACTTACCCAAAGGTTACAAAAATTCAAAGGAGTATATGCACCCCAATGTTTACAGCAGCATTACCAAAAATTGCCAAACTATGAAGAGAGCCCTAATGTCCATCAATTGATGAATGAGTAAAGAAGAGGTAGTATATATATACAATGGAATACGATTCAGCCATCAAAAAGAATGAAATCTTGCCATTTGCAGCAGCGTGAGTGGAGCTAGAATATATTATGCTAAGCAAAATAATTCAATCAGAGAAAGACAAATATCATATGATTTCACTCACATGTGGAATTTAAGAAACACAACAGATGAAGATATGGGAAGGTGGGAAAAGAGAAGAGATGGAAACAAACCACAAGATCTCTTCATGATAGAGAATAAATTAAAGGTTGGTGGAGGGAGGTGGATGGGGGGTGGGCTAGATGGGTGACAGGTATTAAGGAGGTCACTTATTGTGATGAGCACTGAGTGTTGTATGTAAGTGATGAATCACTGAATTCTAATCCTGAAACCAATATTGCACTGTACATTAACTAACTGAAATGTAAAATTTTTAACATGTTCAAATAAATAACTAAATAAATAATAAGAAAAAATTCTGAGCTTATATTTCTCTACCTTCTTTTTCCTTCCCATGGACCAGATACATATGTGGTGGAAATCAGCTTTCAACAGGCTAATGATAACAAAACCCAAGGAGCAAAAAGATGGAAAAAACCTGTGACACTAAATGACTTTGTGGAATACAGTCACACTAGCCTGGATTATCTACCTCTAGACAGTTAGTTACACGAGAAATAAAGAAATATATACATATATATAATTTTAGTGGGGTTTTTTTAGTTTTTCAAAATTTGCTTGTTTGTATATTTTACTACTACACTCAAGCTTAGCTTTTATCCTAAATAATACAATGCTAAATTAGAGCAAGTGGACTCACAACCCACAGAATAGCAAAGGATTTGCCATCCTAATATGTTACAAAAGGCTCATATCTATCATTTATATAGAACTTTTACAAATGAATAAAAAAATACACACAGTCAAATATAAATAATTGGCAAGCGACTTGAAAAAGCATACCACAAAAGAGAGACTCTAAAATGCCAACATATATATCAAAACATGTGCAATTTCACTAGAAACCAAAAATGCAAATGATAACCACAATGCAATACCATTTTATACCACCAGAAAATTTAATCCGAAAAAACTAAAAGCAAGTGTTAGAGGCTAATTATATAACAATAAAAGGGTCAACACATCAAGAAGACATAACAACTGTAAATATTTATGTGCCCAACATTGAGTATATAAGTTTGTAATATATAAATATAATATAAATATATAATACATAAAGCAACACTGTCAGAGCTAAAAGGAGAAATAAACAGTAATATAATAATGGTTGGAAACTTTAATACCCCACTCTCAACAATGGATAGATCATATAGGCAGAGAACCAATAAGGAAACAACATTTGAACACCACAGACCTAAGACATATACAGAACATTCTATCCAACAACAGCAGTACACATTCTTCTCAAGTATACATTGAACATTTTCTAGAATAATCTATATGTTAGGTCACAAAACAAGTCTTAGCAAGTTTAAGATCGAAATTATACCAACTATCTTTTCTTATCACAATGGCATGAAAATAGAAATAAAAAGAGGAAAACTGAAAAATTCATAAACATATGGAAATTAAACAACACTATCCTAAACAACTAATAGATCAAAGAAAAATTAAAGATGATATAAAAGTTTCTTTTTTTAATTAAAAAAAATTTTAATGTTTATTTTTGAAACACAGAGAGAGAGAAAAAGCATGAGGTGGGGGAGGGGCAGAGAGAGAGAGCAAAACACAGAATCTGCATCAGGCTCCAGGCTCTGAGCTTTCAGTACAGAGCCTGATATGGGGCTTGAACTCATGAGCCATGAGATCATGACCTGTGCCAAAGTCAGACACTTAACCAACTGAGCTACCCAGGTGCCCCAGAAATAAGTTTCTTGAGACAAATGAAAATGGAAACACAACATACCAGAAATTATAGGATACAGCAAAAGCAGTTGTAAGAGGGAAGTTCATAGCAATAAACATCTATATTAAGAAGCAAGAAAGTTCCAAATAAACAACCTAATTCTATCCCTTAAGGACCTAGAAAAATAAAAACAGAGTCCAAAGTAAGCAGAAGAAAGTAAATAATAAAGATTAGAGGCAAAATAAATAAAAATAGAGAACAGAAAAGCAATAGAAAAGATAAACCAAACTAAGAGTTGGTTCTTTGAAAAGATGAACAAAATTGACAAACCCTTAGCCAGACTAACTAAGGAAAAAAGAGAAAGGACCCAAATTAACAAAATTATAAATGCAAGAGAAAACATGACAACTGATACCATGGAAAATCAAGGATCAGAAGAGGCCACTATGAACAACTATATACCAACAAACTGGACAACCTGGAAGTAATGGAAAATTTTTTAAAAATATACAACTTATTGGGCCACGTGGGTAGCTCAGTTGATTGAGTGTCTGATTCTTGATTTCAGTTTAGATCATGATCCCAGGATTGCAGGACTGAGCCCCGCATTGGGCTCCACACTGAGAGTGGAGTCTGCTTAAGATTCTGTCTCTCCCTCCCTTTGCCCTTCTCCCTGACTCGTGCTCTCTCATATATATATTATATATAATATATATATATTTATTAATACTGAATCAGGAAGAAATAAAAAATCTAAATACAAATTACTAGTAGAGAGATTGAATCAGTAATCAAAAATCTCTCAATAAAGAAAAATCCAGTATCAAATGGCTTCACTGGTGAATTTTAGCAAATATTAAAAAAATTAACACCACTCATTCTCAAACTCTCCCAAAGAATCAAAGAGGAAAGAACACTCTAAAATTCATATTCTGGGGCACCTGGGGGTGGCTCAGCCAGTTAAGCTTCAGACTCTCTGTTTCAGCTCAGGTCATGATCTCACTGTTTCATGAATTTGAGCCCTGCATCAGGCTCTGTGCTGACAGTGAGGAGCCTCTTGGGATTCTCCCTCTCCCTCTCTCCCTGCCTCTCCCCCTCTCACGCTGTCTCTGTCTCTTTCAAAATAAATAAATAAATAAATTTTAAAAAATTAAAATTCATTTTCCAAGGCCAGCATTATCCTAATACCAAAACCAAAAAAGGACTCTACTAGAGAAGAAAAGTATAAGCCAATACACTTGACGAATGTAGATGCAAAAGTTATCAATAAAATACAAGCAAACTGATTTCAGCAGCACACTAGAAGGATCATTCACCATGATCAAGTAGGATTTATCCCTGGGATGCAAGAATGGTTCAACATACACGAGTCAATCAATGTGATACATCAAATTAATAACAGAAAGAAAGAAAAGAATCATATGATTATCTCAATAACAATAAACAGAAAAAAAAGCATTTGAAAAACATTCAACATTCATTCATGATAAAAACTCAACAAATTAGGCACAGAAGGAACATATCTCAACATAATAAAGGTCATATATGACAAGTCCACAGCTAACATCATACTCAATAGTGAAAGGGTGAAAGCATTTCTTCTAAGATCGGGGAGAAGACAAAGGTGCTCACTCTTACCACTCCTATTCAACATAGTACTGGAAGTCCTAGCTAGAACAATCAGGAAAGAAAAAGAAATAAAATGTATCAGAATTGGAAAGGAAGAAGTAAAGCTGTCACTATTAGAAGACAAAATGAAATTATACAGAGAAAATCTTTAAAATGTTTTTATATATAAAAATCCATATATAAAGAATACATTTATGTATAAAAAAATCTTAAGTTCAACCAAAAAAACCTGTTAGACATAGCCATGACTTCCATAAAGTTGCAGGATACAAAATTAACATACAAAAATTAATGGCATTTCTATATACTAACAACAAAATTTCCAAAAATGAAATCAAGAAATTGAATCAATTTACAAATATCATAAAAAACAATAAAATATTTAGGAATAAATTTAACTAAGGAGGTGAGAAATGTCTATGCTGAAAACTACATGACATTGATGAAAGAAATTGAAGAAGACACAAATAAAGGGAAAAGTATCCTGTGTTCATGGATTGAAAGAATTAATATAAAAATGTCGATACTACAGAAAGTCATATGTAGATTCAATGCATTCCCTATCAAGATTCCAATGGCAATTTTTACAGAAGTAAACAAACAAAAAAAATTCTAAAATCAATATGGAGCCACAAAAGATCCTGCATAGCCAAAGAAATCCTGGGGGGGGGGGGGAGGGAAGGAACAAAGCAGGAGGTATCATTCTTCCTGATATCAAGCTTTACTATAAAGTTCTAGTCAGCGGGGCATCTGGGTGGCTCAGTCGGTTAGCGACGGACTTCTGCTCAGGTTATGATCTCATGGTTCATGGGTTCGAGCCCCGCATCAGGCTCTGTGCTGACAGCTCAGAGCCTGAAGCCTGTTTCAGATTGTGTCTCCCTCTCCTCTGCCCCTCCCCCACTCGTGCTCTGTCTCTCTCTGTCTCAAAAATTAAAAAAAAAAAGTTCTAGTCACCAAATTAATATTACACTAGCATAAAAACAGAAAAATAGACAAATGGTACAGAATCAAGAACTCAGAAATAAACCCACTATAAATGCAGTCAACATGTTTGAAAAGGACCCAGGAATACTCAATGGAGAAAAGACCATCTTTTCAATAAATGGTTCTGAGAGAATTGGATAGTCACATGTAAAATAATGAAACTGGACCCATATCTTATACCACTCACAAAAATTGACTCAAAATAGGTTAAATACTTGAATGTAAGAGATGAAACCATGAAACTCATAGAAGAAAACGTAGGAACAAAGTTTCTTGACATGGGTCTTTGTAAAGATTTTTTTGGATATGACTCCTAAAGCATAAGCAACAAAATAGAAAATAAACAAGTAGGGCCACTAAAAAGCATTTGCACAGCAAAAGAAACCATCAACAAAATGAAAAGACAACCTACAAAATGGGAAAAGTATACACAAATCATATATCTGATAAGGGGTTATATCCAAAATATATGAAGACCTCATACAGCTCAATAGAAAACAAACAAAAAACCCAATTTAAAAAAATGGGAAAAGTACCTGAATAGACATTTCTCCAAAGAAGATATACAAAAAATCAACAGGTACATGAAAAGATACTCAACATTACTAGACATTAGAGAAATGCAAATTAAAATCACAATGAGATATCACCTCACACATTTTAGAATGGCTATCATCAAAAAGACAAGAAATGATAAATGCTGGAGTAGATGTAGAGAAAAGGAAACCCCCGTGCACTGTTGGTAGGATTGTAAATTGGTGCAGCCACTATGGAAAACAGTAGGAGGATCCTCAAAAAATTAAAAATAGAACTACCATGTGATCCAGCAATTCCACTACTGGAAATATATCCAAAGGTGATGAAAATACTAATAACTTGAAAAGATATCTGCACCTCCATGTTTAAAGAGCATTATTTATAATAGACAAGACATGGAAACAACCTAAATGTCCAATGGTGGATGAATGAGTAAAGAAGTTCTGATATATATATTCAATAGAACTGTATTCAGCCATAGGAAATGAGGTAATACTACCATTTGTGACAACACTGATGGACCTTGAAGCCATTATGCTCAGTGAATGAGTCAGACAGAGAAAGACAGGACACTGTATGATTTTACTTATATATGGAATCTTTAAAAAACAAAAAAACAAATTCCTAAAAAAAAGAGGTCAAACTTGGGGTTACCAGAGGCAGGGGTGAAGGGAAGGGAAATCAGAGGAGGGTGGTCACAAGTTACAAACTTCCAGTTATAAGATAAAAACTAGAGGGGCGCCTGGGGGGCTCAGTCGGTTAAGCGGCCGACTTCAGCTCAGGTCATGATCTCACAGTTCCTGGGTTCGAGCCCCACATCGGGCTCTGTGCTGACAGCTCAGAGCCTGGGGCTTGCTTCAGATTCTGTGTCTGTCTCTCTCTCTGTTCCTCCCCCACTCATGCTCTGTTTCTCTCTGTCTCAATAATAAATAAAAACATTAAAAAAATTTTTTAAAGATAAATACTAGGGCAGTTATGTATAACATATATTTAAAACTGCTGTATGATATATAGGAAAGTTATGAAGAGAATAAATCCTAAGAGTTCTTCTCACAAGTTGAAAATTTTTTTCTTTGTTCTTTTTTTCTTTCCTTTCTTTTCATTGTATCTAGAGGCAAAGATGATGCTAGCTAAACATATTGTGGTAATCATTTCACAATATATGTAAATCAAACCATCATGATATATGCCTTAAGTGTATACAGCAATGTGTCGATTATTTCTTAATAAAAATGGAAGAAATATTTTTAAAAATGTGTGATATGCTGGGCACCTGGGTGGCTCAGTCGGCTGAGTGCCCAACTTTAGCTCAAGTCATGATCTTGTGGTTCATGAGTTCGAGCCTCACATCGGGCCTTGCTGCTGTCAGCACAGAGCCCACTTTGGATCCTCTGTCCCCCTCTCTCTCTGCCCCTCCCCCGCTTACGCTCTCTCTCTGAAAAAATAAATAAAACATTAAAAAAAATTTTAAAGGGGCACCTGGATGGCTCAGTTGGTTAAGCCTCTGACTTCAGCTCAAGTCATGATGTCGCAGCTCATGAGTTTGAGCCCCACATCAGGCTCTGTGCTGACAGCTCAGAGTCTGGAACCTCCTTCGAATTCTGTGTCTCCCTCATTCTGTGTCTCCCTCTCTCTCCACCCCTCTCTTTGTCCTCTCTCTCTCCCTCTCTCTTTCTCAAAAATAAATAAACATTAAAAAAGATTTTTTTTAATTTTAATGAGTGATATGCAACATTCCCACCAAAATTATGTTACTATGGGACTTGGGGCTAGGAGAATTTCCTTCCAGGTTGGTGAACACATCCACATGCTAGAGAGCTGTGTATCCCAACTTCACAGGGACAGAAACTCCTGTGTGTAGAACCCTGAAGTCCTTATTACCCTAAATAATCCAACCCTTCATCTAGCTGCTCCTCTGTATCCTTTATTGGATCCTTTATTATATAAAAACCAGTAAATATATATCAAAACAAAAAACAAATGTTGGGGAAGATGAGGAATTTACATATACTACTAGTCAAAGGCTATTTTGCCATTAGTACCTTAAAGGACTGTTTGATAGGATCTTCTAAAACTAAATATAACAAACTTTATGATTCAGCAATTCCACTTTGGGTATATTCTCATAGGCTTGTGTATGAATGTTTATAGTATCATTATTATAGCCCCAAACAGGAAACAACCCAAATGTTTAACTATAATAAGATGAATATATAAATTGCAGCACAGTTATATGATAAAATTCTATAGCACAATAAGAATAATTAATTTACAACTCCTCACATTGGAAGATATGTCATAAACACAATGCTGAGCAAATCAAAAGAGTTAAAAACAGCCAACACAACTCTGTGGTGTTTACAAGTCAGGATGTCATTTACCTTTGGAGGGCAAAGGGCAAAGGGTAGTACCTGGAAGATGGCATGAGGGGGCTTCTGTTAAGGTTTTGTTTCTTGAACAGTGTGCTAATTACTTTGGTATATTTACCTTGGGAAAATTCATTGAGCTGTACATCATAACTTGCGCACTTTTTTATATCCACAGTTGCATTCAATAAAATTTAAAAAAATTTAAGCATGCAAAATACATTGAAGAGAAAAAGAATAAGGGGCAAAAAAATGAATATCTTAAAACTAATCAACATTGATAGAATTCTACTTTTCTAATTATGTGGTAAATGCACTGAATTTTTCTAGATTGACTATCAAAAGATCCTATAAAATTGTTATTTAAAAGGCACTTAATTCCATTGGTATCATAATCTACTAGATTTATAGCTCATGCTGGACCCTGAATACAATCATTCATTTAATTATTATTTATTTATCAGCTACTCAATGTCAGACACTGTGTTAAACTGTGGGAACACAAATGATAATGAAATCATCACAAGGTGCCTACAGTCTAACAGCTTACATTTAATTATATTATTGCTAAGTTATTGTATATATAATACATACTATACATATATATTACATGTATTATATATACATAATATATAGCTTTATATGACATATTTAACATATAGAATACATATGACATATGACATATATTGTATATGTATCATAGGGCTATATAGTATATATAATTATACATAGTAATTATATCATATAAACAATTATATATAATTACAATATAGCAATTATTTATTTTATATAACATATTTCATATAGGGTTATTTTGAGGATTTAGAAAGAATTTGTGTTCAGCACAGTTTATTTCCTCAATGAATCTTTTTTTTAATGTTTATTTATTTATTTTGAGAGACTGCACACATATGCACTTGCACAAGTAGGGGAAAGGCAGAGGGAGAGGAAGAGAGAGAATCGTAACCAGGCTCCACACTCAATGTGGGGCTCAAGGCAGGACTACATCTCACAGCCATGAGGTCATGACCTGAACTGAAATCAAGAGTCAAACACTTAACTGACTGAGCCACCCAGGTGCCCCAGCCCTCAACAATTCTTAAGCATATCATTATAATTACTATTATTTTGGCAGCAGCAGGAATGGCACGGTGGTGCTCCCACAGTAGTGTTAACCAAAGGAAGAAGAGAAAAAGAATCTCTAGCAGAAAAGGCACTAAGAAACCATGAAAAGGTAAGAACAGTAGATTTATTCTAGAACATCGTTAGGCCTCTTAACATAACCACTGTGACTGCACAGGAATACGATGAAGGTGCATCCCATCTTCCACTAAAGACACTGAAAATTGCTACTAAGCCATCAGCTCCTAAAGTCCCTCCTCCTCCCCAAGTTGTGTGTCTAATTCCACAAACATTCATATCTTAGACCTGAGTGTTTAAAGGCAGAGAAGGAAATATAAAGGCTATCAAAACTCTTCTCACATTAATCTCCTTCTTTATGTCAAAGGTAACAGACACATACACAGGTTAAGTGGCTTAGGATCATAGAATCATGAAAACACTGAGTTAGTATGAGTAGGATGTTTAGGGCAAAACGATAAGCCATGCCTAAAGCTGGTCCTCTTGTCACTGATGTAAGAAAAAAAATTAAATCAGAATTAATTTACTACAGTCCCATAAATAAGAGATCTTTTTATCAGTGGGAGAGAAACCCCAAGGAATCCCTGGAAAATGTAAGGAAGATGAAACAGAGTTGCTGGGAAAATCAGTCAGAGCTGAGTCATATTACCCAGATTCACCTAAAAGAAGGTAGAGAGTCTGTAGTTTTGCAACAAAAGTCAGGAAATACCCAAAGTTCAGAGACATCTGGGGCTGGAAACAGAAGCAGGAGCAGACAGTGATATTGGGACAGTGTGGGGCTGTGCAGATGCATGATACTCTGCAGACAGACAATGATTGGTACTGTAAGTAACCAGGCATCCGTTACCTGAGATTTCTAGTGAGGCCATAGGAGATTTGGGCCTGCAGCTACTTTGGACCATCACAAGTGAAACGAAGAGAAAGAAGAGGATCTTTTTAATTCAAGGTTTAAAAGTTTTATTCAATGCCCTTTGAAGTTTCCTAACAGCTGGTCACAATTTATGTTTAAAGATTATGTATATTGATATACTTTTTTGAAAGATCACAATTTTGGCATTTTCTAAAGGAACTACATTTGATACAGACATTGAATCTGTCTGTAACAGGAACGTAACTCAAGTTACTATATTTCCATTTTAGGTGGGTCTACATTAGGCAGAAAGGATTTCTGGTATACCTGTGTTCTTTGCAGTTGAATGATATTACCCTGCATTTTGGAGAAATTGTGAGATGATACCAAGACTAAAACTAGGTTGTCCAGGAACTGCAGTAGCCACGGACATGTGCGTCATAATAGAAGCAATGTACAGAGAAACACATAGAGAGAGCTTAATCTGGAATGCTGGAATGGCAAATATCATAAATATAACAAAGAACAAGTGTTCAGTTAACACATGGAATTTATCAAATTTAAATAAAATTTCTGGCATTTGAATCAAAGATTTTCTGTGTGCTTATTCAAAATAAAATTATTTTGTCCCTGATTTCCTTTTGCAAATTACCAGTAAAGTCAATTGTATTTCATCGGGGGAAAATGTGACTCTTTTCCCTTTTTAACTTACTAGAGAAATTTCAAACATATGCAGAAATGAAGAGAATAATATAATGAACTACACTTATTCATTAGCCACCTCAATAATGACCAACTCAGGACCAATCATGTTTCCTCTTTTACCTCCCTATGCTTCCTTGTCTCCTCTCCTTGTTTGAAGGACTCCCAGAATCATATACTTTTATCTACAGATATTGTTACTACATATCTAAAAAGATATAGAGGGTGCCTGTGTGGCTTAGTAGGTTAAGTGTCCAACTCAATTTTGGTTCAAGTCATGATCTCACTGTTCATGAATTCCTCACTGACAGCATGTTGCCTGTTTGGATTCTCTCTCTCTCTCTCTCTCTCTCTCTCTTTCTCAAAAATAAATAAACAAGCTTTAAAAAGATATAGAATCTTTACAAACAATTATCACACCCAGAACAAAACTAACAACATGTCTCTTCATGTCATCAGTATCTTCCAAAATTAGTATTGCCACAGCCAGGGTAATGCTTATCCTCAGTATCAATTAGAAGTAAAAATTGGAAGAAAAGAAAAGTTTATATATATCCAATAACACTACAGGTAGCAACAAGGAGATTAGAATTATTGAGCAGGGTATAGAATATCTAGCCCATCAAGAGACCATAAGTGGTAGAGACTAGTCAACGAGGGGAACCTGGGTGGCTCAGTTGGTTAAGCATCTGACTCTTGATTTCAGCTCATGTCATGATCTTGTGGTTCGTGAGATGGAGCCCCACATCAGACTGAATGCTAACAGCACAGAGCCTGGGATGCTCGCTCTCTCTTCTCTGCCTCTCCCCCAACTCGCACGCTTTCTCTCTCTGTGTCTCAAAATAAATAAATAAACATAAAAAAGACTAAACAAATTCAGTTAAAGTCAAGAATATAAAAAATAAACAAATACATAAAACAGAGAGGGAAATGGCAGAAATAAAATGAATTATATCAATGTAAGAGAGATGCCTCTGGAAACAGGCACTAATGGGATTCTCACAAATTATACTTGAATTCAGTTTGATATTTTGTTAATTTTTGATAGTCAGATACTATTTACCACTTTCTACTTTTTAAATTCAAGTCATGTTCACATTATGGTCCTTTTAGACCTATTGGATACTCACATGCATGGAACCACTTATTTTACTCCAAAAACAAAAAGGAAAATTCTTTATCATTGATTTTTTTCTTAAAATACTGTGATTTACATTTTCTGCCTTCTACAACTATTAACTGGTACCATCGGACATTATAAATTCCTATATCAATAATTAGCTCCAGAGACAAAGATACCAGTAAAGCCAACAAAGCTGTGGGGGCATCTGGTTGCACCTCTTGACCTGGGGATTGTAAGTTCGAGCTCCACATTGGGTGTAGAGATTACTTTAAAATGTTTAAAATTAAAAATAAATAAATAAATAAGAAAGAAATAAAACCAAGGGAACTGCAAAATCGTTTGTGAATACTTACCACTATTTCTTGTGGTATTTTTTGCCTTTTAATTTAATAGATGAGCTATATATATAATTATAATTGTTTGGCACACTAACTGGATGTAAAGATTAATATAACAAAACTGCATTGCTAAAGAAAATTGTAGTATAATGAACAGATGATGGAAGGTTTAAAATAACAGGCAGAACCTGGCAAGACCACTATTTCAAAAGCTAGAGAGAGCAAGGAGTACAATCAATTCAGAATAAATGACACTGATTCATTTATTCATTGAACACATATTTGTTAAATAAGGAATGGCACTGTGTTAAACAAGTTGGGAACACAGCCATGAGCAAGACGACAACGTCCCTGGCCTCAAGGGGGCGCCTGGGGGCAGTCCACTCAGGGCATGATCTCATAGTTCGTGAGTTCGAGCCGGGTATCCGGCTTTGCACTGAGAGCTCAGAGCCCCAAGCCTGCTTTAGATTCTGTGTCTCCCTCTCTGCCCCTCCTCCACCCATGCTCTGTCTCTCTCTTTCTCAAAATAAAAAATCCCTGGCCTCATGGAGTTTATCATGCTGTGAAGGAGGACAAACAACAAAAAGGTAAAATATACATATATGTATATATATGTACATATATGTATTATATTTTCCTTTATATATAATAAATATAAATATTATAATATATTTTAAACCACAAGATAATTTCACCTAGATATAAAAAGTGATGAAGAAAACAAACAGGGTGATGTACTTGATTGGGTGGGCAAGGGCAACCCTTTAGGTGGGATGATGAAAGAAAGACCCTCTAAAAAAGCACAATTTCTATTGAGGCAGGACAAGTTGTCAGGGAAAAGGCAGTAAGTGCAAAAGCCCAAGACAGGTCTTGTTCAGATAAATAGAACAAAAGTCTTGTGCCTGAGGGGAAGAGCTTTTGGAGAGTTAGAATAAAAGGCCTCCACTTTTATTCTAGAAGCAATGGGGGGGGGGGCATTGAAAGGATTTAAGCAGGGATTATCACAATTTGATCAGTTCAATCTGATGGCTGTGAGCAAATTGGTAAACAAAGGGGCTTGCTGGAGAATAGCAAGAAGGGGTAAGATGAAGTCTTATGGGAGAAATAAATTAGAGGAAGAAGGATGAATTCAGAAAGTAGATTAGGGTCATATTATAGAAGGTTTTGAGTGCTGAGATGGGGAGTATGAATTTAATTTTGAAGGAAAGAAAAGGTTTTTGAGCTTTTGAAACAAAGGATATAATAGTAGTTTTACTTGGGGCACCTGGGTCTCTCAGTCAGTTGAACGTCCGATTTTGGCTCAGGTCATGATCTCCCATTCATGAGTTCAAGCCCCGCATCGGGCTCTATGCTGACAGCTCAGAGCCTGGAGCCTGCTTTGGATTCTATGTCTTCCTCTCTCTCTGCCCCTCCCCTGCTCACGTTTTGTGTCTCTATGTCTCTCAAAAAATAAAATAAAAATCATTTTAAAAAATGAAAAAAAATTGGTTCTACTTTATGAAAACTATAAAGTAGATGGTTTGTTGGATGGTTCAGAGAAAGGAGAGGCACAAAGATCAGACTGAAAGAAATTGTAGTAGCCTAGGCAACAGGTAATGAGGGCTTTAACTAGGATTAAAGTGGGAAGAATGTAAAAAGAGTCAGTTAGATGCACAAGACATTGTGGGAAAGGAAAACTATGAAATTTCAAAGCTGATTTATTGAGAAGACAAGTGTCAACAAGGGATCAAAGAAGACTATGATCTATGTTGTTCTTTTCATCATTCGAAAGATCCAGGATGAAGAGCAGCATGTGTGGGGGGGGGGCACGCATGTGTTTTTATGTGTGTATCTGGAAGGCATCTGTGTAGACAACTCAGATGACACCACAGAAGTGGATATTCCTGCCAGGGAAGAGAAGAGAGAAAATGCTAAGTAGAGCCAGGAAGAAAACTTGCCAAACTTTACTTAGAAAAATAGGAAGAGGGGAAAGTCTGTAAAAAAGATAGAGAAGTGTAAGAAAGACAAGAGAAAAACCTGGAAAATGCATCACAAAAACCCTAAAATAGGAGAACTCCCCAAAGAATGGGAATGAACAATAGTATTGAAGTGACAGAGAAAGTTAGGAAAATAAATCTCTTTGAGTCATTATGGTCATTTTCAAATCATATTTTAAGGTGATTCAACATCCTGATTTGACCCAGATATGTATGTCTCAAGAGGTTTTTCAGAGACTCCATACAGGTATTGATGAACTACTATCAAACACTTGGGAATTTCCATGTTAAGTACATTGGTTCCATATTAGCAGCCAAAGATACCTTGGTGCTTGTCAGACATTGAAGCATTTTCTCACAGGTCAGAGCTTAAAACTAACCCTTTCCCAAGGCAACCTCCAGTTTTCAGAGTTTCAGATGCTTTCCTGGCTGTACTAATGTGTTACCCATCTCATGGAGTCTAAAAGTGGTGGGAGTACGTACATGAAACAGATTACGTTTTCTCCAAGCACTGTCTTATGTATACCATGTCAAATTTCCTTTTACTCATGCTTCCTAGAGTTTTTAAGGCCTATATGAATGCTTAGTCTCATTGTTTAGAGAAGTCTGAAGGTATAAGACTTGCTAGAATTGATTGTGACAATGGAGTGAAGATATTGTGGTATAATGTCCCTGGTGGGAAACAAAATCTGGTAACAAATTTTTGCATAATTTCCAAAAACTTTGTCCGCTTAAAAATTCCAATCATGTATCAGATTAATAACTTCTATTCTCCTGTCACTAGAAAGACTCATAGCTCAGGGGACTGGAAATAAATGAGTGGATGTGGCCTGCTCTTTTTATCTTCCTCTCTCTTCCCTCACTTTGGAGAACTGGCCTATCATTAGGACACTTCCTGCCTCTTCCTTTTTGGCATCATGGGTATTG
Organism: Cryptoprocta ferox; assembly: GCA_028646485.1. Lineage (NCBI taxonomy): Eukaryota > Metazoa > Chordata > Mammalia > Carnivora > Eupleridae > Cryptoprocta > Cryptoprocta ferox. The sequence goes on from CM053571.1 coordinate 81,476,892, forward strand.
GGGAGATAAGAGAGAGTAAGCAATATAGTAGAAAAACATATAACTGGTGCCCAGAATGTTTCCATGTGTTGCTAATGGCCTCTGCCAGTGTCATGTTCTCTTTCAACACGATGTGTGTATTTTTCTTGGGGTGATTATAGCTTCACCATTATATTACCGAGTACCCCCTTCAGTGAGGGATTTCCCAGTCTTCATTCATCTTTTGCTAGTGTTCATGCCTTCACTACCTCTGTATTAGTTATCTGTTGCTGTGTAACTTAATAGCTTAAAGCAACATACATTTATTATCTCAAAGTTTCTGAGGTTCAGAAATCCAGGCATGCCTTAGTTACGTCTTCTGCTTCAAAGTTTCTAATGAGGCCCAAACAACTTTCATCTGAACACTTGGCTGGAAAGCGATTTGCTTCTGAGTTCATGTGGATGTGGGTAGGATTTAGATCCTTATGACCTATTAGATTGAGAGCCTCAGTTCCTGGCTGATTGATGGCCAGTAGCCTCTCTCAGTTCCTTATCACATGGGCCTATTAACATGGTTACATGCTTCACCAAAGCATGCAAGCCAAGAAGGCAATGGAGACAGTCAGCTAGCAAGACATAAATTACAACCTTAGTAATAAAATCCTGAAAGTGACATTTCATCACATTTGCCATATTCTATTAGTTAGAAGCCACAGGGTGTGAATATTAGGAGACTGAGATCATTGGAGGCCATTTTAAAGTCAACCTGCCATAGACATTTGGACCATCCTCTTCCTCCTGCCCCGCCCTCTATTCCTAACTCCTTCATTTGGAGCCTCAGAAAGAACTAAGTTCCACTCTTGCATCCTTCGAAGGCCACAGATAATCTTTCTGGGGTAAGGGGTTACTCTCATTTTCCCAGGGACATTATACCACAATATCTTCACTCCATTGTCACAATCAATTCTAGCAAGTCTTATACCTTCAGACTTCTCTAAACAATGAGACTAAGCATTCATATAGGCCTTAAAAACTCCAGGAAGCATGAGTAAAACTGCCAGAAAGTCACTCATGTGCTCCATGCTGAGAGGCTCATAATTTAGCAAACATCCATCCAGAGAACGAGGTGGCAGTCTTCACACTTTGCAGGCTAGACTTTATAAGGGATTCTCTTGGATCCCTGTCTCATAGAGAACAGGTGGAAAAGCCACAGAACCCTCACTAACATGTGATGTTAGCCATTTTCCCTCTTCCCACAATCGTCTTACATAGGCACAGAAAGTGCAGACAGGTTTGAGACTGGCTGATGGTGGGATATGGCTGGTGGTGTAAATACTAGAGGTGGGGGGGTGAAGAGGCTATGTGCATTCCCAGCATTCAATAGGATATGGGATATGTAGAATTCTTTGACCTCACTGTTGAGCCCCAGTTGCAAATTCTGGGAAAAGAGAAAGTCCTTATAATCATCATCTTACACATGCAAGACTGAGAAGAGCTTTAGGCAGGCACTTCCGAAGCCTTCCCCACACCATCTGCCTAGAATCCAGGACTCTTGTAGCTGATCTAAGTACTGGTTCCATTTCATGTGCATCCTATCACACCATATCTTAATTCACTTCTTTTTTCTTTTTTTTTTCTTTTTTTTTTTGAGAAAGAGAGAAACAGAGCATGAGTGAGGGAGGGGCAGAGAGTGAGGGAAACACAGAAGTCAAAGCAGGCTCCAGACTCTGAGTTGTCAGTGCAGAGCCCAGTGTGGGGCTCTAACTCATTAACCATAAGATCATGACCTGAGCCAGAGTCAGACACTTAACCAACTGAGCCACCCAAGCACCCCAACATTTTTTTCAAAGTGGTCACTTTGTCTATTGTTTTAGTTTAGGATTTGCATTCTCATTCATTCTCTCTCTATTTCCCTCAAGTGAGGCAACTTCATCTACTTCCAAAACTTCAATTATTTGATGACACTGGAATCTAAGCCTGGATTGTATCTTTATTTTTGCTTCTTTATATTTAAGTGCCTATTATCAGAGCAGGCACCTGAGGATTCCTTAGAAATGCCAAGTTATTTCTCATCTTTCAGAGAAGGATGAGGAATTATAGATTCTTTGAAAGTTAAGATTAAAAGGAACCTCTGAGTAAGGCAACTCTCTTTGCTCTGTCGATGAGCATCCTAAAGGTCAAGTCATTTAAGAAAGGGTCAAACCAATTCACCTGGCTTTCAGTATTCTGCCTTCTCCACTGAATAATAATATAGTTGTTCGGGGAAAAAAGGGAGAAATATCAAAATCACACCATATTTATCAAAATTATAGGTATGACATGTATTACACTATTTAAATTATACCATATCACGATGTGATTTTAACTGAATTGCTACATTTTTTAAACTAACTTGAAAAGAGGTCCTAACTTTGCATGTTATAAATGAATTGTGCTACTCTGTTTTATGAGCATTGAAATGAGACCGCATATACAATGCTTACCAAAAGCACTTGCTTCTCCACTTACGATGCTTAGTGACCCATGTTGAGGGTGAGAGGGCAATTGAATCTTCCAGAATCTGGGAAAAGGAACTTTTCTGTTGCATCTGCCAAAAGGGAGACTCCATTTTAGTTAATAAGAAGTTTGTATTAATTCAGCATTTGGATGAGGTCCAAAGTCAGTTGCAATAAATCTTGATAACTACAGCTCATTTCAAGCCAGAGCCAGGCAGTTTGTTTACTTTAAAGGCTTGCTCGATGGGTTACTCCCCTGGGAAAATGACCTTGTTTTCATCTCAGGCCCAAGGGAAGCGTCTTACACTGTGGAATCTTATTCTAGAACATGTCTGGAAAGACAAAATTGCAGCCTATACTCAGCTAGCATCATTCACTGCAATAGAGGGGTTTTTTTTTTTAAATAAAAGTAGGAAGATTGAAAATTTTTAACCCTTTCTCCCTCCTTGCCCCCACCACCAGTCTGAAATCCCAATTGAGAACTGCTGACCTACATTACTGCATTCCCTTTCCCTTCCAGTGCACCACAGATGATAGAGGTCACAACTCCCTTCAAAGGAAACTCAGGTGATTCTACGGGTCCTGAGTGGATGTGCAGCAACGTGAGAGGTAAGCCTCCTGCAGACAACATGGACATCTGGGATGGGCAGAAAGCAAATTTGGACTGATCTTCTATAAATGTGGAACCTGTTGTCACTCTAGGGCACCCTTCTTATTTCCCTCCTCAGCACACTAACAACTAAGCAGGTATTTGCTTTGCTTGCTTATGGTTAGGAAGCAGGCATCTCTTGCACACACTCCTAATTTGTAAATACACCTTGGATGATAACATCTTATACTATTTTATTCATTGACACAAACCTCTGCATTAGTTAGTTTTATTTTACTTTTTCTTAGACACCTCTCTGAGGAAAGAAAACTGCAGACAAGGAGTTTTGTAGCTAGAAAGGAAACATCAGAGGGAAAATTTTGGAGCATCTGACTTCACCTTCGTAAAAGACTTTGGAGGAAAGTTATAAAAATATGGATGTAAGCCATGATCTCACCATCCCCAGAAATCCTTGTGTCTAGAGAGTGAGGAAAGGGGAAGAAAAGACAAGATGAGAAAAAAGGGACAAAGGTACGTAAGAAAGAGTGAAAACAAAATTAGACTAAGTCACTATCTTACCTAGGGCACACCCACCAGGCCACTGAGTTTACACATTGTAAATCATCACTCCATTTCTGGAGTAAGCCTTCCACTGCTGGTTCCTGCAAATACAGTCCTGTCCACCATCTGAGGTCAGGTAAAAATCATGCTGACCAGCACACTTACCAAAGATACATGAAGACTGCAACAGCTTGTCTAGGAGCATGAGAACAGGCACCATGGTAAAAATGCCGAGATGACTCAACGTTGGTGTTGGGTGAAGTAGCCTAGGCTGGAGGATGGCACCCTGTGCAAGAGAGAACCTGTCAGGGATGACAGGCCAGCCTGATGCTTCTGCTGGTGTCATCTACAGGGCAGAGGTGGAAAAGGGAGAATGGAGGATGAGAGGCAACCACCCAAAGCTGCATGCCCAGACTCCTAGACAGGCCTCCCTAAATCACTCTTCAGACATCCAGAACACAAACTCCAAACAGATACCCCAGGCCTAAATAGGAAACAGATCCTCTAGTGCTCCATTCTCTTGGAAAATTTACTCCAGACACCCTGACTGGAAGAATAATCAGAGGAAAAATCAGTACAAGTCCCATATCTTAATGATCAAAAAGAAAAAAGGAGTGACTTACCCATACAAAAAGTATAACACATTCCCAACTACATCAGGTAGGCTGAAAGGCAGGTGGAGTTTTCGTGGGAAAACAGATTTTCAAAAGTAAGTGTTGTCCTATTTAATGTTCTATATTCACAGCATTCAGTGTTTATTAATGTTAAGACACAAATAAATACTATTTTATTTTTTTAAAAAATAGCTTCCTTGGGCACCTGGGTGGCTCAATCAGTTGGGTGTCCGACTTCGGCTCAGGTCATGATCTCGCAGTCTGTAAGTTTGAGCCCGTGTCAGGCACTGTGCTGACTCAGAGCCTGGAACCTGCTTTGGATTCTGTGTCTTCCTTTCTCTATGCCCCTCTCCTGCTCGCACTCTGTCTCTCTCTCTCTCAAAAATAAATATTTTTAAAAAATTTTTAAATAGCCTCTTTATTGAGCTACCCAAATTTTTTCAAGGTCTCGGCAATGCACTTAATGCCTTATGATTTGCCAACTGATAGATGAGATATCAAATAAGTTTTGGCAAGGACCTAACCAGGAAATCTCTCATGTAATCCATGATTGTATCTACTTATAAAGTAATAGCAGAAGACAACAGACTGTCTTTATTTCAAATTTCATAATCCTTGAAAACTAGAAGCTCAATAAAAGAAGTTTGCACTTAAGTAATTTTTAAAAACACATTTTGCTTTTGTGACATTAATGCAAGAGAGGCTCTTCCAAGTAGCTAGAATGTATAGCTTGACATAGAAGATATTGGCCAGCAGCCTCACCTGTAGTTTTTAATACAGAAAGAGAGCAGATAACTGTACTGGGGAGGTATTCTCCTAACATACTACTATTAGTTCAGGTATAGCTTCCTCAGAGAGAGACAAAGAATAGGAGACAATGACTCTCATGGTGATATACTCAATTTTAAGAAAAATTAACCTATAAAAGTAAGGATTTATAAAACAAATGAGTTTAGGGTGATCACTCATGTTACAAACACAATCCCACACAGTGACATCAGCAAAATGGCAGACTAGGAAGCATCAGGCCCTCCTTCTTCACAGAGAAACTGAGTTAACAAATATATACAGACAAAAATAATTCTGTGACCTCTAGAGACCTGTTGAGAAGGTACAGCACCCAGGCCAATGTAAAACCAAGAAGGAATTCCAGGAAAATGGTTAGAAATTTTGCAAGTTTTGCACATCAGTCCACACCTCCCTCCCTATGGGTCATAATGCTAGTGTGGCACAACTGGGAAGGGATTCTCCATAACGGGGTTTTTCCTTCTAGACAAAACAAAAGAATAGCCGATGCATCCAATGTTCTGGCTTGTCTGGGACCTGCCTAATTGGACTGATTTTTGTCTGTCCTGATGCCAAATGCTGACTGGACTGGTAGCATAATATGGAAGCTGCTGGAAACAGGCTTGTACCCAGGCACATCAGAGTACAGTTTCACCTGCAGCCGTCCAGGGAAGCTGGAGCTCAAAAAATGTTTGAGAGGTCCTGGAACCCCTAGCCAGGGTTGATGAAGGCCTTCTTCTGTAGAAAGACAATATGCAAAGACTAGGAGAGGCGGTTTTTTCAAATTCCCAAATCTCAGCAAAAGATTAAGAGGCATACAAAAAAGCCCTGTGAGGAAGCAACAGGTAGAGGCAAGAGAAGTAAGAAATAAAATCAAGGGGTAGTGGGAGGGAATAACAGAAGGCAACCAAGAAACTAGAAAGTGTAAAGGGGCGCCTGTGTGGCTCAGTCAGTTAAGTGTCCGACTTCAGCTCAGGTCATGATCTCACGGTTCTTGAGGTCGAGCCCCATATGGGGTTTTGTGCTGACAGCTCAGAGCCTGGAGCCTGCTTCTAATTCTGTGTGTCCCTCTCTCCCTCTCTGTCTCTCCCTCACTTGTGCTTGCTCTCTCTCTTGCATCTCTCTCTCTCTCTCTCTCTCTCTCAAAAGTAAATATGTAAACATTAAAAACAAACCTAAAAAAAAGAAAAAAAAGAATGAACGTCTAAAAATAGTTCTCATTCGCTAGCTCCTCACTAGCACCCAAAACTAATTATCTGGCCCCCTAACGACTCTCACATTTCTGTTATCTTCCTTCCAGGACACTCTGTGCCGGGATACTGGAGCTACCATCATGGCTTATTTCTCTGTATGGCAGTTGAGAAGTGTGGAAAAAGTTGCTCAAGTCCCAGCAGAGACAGAAAAGTCTGGCAGGTATTCAAAGTATAAAATCTAAATGTATATTCTCAAACAAATGCTATTATTCTTAGAAATTAAATTCCATAACATTGAAAATATTCCCTTATACTTCAGGTAGCTTATGAGATGTAAAAGATTGCTGTTGATGTCCTGCCCAAATCCTTGGAAGAAGGCACCCATCCCTCATCTATTGTGAGCTGGCTGCTAAAAGCTCACCACTACACCTTTCTCCCCGAATTGCCATGGTTTGACAGGAACTACCTTGTATGGAAATGCCTAGAAAATTATAACCTCCCTCTTTAGGGGTAGCCTGTGGCCAATGACTAATTTAGGAGTGTAAAAGCCCAGCCCCTCACTTCAATTTGGCACAATACTGTGGCACATTTTAAACTCTAGAACTTTGCATGGGATTGGTGAGGTCAGACTGTAGATGAAGATCTTTGCTTGGCTTTTCCCCACTGCCCTACTCTGCTTCCCTCAGATTTTTACAGGTTTTTCCTCTGAAAGAACTACTTCAATGACCTGCAAAATAATCCCAAGATCTGGTTCTGCTTCTAGGAACTACACCCAAAACATGGGGAAAATAGATTTTTTTTATGAATAGACCTAAGGACCTAATTAACATATATGCTTTTTATAGAAAAATACATTTCAATTCAAATAATCAACTCACAAACATATTTTCTGAAATAAGTCTGATCTATACACCCATGACTAACTATATATTTAAAAACATTCTTTCTCAAATAAATAAAAATAAACCATGGTAAACACATATGCAAAGAAATGACTAAAGTCTTCTGCTTCTGAGCAATCACAGACTAAATAATTAAAACTACTCTCTTACTGAGGACAATAAAAAATTGGTGAAGTATTTTTTTAAATTTTGCTGAAAGCATCAGAGAGCTAATAAAGTAGTAAAGAATTATAAGATGAATTCCATGGAAAGAGGGAGGCTTAGGAAGATGAGCTAAAATTTAAGGCTAGTTTCTTCCTAGAAGAATTCACCAATTCTATGCAGGTGAAGACAAAATGATGATACCTAAGGAGACAAGATGACATGAATAAACTAGTAGAAATAACAGACAGTAGAAAAAAAGACCCAAAACAGCTCCAGATATTGGAGTTACCAGAGAAGTACTTTAAAACAACAGTACTCATTAGGTTCAAGGAAATGATGAGATTAAAAATTTTAGCAGTGAATTAGAAATAGACATATCTAACAGCAGATTAGAACTCAATAGGTAACACAATTAAAGGGTATGGCAGCAGGTAAGAAAGAGTGAGGAGATAATTACTGAACTGAAAGAAAGATCAGAAGTTAAAATCATAAATCCATAATGAAGCATGAAGAGACAAATAGGTAGAAAATCTAAAAGAGAAAGTAAAAGACATAGAAGATAGAGTAAGAGTCTAACAATAGCAACACTTATATTTGGAGTCCCAGAAAGAAAGAGAAAAGCAATGGTCAAAAACAATATTTGAAGAGAGAATAGATGAAAGCATCTTAAAACTAATAAAACCGGATTGTAGAATCCCTTAAAAATTCAACCAGAGACTTATTTAGCCAAATTTCTAAAGACATATTTGTGAAATGTAACCATATTACATATTTTAAAAATATTATCTGTGGAGTGCCTGGGTGGTTCAGTCGATTGAGCATTGGACTCAGTTTCTGCTAAGGTCATGATCTCACAGTTCATGAGATCAAGCCCAGCACATTAATACTATCAGTGCAGAGTCTGCTTGGGATTCACTTTCTCCTTCTTTCTCTATGCTCCTCCCCCCTTCATGCTTTCCCTCTTCTTAAAATAAACATTTAAAAAAATAAAAATAAAAATATTACCTATAAAAAATTTTTCAATTCAAGGTAACATGTATATACATTATCTGTAGAATTGAAATAATATCACTTCACAAGATTGTTGTAAGATCAAATGTGGTAACATATATGGACACCATATAGAAATTAATTGTGATCTCAAGTGTTTTAGTGATCATTCTAACTTCTTTTATTCACTAGGAGCTAAAAATCCTGAAAAAGCCTTTATTTTATGCCACAATAAGGCTTCAAAATGTTAGGTTAAAAAAAACTCCAAGTAACTAATAGATTTAACTCAGACAGCAAATACTCGTAATAATGAATTATAATTTATTAATTATTATCCCTCTTAGCCTTTATAGTTTTTGAGTATAATATTTATCAGTCTTAAGAAGTTGCTGGAATAATTTGGCATTACTAGAGCCAAGTGGGGTTTTTGGCATCATGAAAGGAATGTAGAAGGAAACCAGCAAGCCAAATGTATGACTGAAATTCAATAGTCTTTAAATGACTGTGGTATGGGATCAATATTTTTTTACATGCTTGTGAAGATAAAGATCATGAAATTTCCAGGGTTTATGTTATTCCCAAATAAGTCTTTTTTTTTAAATCTGTATCTGATTTTTAAAAAAGCCACTATTAGATAATTACTGAACGTTTACAATGCCAGGAAGTTGGGAAACCAGAAAACTTGAAACTAGCTAGCTCATAAACATTTTAATGACCTAATAAGAACTATTTTCACCTACAGATATTGATCAGACTCCAGAAGAGGAGAGATTAGTCAGCCAAGTTTACTATCCTCACATGACCTATCTTGGCTGTTTATCTTTTTTGCCCTCTGCTGAAGTTCAGATCAAGACTTTCATGTTCAAATAGGAGGATAATTTACTAAGTGAGTTAAAGGAGCTGGCTTCCAGAGCCAAATGAACAAGGGAACACCACAAACATCTTTTTCTTCTGGGATGTTTTTCTGGGATCTTTAAGTGATTGGCAACATACTTTACATGGCACACATAATACTGTTGCTCTTAAAGTTGTCATGTCTTGTTCGACAGTCATAGATATAAATGATAGCTGTGTTTCAGTGAATGATATCTTTACATTTCACTGTTCTTAAATATACTTCAACATATAGGAAGAATAAAGAAGTTATTAGTAGCAGAGTTTTGTGCCTTTGGAAATATGAATCAATAATTCTGAACTCTAAAAACTGCATAAAACTAATTGGCCTGACCTTTAATTAAACTGAGTTCTTGTTTAAACAACAGAAGTTTCATTATGTGGAGGAGGTCCAGGCATTAATCATTAAACAGAATCAATTGGGAAAGATAGCAACTGCTTATCATAACCTCAGATTTCTATACTATAAAGACTTTGTTAAAACCTAGTTGATATGAAAATGACTCTTGAAACTCTCCAAACTAAGAGTACCTGGGGGGCTCAGTCAGTTAAGCGTCCGACTTCGGCTCAGGTTGTGATCTCCTGGTTCATGAGTTCAAGCCTGACGTTGACTCTGTACTGATAGCTCAGAGCCTGGAGCCTGCCTCTGATTCTGTGTTTCCCTCTCTCTCTCTCTCCCTCCTCCACTTGCTCTCTCTCTCTCTCTCTCTCTCTCTCAAAAATAAATAAAATGTTAAAAAGAAAAGAAACTCTCCAAACCAAATAGAGTTTTTCTTGACAGATTGACATATATAACATTTCACTCATATGTGAAATCTGAGAAACTTAATAGATAAGCATAGAGGAAGGGAAAGAAAAGTAAGAAATACACAGAGTGGGAGGTAAACCATGAGAGACATAAATACAGAGAAAAAACTGACAGTTGATGGGAGTGGCGGAAATGAGTAAAGGGCATTAAAGAGAGCACTTGGGATGAGCACTGGGTGTTATATGTAAGTGATGAATCACTGGATTCTACTCCTGAAGCCAAGGCTACAGTGTATGTTAACTAACTTGAAAATTATATATATATATATATATGTGTGTGTGTGTGTGTGTGTGTGTGTGTGTGTGTATACATATACAATAAAAATTAAATAGAGTTTTTCTAAAATGTTCTTTGTTATAAAATATAGTTCCTAGAATGGTTCACACTTTGTTATTTGGAGAGGCTGGGATATATATTTTTTTTAATCTGCATCCAGGGGTACCTGGGTGGCTCAGTCAGTTAAGCATCTCACTCTTGATTTCAGTTCAGGTCATGATCTCACAGTTCGTGAGTTCAACCCTGCATTGGGCTCTGTGCTGACAGTGCAGAACCTGTTTGGGATTATCTGTCTCCCTCTCTCTCCACCTCTCTCTCTCAAAAATAAATAAATAAACATTAACAAATTTATATATAGGTACAATGGAGTATTACTTGGCAATCAGAAAGAATGAAATCTTGCCATTTGCAACTACGTGGATGGAACTAGAGGGTATTATGCTAAACATAAGTCAGTCAGAGAAAGACAAATATCATATGACTTCACTCATATGAGGACTTTAAGATACAAAACAGATGAACATAAGGGAAGGGAAGCAAAAGTAATATAAAAACAGGGAGGGGGATGAAACGTAACAGACTCTTTTTTAAATTATTTTTATGTTTTTTATTTATTTTTGAGAGACAGACAGAGACAGCATGAGCAGGGGAGGGTCAGAGAGAAAGGGAGACACAGAATCTGAAGACAGGCTCCAGGCTCTGAGCTAGCTGTCAGCACAGAGCCCGACGCGGGGCTCAAACCCACGAGCTGAGAGATCATGACCTGAGCCGAAGTCGGACCCCTAACCGACTGAGCCACCCAGGCACCCCTAAGAGACTCTTAAATATGGAGAACAAACAGAGGGTTACTGGAGGGGTTGTGGGAGGGGGGATGGGCTAAATGGGTAAAGGGCATTAAGGAATCTATTCCTGAAATCATTGTTGCACTATATGCTAACTAACTTGGATGTAAATTTGAAAAATAAATTTAAAAAAAATTTTTAATTCTGCATCTACACCTCAATCTCATTCTGCTATTATTGATGAAAATATGGAAATAAGAACAAGTGCACCACATGAAGACTGTCTAGACAAGAATGTTAGGGGTTATGACTGAAACAATTTGTTACTGAGAGCCAACAGTATGCTTAGCATTAGGCAAGACATCCAGAGAATAAGGTCCCAGCCATTGAACTCACAACTTTGCCAGACACACAAACAACCAAATCATAAAACATAAATTACAACAACAGCTAAGAAAATGATATAAGTTTCACAGGTGTGAATTTTGATGTTGATTTACTTTCTAAGCAATAAAAAACTAGGAAATACCAGACATAATCATCAAAAAATTGTAAATGCATATTATTAATCCAGTTCCAGAATTAACCACGTGACTGAATTTTGAAAGCAGATTTTTGACATTTAGCAATCATAAGGATGCATTTTTTAGCAGCAGTATATATAAAACATTTTATTGCATGGTATTATGAAAAGCAAATGATGTTTAGCATAATTCCTAAGCATAATTCTTTGTGTGTATTCACTTACTAATTTCCACTTTCCATTTCTTCTTGCCTTCATGATCACTGGCTTTGTTTCATGCATAGAATAGTGAGACAGTAGGATTAATTTTTCCTTTTCTTTTTTCCTTTTAGAGTAAATGTATATGCAATCATACGGATATAAATGTCACCCTGTCTCACAAAACCAGAAAACCAAAAATGAAATACTATTCTTGCCACTTCTCTAAAGGATGCTAAAAGGTTGACAAAAAGTCAGCTTTGTGATTAGAAACCTACACTATCACACAATTCACAAATTTTCTGTCTTTACCCTTCTATGGAAATTAGGTTGTATTTAGGTTTTGACTAACATATAACACCTCTGGAACCTTTGTTTCTTCACCTGTTAAATGGAGATGATGCACAGTTCTTGTGAGAATTAAATTAGTTAATATATGTACAATGCAAAACAACAGGGGATCTTCAGTAAAAATTCAACAGTGAGTGAGTATTATTATTGAATACTATATTTAAATAATATAATCTAATACCATATTTACTTAATATAATCATCAAGTTTCCACATTATCCAAGTTTATCATGCTAGAAAAAATAATGAAAAAGAGAGCTGACAGATATATTTTCAAATTATCTACAATGAAATCTCAAGGAAATGAAAGTATTTGTTTTATGTTTTTGGGAAATAAAACATGAGAATTAGAGGGAACTCCATGAGAAGCAATTCTTTCACGCAGGACCCATTCAATAAAAAGAGCATAGAGGTTGAATAGGAATGGATATAAGTTTTGTGGGTCTTGAAGCTGATAACAATTTGAGGTTCTCTTTAAGATAATATATATAATTATTATATATACAATATTATACTAATATAATATATAAATTATATTTAATGCACAATTAAATACTGTGATATAGATGGGATCCATATTCACAAGGATCACAGAAACTTAAACTTCATTAGCTTCATGGTGGAACTATCCCTGCTGGTGAGATAAGGTAAAGTTCATATTCTTACAATAGTGGAGGGTAGAAATAAGAAATAAGGGTTAGGGTTAGCACTTAGAAAAGTAGTTGTGGAGGGTGCCTGGGTGGCTCAGTCATTAAGCATCTGACTTCGACTCAGGTCATGATCTCACAGTTCGTGAGCTGGAGTACAATGTGAGGTGAGCCTGAGCCCCACTTTGGGTAAAATACACCAGTCCCCAGTGAGCCTCACTTCTACTTCTCCCCCCTCCGCCCCTTGTGGAATTTTCTCTCTCTCTGCCCCTCACTCACTTGCACCCTCTCTCTCTCTCAAAAAAAAAAAAAAAAGGATTTGTGGAAGTCAATTAACATAAAATTTTATTTACCTTGGAAACTGCAGGAACTAAGAAGGCACATCTCTACATTCGGAGAATGTAACATGGGTACATACACACCATTAGAATAAGATCCTGTTAAGATGATATTCTATAAAAGGTCCTGCTTACCACTAAAACCCAATATCAACACCAAGTGTACACAGTCCAAATATACAAAATAATTCCTGAACAGACTGTTTAACACTGGACTACCAAGGGATTTCTCTGGAGTGTATTTCATTATTTTATTTAATAATTACTTCTTGGGAATTTACTATGTGGCAGGAATTTTTTTTTTTTTAGGCAATGAGATACAACAGTAACAGAAAAGATTTAAAAAAATAAATCAGGCAAGCAAAAACCGTTGTGATGCTCACCTTCTTTTCAGAGAACAAACACACACACACACGTACACACACAAATCAGTAATTCTCATAGCACATTTGCTGTGTGCTATGAAATATATAATAGGGAAGGGTACGGTTTTAAAGATCTAGGCCAGGAAAGGCCTCACTGTGAATGTGATACTTGAATAAAAGACCTGAAGGAAGAAAGAATTAAAGTAACAAGCTATGTGGATATCTGAGGAGTAGGAATTCCAGGAAGAGGGAATAGCAACTGCAAATTGCCCAGAGCAGTGTCTGGCACACAGCAAGCGTTCAACACTATGTATTCAATAAAAAGGAAAAGTGGGTTGGACTGATCAAGATGAGTTTTAGGAGGTGACAAGGGAAGGAGAGCCATTTGGTTTTCCTTCTGGAAGGGGGTCCTGCAACAAAGGGCAGAAGAGCCAATGCCTCTACTGTGGAGGTTATGTGGCTGTGCCATGGATGTTACGTGGCTCTGCAGCACCAAGTGCCACCGTGCCATTACTTAAGACGGACCCCCTGAGCCGTTGGTCCTGTCCTGCCCACTCAGCATGGTTTTAACTTTGTCCTCTTCAGTACCAAACTCTTGGCCTCCACAAGGAACTCCGTTCCTCCCCTTATCCCAACCAGTCCAATAGCCCCTGGGCTCTCAGGTGGCACATTCTTGGTTCGTTCCAGTCTCAGCCACTCAGTTTACTTACTTCACATGACCGTTCTACAAATGGTGGTTGGCATAAAGCACGACTAATATGGCGCTCATTTTTTCATATTACCAACCAAAACTATAAAGCAGATTCTAAAGTCAAGTAAGTGAACTGAATCAGGAGGAGGAAGTTGTTTACAACTACCTAGGACCTCACCTTCTGTGTTTCACAAGGAAGAGACACAATTCAGAGAAAAATCCAACAGCTTACTGCATGCACGTTACAATAGCACACTGAACTTCTAGTTTCATTTCCTGAGTTACAGTTCATGTTCATTGGCTCACATAAACACTCAAGTCTGTAAAATTTAGTAGTATGAACAGTGCCAGGCTAAAAGTAGACTGGAAAGAATTTGCTTATGTAGACAACTATAATAATTTGAGAGACTGTAATGAGCTATGGGTTAGCCTACCATTTATTTTCGCATCCCACCATGATCGTTTCCTGCAGCCATCCTCGAGACATTCATGCTTTCACTACCCTGAGACCCATCCCAGCAACTAAAACTCTACGTCTCTAATTTATTGAGCATTCACTATGATTCAGGCCCTGAAGGAAGGGTACTACATACGGTGCCTCACTTAAAATCACCCCTACCCTGAGGAAGAAGGTACCAATATTATTATCCCTGTTTTACAGCTATGAAAATTTAAGCTCAGATAAGGCAAGTAACTTTGTCAAGGTCACCCAGCTTATTTGTGTCTAACCCTGAACTAAACCACAGAGGTTCGGGATGCTAGAGCTGAAAATTTTAACTATATGCTCTATGTCCCCAAGTGTTAATCCTGATAGGACAGCAGGATCAAGCAGGTGGCAGGTAATATCAGCCTGACAGTTACAAACAGCTTTCCAAGATACCTCGTTGGGACAGACATTGTTATTTGTCTCCCCTTCCCCTTGCAATGGAAGCCAGGTTTTATTTTTGGTTGGAATACACCTAGCTGAATACTTTTTTCATCTTTCTTTGCTGCCACAGATGGCCACATGACACATGGCCAATAATATGTAAATTAAATTCTGCAGGGCGGTTCTGGGAAAGGTTGTGTTTCTAACCTTTCCCAGAAGGAAACAAGGGACAAGACTAACCCAAATCTTCCTTCCTCCTTTCTTCCTGCCCCAAATGTGACCAAGAGGATAGTGGAACTTGCAGCTGCCACTTTAAAGCCATAAGGGAAAATCTAAAACAAAACAAAACAAAACAAATCTTGGCAATGAAATTGAACTCCTGAACCCACATGAGACTACCCACTCCAGACAACTTGTTATGAAAGGAAAATAAATCCTTATTTATCTCCGCTATTGTTGATAGACACTGGCACTGGCCATTGGAGCCCAGCTTATTCTTGGGACAGTGGTCTATTCTTGTATCCCAAATACTTACCATCAACCAGAGATTTATATGTTCACAAGTTACAGAATCAACGTTTGGCTAGTTACTTTGAGATCAGCCATTTCCTCTCTTTACATAATGCAATGTTTTTCCTTTCTGTCATTTATTTGTTCTCTTTTGTTTTCTGTGTGTATGTTTGTTTCCTCCACTAAATTTTATATTCCTTCCAGGACAGGAAAGCATTATACACATACGGGGAATTGATAAATACTAGTTAAATAAAATACAATAAATCAAAGGAAAACTTCAACACTGAGACATGTTTTTAGCAGATTTAGCTTTTTTTATGTTCAACACTTGCTTTCAGGCTGATGGTCTATTTTATTAAACAATGAAAGTACACACATAAGTTATACCAAATATTGTACTATTGAGTGACAGACTAATATTAAAAATCACGTAATGATTTCCAGTCTATCTCTGTCTTCCCCTGAGTCTCTTGCAACTAAATCAAGGAATGTGTTATAATGTGGCTTTTGCATAAGTCCCAACTAAAGAAGGACCATGCCCTGACACAATATGTTCAGGATGACTAGGGTACAGGACTCAGTTCAGTCTAGTGAAAAGAGATATCATTTCCCAAAGTTACTGGAGCTGTCTTTCTGAAAGCATCCATCTACACCTATCCTTGCAACATCAATAGAGAAACGAAATCACCTGAAGATTAAAATGGTTGCCACTGAGTGCCTGGGAAGAATCTAGAAGAAGAAAGAGAGAAAAAATAAAGCAGAAGAAGGGAAAAGAAGGCAAGCACGATGGTCGATTGTGGGACACTTTTCCTAATTATCCCACACACCACCGTAACAAAGCTCTGTGTGTATATAGAAACTGGTGAAGGGGTTGAGTTCTGGGTACAGGTTGACACAGGAGGGAAAGAAAATTGTGCAAATGGAGGGGAAATGGAAAGCTCCACTAGTGTCTGAATTACACAAGGAATCTCCCTAAATTCGTTTTCTAATGATGACATTTGACACAGAATCTGTTTCTCGTAAACACTTATGTGCTTCCTGTCCTTCCATCCTAACACCCCGTGTGTAAGTGCACCACCACCCTATACACAGACACATGCAAACCTTCCCAGATTTAGAAGAATATAATATTGCTTCAGAACTTCTCTAATTGAACTTTCATCAATGTCACTCCTTGCTATCAGGTCTTGATGTAACATCCTGATATTGTTTTTTCTCTTGGATCACCCGTGAGATTCAAGGTTCTTTCTGGAAGTGGATTTCCTGTTATCTTTAAGGAATGTTGGGAGGAAAATATCCTTTCAAAAGCAGTTGCTGACATTCTTCTTCAAAATGGGATTTTAACCTTCCACTTACAGGTATTTTCACTCTTGCATTGATTTGCAATTCTCTCCATGAAAGAGGTGAGCTCCTTCATGTCAGGGACTCGGTGCTATTTACCTTTGTGTCCCAAAGACAAGTAACAGTGCCTGCCACATAGTGAATACTCCGTACATGTTTGGTGAACAAATTAACAATGTCATCAATAGACACTAACCTTTCCAAGGCCTCAGCTGTTCCCCCTCAACTCCTGTGCTAGATAATTTCCCTTTTCTCCCCGAATGAACTCTCCACCACCTCTACTCCCTTGCACTCTGACCTCTTGCTGGTTTGACCAGTGGACAGCGGTGACAGGAGACTGGAAGGAGAGAGGACAGTGAGGCTAGAGCACATACTCCCCCACTCCCTCTTTCCCTGTAAGGTCACCTGGAATCAGTTGTGTCCCTTGACCTAAGGTCACTCACTACTCCTTTCAAAGTGGCCTTCTCCATGCTCTTCTACTGTTCTAGTAACTTCTTCTTCCCCCCATTCCTTTCGGTTAAAGGCTGGTAATATTTCTGCTGACCCTAGCCAGGTGGACTGCATTTTCCTTTGTGGTTGCTCTATACCCTACCCACACCCATGTAAATAGACCCATTTTTAAACCATCCTCAAATGATTCTGATCTGAATGTGCCATCTGTCCAACGCTGGGACACTGATTCATATAACTGCCAAACAGAAAAATATTGGAAAACCTTACATATCTTTAAATATGCACCAACAACCGGGTTGTTCTCAGTATATGGTGTTTTGCATAAATATGCTATTTTAAATATTTCATGAGTATAATATTTTACATTGGAGGAGCCATAAAATTTACACCCTCCCTAGTCTCCCAAAGAGACAGTGCAGAGGGCACTGAGCCAATCTGTGTCTGTCTGTAAAATACTCTAGTAGAGCCCAGATTCCTGCCAATAACTTCATGCAAGCAAAAGATTTCAGAGAATGCACAAATATACATACAAAACATAGTCCATTTGGTTTTTACATGCATAATACAATTTTTCCTGTGGGTGTAATATCGTTGGTTTATTACTTTTGCTTTTTGGTATGTTGGGATATTAACATTTTAAACCTTTCTTTTCAGAAACAAAACCACTTGTAGAACTTAAAAATATACACTTTGAAACCTACATAATTTTAAAAGCTCATCAGATGGTTGTGATTGGAACCCGGAGAGGAGCCCCAGTGTATATTATAATGGCACAGGGTTAGTAGTAGATATTTTTACCTGTTTGATTTTTTAAATAACCTTTTGTAAATGTAGTGCCAGAGTCTGGAATAGGTAAGAAAATACCTCGGGTATCAGAGGACCCCACTTGTACTACTCCACTACTGCAAAGGACGAGATATTAATTTCGCCCCACCTTGCTATTCTCACTTGTAAAATGGAAGAGCTAAAATAAATAATCTCTAGAGCTCTTTCCAAATCTGTAGTTTCTTATCCTGGTGTCATTGGGGGAGGCGGATGGAGAAATACAATACATGTCTTTTCAAAACTCAGTCTTCATAGCTACATACAAACTGAATATAACTCCAAAAAGACTTGAAATCCTATGTACATTATTTTCCAAGTAAGAAAAATTCAACTCGCCTCTGGACAAATTCTCTAAACTATTCCTGCCTATAACTTCTACTTCATTCACTCTTATTACCCCAGATAATTTAATCATTTCATGCAATTATTGAAACACCCCCTTCTCCAATCTCAATCTCCAGCATTCCTTGCTTCATGTGCTGTGTGTAGAATAAACGCAACTGTCCATATTACCTTCTATGTGCCTTACTTGGTCTATGATGCCCAGATCCATTCCTTAAAATCGTATGACCAAAGTGCTTCACCAAGTCACTCTACACTGCTTCTCTTCTTTTGTGATTTAAATTTACAGATCATCCTCTAACCTTTCAGTCTCAGTCTTCTTGAACCACATCATATTTCTTATTTTGAACTTGTATGCCAAATGTATATCCAAAAACATACCCAAGTTTAGCCCTTTTTCTGTAACTACTGTTTCCTCCACACAGCTTCCTTGGGTTAGATTCACTCCTCGATGGCACCTTCAATGACAGTATGACCTCAGCAACATCTCCTTCACTTGTACTTATTCATTCAACAAACATTGTTGAATGAATATTATTATCCATAAATACTTTTATCTTTTCACACATGAATATTTAATCTTGTCTATTTCATTACCATTCATTACTCAAAGGGATAAGTATCTGTTTGTGCTTGCTTGCATCAGCACAAACCTGTGTGAATAAGGAAGCACATCTGCTCACCTTAGCATAGTCATGGCATAAGCTTGCTCTTAAAGGCATTCCAGGCTTTCAGAACCCTCCTGGCATGGACCCAGGCAGTAGTGAACTATATGCTCAGATCTCTTGCTATTATAAAAGACTTATTCCCCCTGCTGCTGGGAGTACAGCCTCCAGACAGCTTCTAGAATCAGCTTCTTTCAAATATTTCTTCAACTGAATAGAGTCATCTTGTCCAAGTCAAGTTGTCTTAAAGGATGGACCAAACCCAAACACTGTTTGGCATGGGACTAGAAAGGCCTCTTTCTCTCATATCCACTCAGGGATGTGGCTTGTCCTTCAGAACTTCCCATAGTGTTGATTGAGTCTGTCATTGAGACTGCTTGAAGCTAGACTTTCCCCTCTATCTCACCTTCTCTTTCACAAGCATTGATCCTAAGAGCATCCTGTAAAATCCCTCCTGCCTGCTGATGTCCATCTTAGTGTTTGTTTCTCAGGGACATCAACCTGCAACACACATAATAGATTAGAAAATGTTCCCACCATTAGATCAGTAGGAATATATATAGAGAGAGCCCACCTACAGCAGACAAGATCTCAGTTTTCCACCTTCATTTTAGTTTTTTGAAAAAAGAAATGAGATGCAGAGAGCATATGTTAAATAAGCAAAGCAAACTTATTCAGCAAGGTGCCTGTACTTTTCTAATCATGGTAAATCTTATAAAGCCCAAATTTGGTAAGGAGTAGTAAACATGTATTGAGCAACTATTAAGGTCTAGGCATTTTGTCCACATTATTTCATTCAGTCTTTACGGTTACTCCAAAAGGGCTAACATGCTCAGAGAGTTAAGGTAGTTTGCCAAACATCACACCATTAATAAGTTAGTTAGAAACAATAGGAGTTGGACCACTGCAAAAGGATACATGGGTATAAGTTTTTAGGTCTTAAAAATAGAGGAAAAATTTAACTTAAGTTCCTCTCCTTTGCATGACTCTTTACTACCGATTTTAAAAAGATTTATACTCTCTGATTAAAGTGGAAACCACTGTTGCCAAGTTTGCCTTTCAAAGCCATGTTGGAAGCTCCTACCAACTCTCAGTTAGTTGCAGAGAAAAACAATCCCTTCTTGCTCTTTATGATATACAGTCAACAGAACAAGACCTTTGCAGTCAAACATTATCACTTTCTGAAGATGGTAACACGTTATCTACCAAGAACTGCTACTATTGGTACATATCAAGTAATTTTGTGGAAGACAAGGTTTTGGTAATTTAAAAAGAAAACAATAGAAGGCATTAAATCATACCTTTTTTTAGATCAATATATCACTTCTTTGGCTATTTTTGTCAAAGACCACCACCCCACCCCCCATAAGCTATTTAAACTCCTATGAGGGGCTATTTAATTTATGGCCCAAAGAAACCTTTTAAGTATTAGAGAATTGTACCAAGAGACTGCTTAGCTGGGTTTTTGTTAACTGATCTTAAATTTTCTGGGCCTTTTACAAGATTTGAAAATTTCAAACCAAATTTGTACATGTTTATAAGAGCCAGAAAAATCAAAGTGAAAGGGACCAGAGAGACCTTTGGAGTGAAGGTCTCTTTCTCATGTGTACAGTTTAATAGCTTCATGTGAAATGGCACCATGCTATTAAAGATTCTTCTGGAGAGCCTATTTCACCCATAACACAGTGGATTTCCTGCGAGTATTGCAGTATGTTGCCATTGGCTCTTCACCACTGGAAGGCTGCTGTTGGAATCCTGCAAAGCTGGCTGTCTGATTAACTTGAGCAAAGATCACTTTCAGCAAATTGTAAGAAGGGACAATAGGTCATTGGCTCACACACACAAAAAATTCCCTAGATAGGTCTCCATCCTGGTGATATTCATGTCTTATGTTATGTCAAGACCTTATGGAGCAGTCCATCATGTTGATTTTTTTTTCAACTTCCTGCCAGCCTTGTCTCAGAGGAAATTAAATACTTGTACTTGCATCTTTATGTCCTGTGCAAAAACAGTGTCAGAAAAATTCTCAAAATCCACGAAATGCCAATTTTTCTAACATTAGGAATTTTTGTATTTTTCACACATTACTTTGAGTTCTTCTAACAGTAACATTGACTTTAAAACCGTAAATGGCTTTGATTACAGTGGCTAGAGGTGCCTGGGTGTTTCAGTCAGTTGAGCGTCCTACTCTTGATATTGGCTCAGGTCATGATCCCAGGGTTGTGGAACTGAGCCCAACATCAGGCTCTGTGCTGACAGCACAGAGGCTGTTTGGGATTCTCTCTCCCTCTCCCTCTGGTCCTCTCCCCTACTTGTGTGCTCGCTCTCTCGCTCTCTCTCTTGCTCTCCCTCTCTCTCTCAAATAAATATTTTTTAAAATTTAAAAATTAACTAATAAATAAATAAAGTGGCTAAAAATGATGAATAGTAATAATGACCATTTATTAAACATATACTCTCTTCACTAGGGGCCACTTTCTAATTTATACAATTGGCACATATATTATCTCAACAGCTCTAAAATTATATTCAGAAAGATTAAATAAAAAACTATACAACTAAAACCCAGTCCCAGGCCTGACTCTATACTGTGATTGTAACCATTGACCATACAACATGGTCTGAGCAAAGCTAGAAGGCAAGTGATGGCCTCTTTCCCCTTTCCCACTTCTAGAAATGTTATTTATAATCCTTTCACAAGGCAAGAGATGAGGAGATTGATACACTCATATTTTATCAGACAACGACTTTGAGATAAGAGAACTGAACCTGGCTTCAGCCTGATGAAATTCTTACATATAGTGTTTGCTGTCTTGTGATTTTATTTGATACATACATACATACACATACACATACATTGCAAATTACATACAACATATATAAATTATATATACATATATAAAACACAAAAACATCTGTAGCAAAGAAATATTACATAGACATTAATGCAGAAGATACAAAAATGCTCAATGGAGGAACTTAGTAAGGGAATTCTGCCAGGATATTCCTATTCTGTCAATAATTGAAAGGTATATATTCAATTTTACAAATGAGGAGACTGAAGATAAAGTTAAGTGGCTGGCACATGGCCACATGGATATTAAAGCTAATTAACTAAACTAAAGCACCCCTTCCAATTCTCAAACTGTCAACTTTCTTATCATAACAACCTCACCCTTTCCGGCTGATTTCCAACAGCTGTTTTTGTTATTCTTGATGTTGTTTTCATTTCCTGCTCTCCATTTACATAGAGATATTTCAGGGAAAAAAATCAGCCTTTCAGCCAAGATCAGTTTGTCCTACTTTAATTCTCACCAAATGATATAATGTAGGGTTGACGCTGGCGGTGGTCACCAAACTTTGCTGACACCAAAATCATCTAGGAATCTGGAAAGACATACCCATGATATATTCCTATCCTCATTCTTATTTAATTAGTATGGGCTGTGATGTGGGGATCCAGGTGTTGTAAAGCTCCCCAGGTGTTTCTAAGATACAGCAAAACTTGGGAACCTAGGCCTGTGCATTTTTTAGTCTTTTCTTGGGCTGACCTCTAAAACTCTCAGCTCATGCCATCAGACAATATTATTTCACTATCCCTCTTTGTTCCAGTCATTTGTGGATGTCCAGGACCACCCCCCTCATTCCTTAAAGATATCAGCAATGGTCAGTCCAAACAGACTTCTGCCATAATTCTTGGTGGTTTTCCTATCCAGGTAGACAAGCCCTCCATCATCTTGTCCTTTCAGATTCTTGCCTCTTTCCTTGAATTGTGGTTGTCCTTAATTCTGCCTAACTCACCTTGGCACAATGATACCCTCCATATGCTTTACTAATAACTACACCATTCCCCAAGCTCAGTTTCAAGTGCACTTCTCTCCAGCCCCCACATCTCACCTTTTAAGATAGTGTACTTTTCTCCCTGACTCTAACAATTAGGTAATCAACTTTATTTGCACCTGTCTTTGGACCTCCAATTTTTCTACAACATCTTCACTGTTCCTTATCCATCTCATGTTCTCACTTCCTTCTTATCCAGCTTAGATTCTACAGTTTATCAGTACCATTACTCTCTTATACATACCCTCTCGCCCTTTTTTCTCTCCATAGTAGTCCTCTGGCAAAACTCCACACCTGATTAAATACAACTCTGTGTCTAGTTTTCCTATGCACCAAAGGAGAACAGAGTTGGGGCAGGGGTTGGGGGAGTGGGGGGAATGCATTCAACCATTCTGATTGGTCTCACTTTAAAATGATGATTATTAACTTCAAGTAGGTCCTTAATGCTGCCAGACAATTCTACTCATTTCCCTAATTAATTCACTTACCCATTTTCCTGGCTTCTCACTCTGAGCTGATGACCTAGATTCTTATTCTGCTGAAAAATATGAATCAAATTACAAGAAAGTGTCCACATGGGTCTACTACAAAGCTTATTATACCATCTTTTCTGGATGCTTCTGCACTTGATTTTTCCTTCCATTCTGGGGATGAATCTCCTGTGCCCTTGTGTAAGTCCATCTCTTCCACTTGCACACTGAATTCTACTGCTCTCACTTATTTAAGAACCTCATTCAGGCTACATTCTATTTTTTATACACCATTGCTGTCAATATAAAACGTACTGTAATAGTTTCTGTTTAAAGAAAAAAAAATCCTCTCTTGACCCATTAACTCCCTCTAGCAACTGTTTCATTTCTCTGATTGAATTTACTGAAAATCTTTTCACAAGATTACCTGCTCTCATTCTCTCCATTTGCTCCACAGATACATTATTTCCCTGAATATTCCCTTTTTCTCTTGAGGCCACTCCAACTGGGCTACTGTCCCTCTACTGAAATAGCTTTTTACATGATCTATATGACCTCCACACTTGCACATCTGATGGTCAATTCCTACTCCTCATCTTGACCTCAGCAGCCTTTGAGACAATGCATCATTCCTTCTATCTTCAACTTCTTCATTTGGCTTCCAGGACACCAAGTGTTTTGGTTCCCTTCCTACCTGCCCAGCTGCATCTTCTCATTCTTTTTATTGGTTCTTCCTCATCATCCTAAACACAGTTCTTGGGAATCCTTGTATTTTTACACTTTTTTTTTTCTCTTTCTACACTTACTTCCGGCTCATCTCCAATAGCCCCATGATTTATTATCTCTATGCCCACATGATTCACCAATTTTTTCTTCAGCTGAGTCTACTTTCCTGAACTCATCTCAGGTATCTACTTACCTACTCAACATGATCACTTGGATGCTAACAGCCATCTCAAAATTTGTGAGTTCAAAAGTAGACTTTAGTGGCTGTGGACATGTGTCCATGAGGCCTACTTGCTGCAGCTGGACTCATGAAGAGAAGGGGAAGAAGAAGCAAATGCATTAGGCTGAAATGAAAGAGAAGGGAGATGAGGCAGGGGTCCAAATAAAGTGTCTTGAAGCTGATTAGAAGTCATAGACTGAGATATGAGTTAGTCATAACCTGCTGCTCTAGGAAGTGCCTCCAATATCTTCACATTGTCTATTAAAGAGGTTTCTTTTTTCTTTCTTTTTTGCAAGCCTCTATCTGACTTTGTTGACCTAAAAATAAAAGGTCTGAAAATATAAGAGAAAGAAAGAAGGCAAGAAAGCAATCAAGCAAGCAAGCAAGAAAGAAAGAAAGAGGGAGGGGGAGGAGCGGGGAGGGAAAGGAAGGAAAGGGAAGAGAAGGGAAGGGAACTCACTTTTTATTCCTTCCAACACAAGCTGCTATTCCTTTAGTGGGTCCCATCTCATAAATTTCACCTTATTTCTTTCAATTGCTTGGAACAAAACCTTAGAGTCATTTGTGGCTGTCTTTCTCTCACACATCACATCCAGTCTGTCAGCAAATCCTGTTGGTTATTCTCAATATTTGTCTTAAATCCAAGTACTTATAACTGCCTTTACCACCACTACCCTGGTCCAGGCCACCATGGTCACTCACCTGGGCTGTTGCAATTAGCATTCCAAATGAGCTTACTGCTTCCACCACTATTCCCCTACAGTTTTCCCTCTACATGCTGCTGAAGGTTTCCTTTTAAAATATAAGATACATCATGTCACTCTTTCACTCTGTACCTCCCAGTGATTTACTGTCTCACTTAAAGTAAAAACAAGGTCATTATTTGGATTACAAGGTCCCCCATTATCTCTGCCTTTCCACTATCTCTGACAGCCCTCTTATCATGGTCCGCCTGCTCAATACACTCTAGCCTCACTGGCCTCCTTGGAGTTACTCACACATGACAAACACACTCCCACTTCATTTGTACTTCCTGTTCTCTTCCCCAGGATTCCTTTCTGTCAAATCTGCAGAGCTTTCTTGCTTTTTTCCTCACTTTCTTCAAGTTTACTCACATGTTGCCTTCTCAGAAAGCACTTCCCTGATCACTCTACACAAAAGTTCACCCTGTCTTTTAAAATCACTTATTGCCACCAACACATTATACCCAGAAATCAGCAAAATTTTTATGTGAAGGGCCAGACAGTGAATATTTTAAGCTTTGGGAGCCAAAATCTCAGTCACAACTACTTAACTCTGCCATTGTAGTGCAAAAGCAGCCACTGGTTAACATGCAAAGGGATGGGCATGGTTGTGTTTTAATAAAATGATATTTACACAAATAGGTGATGGACCATATTTGGTCTTTGAGAGATAGTTTCTCAACATCTGCATTATATAGTACCTGTTTCTTTCCCAAACTCATTCTCTAGAATGGAAACTCCTTTTTTAAAAAAAATATGTATTTTTAATTTATTTTGAGAGGGAGAGAGAAAGAATCCCAAGCAGGCCCTGCACTGTCAGGATGAAGCCTGATGCAGGGCTTGAACCCATGAACTGTGAGATCATGACCTGAGCCGAAACCAAGAGTTGGACGTTTAACCAACTGAGCCACCAGGTTTCCTCTAGAACAGAAACTCCTTATTGGCAAAGATTTTTCTGTTTAATGTTTAATGTTTAATTTTAGGAGATGATCAATTAACAGTTTTTAATAAATATGGTATGTTACATAAATTTATTTCTCTTTGTATAATTGTTGCCTTTGTTTCTATCATCTTCTGTCATGGCTTGATCAGTACCAAATGACAATATTTTTCAATAGGTAATTGTCCCTGTTTGGGTAGAAATTTCAGCAATTTCTACCACAGAATTATATTGTTGATAAAAGGAAAATCCAGCTAGTTGTCATTGGTAGAGTTTTGTCATAAAAAATATAAAATCAATCCTTTGCATGTTTTGTGGTTATGGGCATTATTCTTACTCTTTGGCATCTTTGAATTGCATTTTCTTTTTTTAAATAAATCTTTTAATGTTTATTCATTTGTTTTGAGAGAGAGTGTGTGAGCAGGGTAGAGGCAGAGAAAGGGGGAGAGAGAATCCCAAGCAGGCTCCACGAGCCCAGAGCCCAACATGGGGCTTGAACCTACAAACCATGAGATCATGACTTGAGCCAAAATCAAGAGTTGGATGCTTAACTGACTGAGCCACCCAGGTGCCCCAAATTACATTGTCCTAAAAAACAAAAATTGAATTGAATCTGGACCAAATTAGATAATAACCTAATCTATGTTTGATGTTTTAAAATAAGGCAAAATTAAAATTAAATATTTTAGCGACCGTTTTTTAATATTTCTCTCTAAATAAAGAAAATGATCATCACTTCCACTTCACAAATCATAGAAGATGTACATGAGCTCACGCTCTCAAATATATGTCACACCTAGGAATCCGCATGGATCTTTATATAGATGTTATAGTGGCAGATTGCTCCAAATACTATCAGAATCCCACTGCCATGAAACTCTCAAGTTGTTAGCTCAAAAATAAATGAAAAGCATATGATTCTCAGAAATCCAACCTACTGGCATGTGTCTATAGTCACTGTTTGATGGTGGCGATTTCTTCTAAACATATGTTCAGACTCAAGTATCAGTGCCTATAATTTACTCAAGTTTAGTATTTTACTATCATAAAATTCTCAACTTTATAGCTTGTCCTGAAAATAAAGTGCAAGTTTGTTTCCTGAAGTTACTTGATCTCTTGTGTGCTCCTAAATTATGCCTTTAAAAGCTTCCTCCTAGTGTACCTGATAGAAGTTGTCCTAATATGTCAAGATTATTAATTTCCCTAATTGTCATAGAAAATAAAGAAAGTTTTGAGACTGTAATGAGTTCCTCAAACACAAGATGCTTTGCACTCAATACCTCCCAAGCACCACTCTGCTGCCACCATCAGTTAGAGATTTTTGATTTGCTACTAGATTACTGTTCTGATAAGAACATAAAATAAGAATTAAGAAAAATCTTCTTCCATAATAAGAGGCAATCTTTGCTTCAAAATTGTTGATCAAAAGCCAAATAACTAGACAGATAAAATTATCCAAACTAATTAAATTGCTTTCTCATCTCAAGATGCTGTTCAGCACAGAAATCTTTGGAAAATAAGACTACTCTACTTGGACTTACTCTGAATATAAAAATACTCTGTCTATCTAGGCCTTGAGTTATCACCTTGTACTTTTCTAAAAACGAAAGTACACTCAGTTTACAATGCATATTTCTAAAGGAAAATAAACACATTTTATTCAGATGTTTGTGAAACCAAACACAGACACCGTCATCCAAGGAGCAGAATTTATGGGAAAAAAAAAGAGAAAAGATGGTTCTGGGATAGTTCAAATCCCAAAGGAAGAGAAAGACACATATCACTTAACAAGAATTCCCACCAGAAACAAGGACACATGCATTTGAGACCATGAAAAACTGAATGAAACCCAAAAACAATAGACAGATAAGGAGGTTTAGTTGAGTGAAAACTATTTTTTGTTGTTTGTATTACAGTGTTAGAACTAGATCTTAGGGCAATTTTCCAGTGATAACTTTTTAAATTCCATTCGAGTAGGAAAGCTGTTCAAAGTATTTACTTCAGTATTTTAATAAACATTGGCTTTGCTAGGAAACACCAATGTGTTAAAAATTCTCAGGATTAAAATTTTTACTTGTGATTTATTGATGGAGAAAATTCATGTCTGTGTTCTAAGGAAAAGTATAAGTGAAATAGCTGGGAGAGCTACTTTGGAAAGTCTCTTCAGAAAATGTTCTTTGCAGATGTAAGTTACCTTCAGTTAACACCCTACTTCTTACTCACTTGGACTATGGTGCAGGCTGGCAGTTAGTTCTTCTCCAGCATGAAAAAAAGTAGTAGTCTGACTTGAAAGAAAGAATATACTGAGTGCTACAATGTTTTCTGTCAGTGTATCTCTAATGCTTACTGCTATGCTATACAAAATCCCAAATAGATACTTTTAACTTGGCAAATAATCTTAAATTTCTTTAAGATCAAATGGAAGAGAAAAACCAATGAATTTTTGTAAGGCTAAAAATAGTAAAATAAGGAATTTGTCTTGCCAAATGTTGAAATTTACTATATTTTATGGTATAACTTATAGTAAAATTTACTGTAAAGCTATAATAATCAACACTATGGAGCTAGAACAAGCATGAACAGATCGATGAAATAGAATAGAGAGCCCAAAAATACACCTGAAACTGCCATATGATACATGTGTGATCAGTAAGAAGATATGTAGTATGCATTAAAATATGCAATAAATAAGAAAACATGTAATAAGTAGGAAAAAGTATTCAATAAATAGGTTTAGGAAATTGATCAATTAATTGAGGGGAAAAATCAAGTAATACTAAGTACATTATAAAGTTTAATATTAAAACTTCAGAGCAGAAAAATCTAAGTGAGGAAAAAATGTAAATAAATATTTTCAATGCTTTCTATGG
Source organism: Cryptoprocta ferox (assembly GCA_028646485.1). Taxonomy (NCBI): domain Eukaryota; kingdom Metazoa; phylum Chordata; class Mammalia; order Carnivora; family Eupleridae; genus Cryptoprocta; species Cryptoprocta ferox. The sequence continues at coordinate 81,505,813 of CM053571.1, forward strand.
AAAAACTTACACAGAAAAAATTGCTAAATTTAATTTTTTGCAACAACTATCAAGAAATGCCATATCAAAATTAAAGATAAACACTAAAGGAAAAATAAATATGAATCTAACAAATATGGATTCAGAATTTCCTTAATATATAATGAGTTCTTATGAATCTAATATATCAAATTAAATTGAGAAAGAATAACAAATGGGCAGTTCACAAAAGAAAAAATTTAAACAAATAGATAACAAATAAGAAATAAATAATGTCTTTAATAAGCAAAGAATGTAATTTAAAATAAAAATAAATATGTTTCTAAAATTTAAAAAAAAATATATATATATACTCAACAATAATACTGACAGCTGCAAAAATGGAGGGAAAGGGTGCTATAATAGGTTGTTGAAATTATAAATTGGTAAAGGTTTTCTGGAAGAAAAATATACATGTTTATCAAAATATTTTTAAAAATAAAATGAAAAGTGAAACAATAAGTAAATAGTTGAATAAATGATGGCTGGCAGGATTGTACACTTGGATAATATTTCATAACAAAAGGATCATGATGGGCTATTTAAAAAAAACAAGCCAATACCATATTTAATGTGATCACAGGTTGTATACACACACACACACACACACACACACACACACACACATTTTCAAAGGATAAGATCCCAGAAAAATGGAAGAATGTATTTCTTGCAATTTTTTTACTATTTCAGATTTGCTTTTCTATCTTGGTTTTTCCCAGAATATCCATGGGAGGTATGTATTGCCATTTTTAGAAATTATATTATTTAAAGTAACATGCATTTGCAGCCACCAGGTAGATGATGTCTGGACTTGAGTAGAATTAAATGAGGTAGTCTGTGTCCTCAAGAAGCTTATAGTTTCACTTCATACAAGCTCATACATAAAAGAAAACTCAAATACATATGACAGGATATATTCAAATATCAAAATAGGCAATAATTTGTCTTCTGAAATGCAGAGGCACTGGGGAGTACAAAATCAAGGAAGAATACCTGAGGTGGGTCCTGAAGCAAGATAGGAATTTGTGTAATGAGAAGACATAAGTGATAAATACTTGAAAAGAAACTATCAGGACTGACTGTGAAAATACATACCATATTTTCTGTCCATTCAATGGTTATTTTAAAGTTGTAAGGAATCTGGAAAACCAACATAAATATACTACTAACATACCAAATACAGCATTTTACAACTTTCATTTTCTAACAGATATTCTGTCATAAGCTGTATCTTTGAGGAAGAGGCAAAACACATCTTAAAAACTGACAAATGAAGGCACCTGGGTGGCTCAGTCAGTTGAGCATCCAACTTCGGCTCAGGTCATGATCTCATAGTTCGAGTTCGAGCCCTGCTGTGTGTGAACAGCTCAGAGCCTGGAGCCTGCTTCCAATTCTGTGTCCCCCTCTCTCTCTGCCCTCCCCTGCTCACAGTCTCTCTCTCTCTCTCAAAAATAAAAACAAAAGTAAACATTAAAAGAACTGACCAATGAGTTACTTCAATGTAGGAGCATTCTAAAATTTTTTCACAATTATAGATCAGCAACAAGTTTGGCATTGTGACTACATCTAAATTCCTTGGAGACAAATGCAACTATCCACTAGTAAAAAGTGGCTGTTAGAGTGCAGGACTCATATATGTGCTGTGCAGGAAAGAGAGAACTTTCCCATGACCTAAAGAGACTCTGCAAAATGACCACAGATGGTTTATACCAGAAAAGCTGGAAAAATTATATGAAGTCCTGTGAAAAAATCTTAGTTTGGAAAAAAAAATAAGAGGAAACAAATAAATAAGAGGTCTCCAGCAGCCTCCAAATTAAAGGAGGTCTCTCTGAATCAGCCTCTCTGAGATTTTTAACATATGGACTTTCTAAATCATAAAGGTCCAGAGAGAAGATGAGAACCAAAGTGAGTTCCAAATCCCTAGTTTTATTATCCCATTGTTAAGCACTAAAGAGATTTATGAGAGCTTCTCCCATAAATGTTTTTAGTGTACTAACAAAATGCCTTGCTCTCACTGGACCTTTTTATGAAGAAGCAATGTAGTGTGCCAGGAAGAGTACTGAGTGAATGGTTAGTAATCAGAACTCTGGATACCTTGATAATCATCTTGGGGAAATGGCATCTCACACTTAACTTCACAGAGTTTTCACTTTCATTATCCAAAATGTGAAGGTCATGTCTGAAAGTGGATTAACAAGCAACCTAATCTGGCTGGGAAGATGGCTGCTGTTCAGTAGCGCTAGTCAGGATATTCTATCAGAAGATTCCAGCTGAACTCAGAAAAGTCTAAAAAAAGCAGAACACCCTGTAGACCACCAGGGAGAAGCTTTAGGGTCTCCAAGGCTATAAATTATACATTAGAGCTAGAAAATTCCGGGCCTGACCCCTACATTTTACTGATACAATACTTAACATCAATGAACACAATCTAATGACAGGCTTGAGGTAAACAGTGCTTTATTTATAAGGTAAATAACAATTTGAGGTAAATGATATCTGTATAAGATATGAAGTGATTGACAGATGAAAAAACTCGAGGTGTAAGAGAAACTAAGTCACTTGTCAAAGATGAGATAGCTAAGTGGCAGAGCTAGGAGTTGAACGTTGGTCTGCTCATTCCAGCACCATGCTCTTACTTATTTTCTAAAGGAGTGAATGTTTTATTCTTTAGTGTTTAATAGAATACATAACAAGTCACATAATCAATGATTCATTACTTCACACACAGGGAGGAAAACCATATCAAGTTTTTCTATCGTACAACTGGGTATAACTGGGCAGCACCATGCTCTTAAGTAGTTTGCTCTACCTTCTCCAAGAGGAAGGAGCTGGCACCCAGCTGGGGCTAAGAATGGCTAAGTACTTCCCAAATAAGTGCTAAGAAAGATCTAACATCATAAAAATAAAAAAGTAAGTATAGTGAATTGCCCATCAGAAATATAGTATAAAAACTGAAACACAAGCATATAACAACTTACTAGAAAAATCCACATTTTAACATTAAGATTTCACTAAGATGTTTTGTAGAACGGAAGATGTAACCTCAAGATATCAGCATTAGTCACTTTCATGATAAATGATGGTATGGAAGCAATGACACATTTTTTCACTCACCATTCACAAGAAAACAATAAATCATAGTTTTGTGTAAGCAAAGATTTTTAAGAAATAGGGATTAAGAGAGCACAGAATGGAGTTAGCTAGGCTGAGCTGAATCTTGGTCCTGTGACTTACTGGCTATGTGACATTCATCTTAGTCACTGCTATATGGTGAATGCCTAGCAAAGGACCTGACACTTAATAAACTGGTAATAAACGTTTATTGAATTTTTAGCATTTAATTCATTTTTCCAGAAAATGGGGACTTGGTCTCTTCTCTCTCATACACACAAGCATAAGCACACACTCATGTAGACACCAATCAAGACTTTTCTTAGGGGCACCTGAGTGGCTCAGTCGCTTAAGCATCAGACTTCAGCTCAGGTCATGATCTCACAGTTTGTGAGTATGAGCCCCGCGTGGGTTCGAGCCCTGCACTGACAGTGCTCTCCCTGCTTGGGATTCTCTCTCTCTTCCTCTGTCTGCTCCTCCTCCACTCATGCTTTCTTTCTCAAAATAAATAAGCTTTTTTATAAAGACCTTTTTTAGAAGATAGTGCAGCATATCATTTCTGCATTTTTTTTTCCCTTTCTCTTTCTGGTCATTTTTGAGAATAACTACTTCACCTTGGATGGTGATGTTTGTAGAACAACAATATTAAAGATATCTTATGAGTAGTTTAACCATTGGTTCAATGGTCACAAATAAGGAATTCATATTTTGAAGTCTAAAATAGACAGTTTGTCTACCTTGATCACAGTAGATAAAATATTTCAGTCCACTTTGTGCCCTTCGGACCTGTCTGATCAGAATGTCTTTGGCTAGCATTTTCTCAAAGAAAACAAAAGAAGTTGAAGAACTATTTAGATGGTATCTCAGATACCATCTGAGAAACACAAAGCTTCTTAAACAGGCATTGATATCTGCTCTTCTGAGTATTATGATATTCAATAAAAATTAAAAATCATACAAGAAGGTACTAAATATTTCAAAGCACTCAAAACCACCAAAATGCATAACAAATATGATGCATTAAGTAATACAGAAGATAGAAAACAAAGTTCTATTTCATGGAACATGAATTACCCTTAAGGCTTTTGACCTCTTATTTTAAATTTGTATTTTCTTTTCATTGTACACCCAATTATAATTAAACTATTTGATTCCCCTTAAACAATACAGACTAAGTGACTTTGTAATATCCTAGCTTTATTACTAGTGAGCTAGATGATTTAGCACAAATGTTTACTCTCCTCATGTTTAACTGAGGCTGTTGGAATAGATAATTCCTAAAGCCATTTTTAGTTATAAAACATTATGAATTATCAGGTTAATAACAAAAATGAGGTATAGAATATGAGCTGTGTTATACTTTTAGTCCATTTATTCATAATAATGGTCAGTATTTATTGAGTCAAGAACTTTTCCAAAAGTTTATGCATATATAAACACATTTAATCTTTCCAATATCCCCATGAGATAAAAATACCATTATTATTCCAATTTCATAAATGAAAAAACTTAAGCACAGTGACCACAAAGCCAGTGGTCAAGCAATGTAGTTGGGATCCAAACTCAGCTAATGTAGTTCAGACCCCATGTGTTGAAGCACTTTGAAATTCTGCTGGTGCAGATTGCAAAACATTTGTCCTGATCCAGAAGGGAAAGCCTCCATCACTGGCCATCATAGCAGGTGGTAATGATTCTATTAGTGCAGAATATCATGACTTCTTAGAAATACTTTTTTTAGTATTTTGAAAGTTAAAATTAATCACTGCCCCCTAAAAGAGAATTATATATATATATCCCCTAGCTCCTCTTGCCTTTTTAATATTTTCTAGTTTTTAAATTACATGGTCTAATTGCTGGGATTTAAAAGTACTTCTGATGGGGCACCTGGCTGCCTCAGTCAGTAGAGCATTCAACTCTTAACCTTGGGGTTGTAGGTTCAAGCCACCATATTGTGTGTAGAGATTACTTAAAATTAAAGTTTTTTTGAAATGTTTATTCATTTATTTTGAGAGACAGAGAGGGACAGACAGAGAGAGAGAGTGCACGTTCCTGAGCAGAGGAAGGGAAGAGAGGGAGAGAATCCCAAGCAGGCTCCACACTATCAGTGCAGAACCCAACTCAGGGCTCACTCTCACAAACCATGAGATCATGACCTGAGCCAAAATCAAGAATCAGATGCTTAACTAACTGAGCCACCCAGGCATACCAAAAATAAAATCTATAAATAAATAAATAGATGCAATTCTGATATATCAGTATTTTGTTCTTTGTGTTAAGACATGTAGAAATGAATACTATATAATTATCCCAAACTTATTAAGGCACCATTAGCAGATTCAGTTGTGAAAAATATAAGTAATGGTTGCTTAAAATGTAATTACCAATTGTTCTGACCAAGGCTATCATAAAATATGGAATAAATGAAGGAAAAAATTGTGTAAATGGCAAGTTAGGTATGCCTTTAAGTATTATACGCTTGTGTATGTGTATGGGTGTACATAAATATGAATTACTAAAGATAGTAGTAGTAAGATAAATTTGTGACCTCTTATCAACAATTCCTAAAGGAAAAAACATAGAATAGTTTTATCAGTAATTTTAGGTATCTATGTATGTTGATAAGCTTGTATGTACTTAATAAGACAAGTTCATAAGATCTAACTTAGATTAAGTCAGAACATGTGGTGAACTTACTGTGTAGCAGCAAACATGGGCTTCTGCCATTATGACAAAGCACTATAGTGATATCAAAAAACAAGAATGATGATATTTCCTTGAGGAGAAACTACACAAGAAAATTAAAGAACTGCCTAATTTCTCTTCACCACCTCCATGGCGGGTAATGACTCTGTTGCTGAGACCATGAATGACAGAACTAATGAAAATTCAGTTGGGGATGACAGGGGTTACGTGCCTCCATTCCACTATTTCCAAAAGGGGAAAAACATTTCTACTGGGAAAAATACGTAAAAAGCACACGATTAACCAAATAAACTATGAAACATAAATCATGGTCTCTGTTTATAACTACAAAGTTCATGTTTAAAGAAATTAATATAAAAAAGAAAACCTTAGCAATATTAAGTCCAAATAATCTGCTTTCTTTCTTGATATTTCAGTAGTACAACATCTCTTATTATCTTAATGAATGTGCAAAATATGCAAGCATGTGTACCTCAATTACTACTAATAAATGCTTTCAAAGAAAATGCTACCAATTATGACTTCTCATAAGGCTTCTACTCTCCTGGGTTATTTTCTTCTATCTGACATTCCAAAGAGGGTAAGAGAAAATAGCAGAGGGCTCAAATCACATACAGTGTGATTCCATTTACATGATGTACAAAAATGCAACATTAATCTGCACTTTTAGAAATCAGAATCTGGTTTAGAAGGATGGCAAAAAATGGAAGGGAGCACTGAAAAGGCTTCTAGGGTTCTCAAAATGTTCTTTTTCTTAATCTGGTTGCTGATTCCTGGGTGTGCCTAATTCATCAAGTTGCCATAATAAATACACATTTGGTATATATGCTATACCTTAATTTTAAAGTTTTTTTTTATTTTTTAATGTTTATTTATTTATTTTGAGAGAGAGAGCATGCACAGGCAGGGGAGAGGCAGAGAGAAAGGGAGAGAGAGAATCCCAAACAGGCTCTGTGTTTAGCATGGAGCTGGATATGGGGCTTGATCACATGACAGAGAGATCACGATCTGAGCCAATATCAAGAATTGGACACTCAACCAACTGAGCCACACAGGTGCCCCTAATTTAAAAAAAAAAAAATTTAATTAATTATATTCTAGGGTGGCCTGGGTGGCTCAGTTGGTTAAGTGCCTGTTTCTTGATTTCAGCTCAGGTCATGATCTCACGGTTCATGAGTTTGAGGCCCATGTCAGGCTCTGCACTGATAGTGTGGAGCCTGCTTAGGATTCTCTCTCTCTCGCTCTCTCTCTCTCTGCCCTTCCCACACTCTCTCTCTCAAAATAAATCAATAAACTTAAAAAAATGAATTATATTCTTATATCCCAGCAATATAAAAAAATATAATTTCAAAAAGATATTATTCACATCTATTAGATTGGCTAATTAAAAAAAATTTTGACCATATCATGACTTCACACCATACAGGAGGATGTGAAGCAGCTGAAAGTTATTCATTGCATCAGGGAATACAAAATAGTATAGTTAGGTGATTTCTTATAAAATCATATGCATATTATGACCCATCGATCTCACCCCTGGGTATATATACTAACAAAATAAAAACTTACGTTTCGGGGTGCCTGGGTGGCTCAGTCAGCTAAGTGTCCGACTTCTGCTCAGGTCATGATCTTGTGGTCAGTGGTTCGAGCCCCGCATCGGGTTCTGTGCTGGCAGCTCAGAGCCTGGAGCCTGTTTCAGATTCTGTGTCTCCCTCTCTCTCTCTCTCTCTCTGCCCCTCTCCTACTCCTGCTCTCTCTGTCTCAAAAATAAATAAACCAAAAAAAATTTTTTAAACTTACATTTAGATGAAAAATTGTACACAAATGCTTATAGCATTATTCATAATACCCCAAACTGGAAACAACCAAAATATCCCTCAAGAAGTGAATACATAAACAAATTGTGGTATATCTATACAATGGAATACTCTTCAGTAATAAAAAGGAACAAACTATTGATACACACAGCACAGATAAACCCCAAATGCATTATACTAAGTGAAAAAAGGTTACTTACTATGATTGCATTTATATGACATTTTGGAGCAGGCAAAATTAAAGGGATGGAGAACAGATCAATTAGGAGTCAGGAATACAGGGATAGTTTGACTACAAAGAGCACCATGAAGGAAGTTTTTTGGGTAATGGATATGGTTCTCTGTCATGATTGTGGTGATAGTTACACAAATCTATGCATATGTTAAAAATTGATATAACCATGCAATAAAGAAAATTAAAATTTACTGTATATAAATTAAAATTTTTATTTGGAAAAAAATCTTACTAATTTCAACAAAGATATCAAGTGCCTTGGAATAAATATAACAAAAAAGAAGCCAGCCCATTAGAGAAAAAATAGTAAATCCTTATTGAAAGACAGAGAATATCTAAATTAATGGAAAGATATACTAGGGGCACCTTGGTGGCTCAATCAGTTAAGTGTCCAACATCAGCTCAGATCATGATCTCATCGTTTGTGAGTTCTAGCCCTGTGTCAGGCTCTGTGCTGACACCTCAAAGCCTGGAGCCTGCTTCAGATTCTGTGTCTCCCTCCCTTTCTCTGCCCTTCCCCCGCTCACGCTCTGTCTCTTTCTCTCAAAAATAAACATTAAAAAATTTTTTTCAAAAGGAAGAAAAATATACTAAATGATTCAGAAGACTCAGTATGATAAAAATGGTAGATGTCACCAAACTGATCTGAAGAACTGATACCTCTCTAATAAAAATACCAGCAGTTTAGGGGGTTCTTTAGTTACTTGACAAAATGATTCTAAAATTCATATGGCAGAGAAACGGGCCAAAAATAGCGAACTCACTTTTGAATAAGATGAACGTGGTAAATACACCCATTCTACTTGAAAATAAAACATATTATAAAGCTATGGTAACTAAGACTGAAGTGGTGCATTGTTAAATAAATAGTCCAATGAAATAATATAGGAAGTCCCAAACAGACCTCACATATATAAACTTGAATTATCAGAAAATGGGATTGGGGGCACCTGGGTGACTGAGTTGGTTGAGATCTGACTTTTGATTTTGTCTCAGGTCATGACCTCATGGTTCATGGGTCCAATCCCTGCATTGGGCTCTGCACTGACAGCGTGGGGCCTGCTTGGGATTCTCTCTCTCTCCCTCTCTCTCTGCCCCTCGCCCACTCATGCCTGCCTCTCTCTCCCTCACTCTGTCTCTGTCTCTGTCTCTCTCCCACTCTCTCAAAAGAAATACATGAAAATTTTTTAAAAAAAAAGAAAGAAAGAAAATGGGATTGTGTATCAGAAGAAAAATGGGTAAGGGCAATAAATCTGGATCATTAATAGTCATGACAGCCAAAGGACCTAGAACAGACAAAAATACTCTGTAAAAGAAGCGAAGTTAGAAGACTTACACTACCAGGCTGCAAATCTTATTTAAAACTATAAAAATCAAGAAAGTATTATATTGGTGTTAAGGTAGACAAATAGATCAATGGAACAAAATAGAATCCAGAAATAGATGCACACACAAGTATGCTCAATTGATTTTTGACAAAGCTAAAAAGGCAATTTGGTAGAGAAAGAACAGTCTTTTACACAAAGGGTACAAGGAACAATTGGATATCCATATGCAAAAAATAAATAAACTTCAATTCATATTTTTGCATTATATACAAAAGTTAACTCAAAATAGATCACAGATCTAAATATAAAACTTTAAACTATGAATCTTTAAGGAAAAAATGTAGGATAAAACTTTTGTGACTTTGAGTTAGGCAATAGTATATTAATATCTGACACCAAATGCATAATACATAGAACAAATTGATAAATTGAACATTACCAAAATTCAAAACTTCTATTCTTTGAAAGATCCTCTTGATGGAATGAAAAGATAACCCACAGACTAGAAGAAAATATTTGCAAACTACAAAAAGGACTTGTATCCAGATATTAACAACTCTCAAAACTCCATAATGAGAATATAAAAACCCAATTAAAATATGGACACAGTATTTAAACAGATACTTTACAAAATAAGATATACAGATGCACATAAAAGGATTTTCAACATTACTGTCCATTAGGGACATGGAGATTAAAACCACAATGAGATGCCAATACACATCTATTAAAATATCTAAAAGTTGTTAAACTGACCATGTCATGTGTTGGCAAGGATGTGGAGAACTGGAATGTTCATATACTGCTGCTACAGAGGTAAAGTGGCACATCTCCTTTGGAAAATAAGTTTAAAAATTGTTTTAAGTTAAACACACATCTTCCATATGATCAAGGCATTCCACTCCCAGGTATTTACCCAGTATAAATAAAAGCATATATCCAAGCAAAAAACATATACATAAATGTTCATGGCATCTTTATGTGTAATAGTGAATAACTGCTAACAGCCCAAATGTGCATTAGCAGTTGAATGGATAAATAATTTGTGGTAAATACATACGACTGAACACTACTCGGCCATAAAATGGTATGAACTGCTGTTATACAACATGACATGGATAAATCTTAAAATTATTACACTGAGGGGCACCTGGGTGGCTCAGTCAGTTAAGTGTCCAACTTTGGCTCGGATCATGATCTCACAGCTCATGAGTTCAAACCCCACATCAGGCTCTGTGCTGACAGCTCAGAACCTGAAGCCTGCTTTGGATTCTGTGTCTCTATCTTTCTCTGCCCCTCCCCTGCTCACACTCTGTCTCTCTCTCTCAAAAATAAATAAGCATTAAAAAAATTTTTTTAATGATTACACTGAGTAAAACAGTCCCAACAAAAAGGAGTCCATATTGTATGATTCCATTTATTAAAATGCTTAGAAAATACAAACTAATCTACAGTCACAGAAACCAGATCAGTGCTTGCCTGGGGATGGGACAGTCTGGAATAAGGTTAGTGGGATGCATTATAAAAGTGCATAGGGAATTTAAGGGTGTGATGAAAATGTTCATAATTTCACTTACAGTTTCTCACATTTGCATATGTTGAAATTTATTATATGTTACTCTATATTAATTTTCTATTGCTGCATAATAAGTTATCACAACCCTAGTAGCTACAACAACCAAATTCATTATTTCACCATTTCCATGGGGCAGGAATCCAAGTATGGTTAACTGGGTCAGGATCTCACCAGGCTGTGTGTATTTTACACAACCCAAATGAATAAAGAATTATCAACATGAAGACTGATGATGAGTACTGAACATACAGTTAATTGTAGCACTGACACTAAGAGGGGAATGAAGGAAGAGAGTGTACTGTATAATGCTTCTATATTTAAGCAAGGCAGGAAGTTATAAAAAATTGGGTATAGTGTATAGAACATATTCAAAAAACCATTTCAACAGTTCTCAGTTATTTATTATTTTCGTTTAGAGTTTATTGTCAAGTTGATTTCCATATAACACCCAGTGCTCATACCAACAAGTGCCCTCCTCCATAGTTCTCAGTTATTTTAAATCATAGTGATTTTAGTATGGTTATTTCAAGACTAATGTTTGTAACATGGAATAAAGTAATAGCACAAATATGGAAATTTTTAATTTTATTATCTACTGTGTTCATGAGAACCAGGATTCTTAAAGTAGGAGAAAGTGGTTGTAGTTTAAGTATAAACAAACAAACATAACCCATGCTTTTTTTGGTCAATTAATTTATAACAAAGGACCCAAGAATATACAATGGAGAAAAGACAGTCTCTTCAATAAATGGCCTTGGGAAAACCAGACAGCTATTTGCAAAAAAGGCAGGAGGGAGGGCTGACTAGGTCACTATCTTACACTATACAAAAATATCAACTCAAAATGGATTAAAGAGTTAAACATAAGACCTGGAAACATAACACTGGAAGAAAACATAGATGGTAAAGCTCCTTGATATCAGTCTTGGGTATTCAGGTCCTGTCCACTGAGCCCATTTACCTCTTCAAATGAAGTGACACTTAGGCTTTGCATCGCTCAGTGAGCAGTGTCAGCTCCCCATCTCAGGGAGGAAATTCTTGTGGGGAGTGGTGGAAAGGGAGGAAAGGAAGCATCTGTACATCTCCCTGAAACAGTATTTTTCAGGCTTTAGGCAGTCTAAATCTAAATTTAGAGAGAAAAGGGGTGCCTGGCTGACTCAGTTGGTAGAGCATGTGACTCTTGATCTCGAGGTCATGAGTTCAAGCTCCACTCTGGGAGTAAAGATCACTTAACAAATACACACATACATACATACATGCATACATACATACATACATAAGTACATAAATAAATAAAGTTAGAGGGGAAAAATTCTCCAGCTCTGCAAAAACAAAAGTAGATACAATTTATATTATAAAACAAAATGCTTATAGTTCAATCTGAAGGTATTGCCCTTTGGTTCCTTCACTGGATTTCAGTGAATCTCTAAGAATGATGAGAGGTTATCATTAATCATATCTGGGCACTGGAAACCCCTGGGTGAAAGGGAAGATATGCCACAAAGGCAAATTCCTATATCGCCACTGAAGATAAAAAATAATCACTCCTCCTCAAATGGAAAGTTTTCCAACTTCACCACGTTAAGGTCCAGAAGCATTAAGCACTCAACATTTTAGAATAAGGCAACCCAAGGCTTTCAATGAACAAATACAATTTGGTCACATAGGTTTGCCAAACTGCCATGTGGTTTTTGAGTTTCTAATACCTCGACTGTCCCTGAGCAAGGTTTTAAAACAGAAGTTCTTTCTTTAAAATGCCAAGATTCCATGGGAACATTATCCTCTATTTCAAAAATAAAGTTTAAAGCTACTCAGAAATAAAATATCAATCAGTTACTGCTGAAACTGTAGGAAGAACTGAGGCTTTTGCCTGCCTTTAGAAGCCATTCCAGAAGGTAAGGGCTATGAAACCAGATTCACAGCTCACAGAAATATGTGATTGAGTTTGAAGCTCTTCAGCAGAGACAACTATTAGATGGCCCTCTAAGACATAGGCATTTAGAAAACGTTCTATATTAAAAAGTATGCTCTTAAGTCCTTCTGACCCTCTAGCAGAACAGAACATTTCAAATCACTGACCTGTTAATTAGCTTATTTAATCTCTACTAATTTATTCTAACCAGTGGCATTGTTCCTTGTTCAGTTAAGAAAAAAAACTTAATTTCTTTAGTCCTGTCTGCTTCTATTCCTCCCTCCTCCCATTTTCACAAATTTGGTCCAGTGCTGAGGGTGTGCTCAGTAAGTAGATGCCCACAGACACTTTAAGGGCTGTGATTCGCATAAGAACAAAACATTTCTGTCTCTCCCTCTCTCTCTCTAAAACAAATAAAATATTTTTAATCTAAAAAAAAGAACAAAAAATTGTTTTCCTCATTAGATTGCCATTAGAAAAATTCCAGGGACACTAGGGTGGCTCGGTTGGTTAAGCCTCCGGCTCTTGGTTTCGGCTCAGGTCATGATCTCAAGGTATTATGGGTTCAACCTCCAAGTCAGGCTTTGTGCTGGCAACACAAGCCTGCTTGGGATTCTCTCTCAGTCTCTCTCTCTGCCCCTCCCCCACTTGCACTGTCTCTGTCTCTCTCAAAATAAGTAAGTAAACTTAAAAAAAATTTCCGGGGCACCTGGGTGGCTCAGTCAGTTAGGCATCCAACTTCAGCTCAGGTCATGATATCACGGTTCATGAGTTTGAGCCCTGCGTTGGGCTCTGTGCTGACAACTCAGAGTCTGGAGCCTGCTTCGGATTCTGTGTCTACCTCTGTCTCTGCCCCTCCCCCACTAACACTCTGTGTCTCTGCATCTCTCAAAAACGAATAAACATTAAAAAAAATTTTTTTTAATTTCCAAACCAAAGGGAGACATGGAAGTGAATGTTTACAGAGTTAACTTCTGGGAGCGACAAATGTATAAGAACTTGGCCTCTTTGCAATTTAAGCTAGAATCGGTATACTCTTAGCCTGGGGTAGATTGAGAAAGAGAGAGAACACTTCTTTGTCAAATATTGTATGCATAGCTGCACTTCATAGGCTTTATCTCAGTGAATCCCCAAATGGGTATTATTATCCTCATTTTATATATGAGGAAAAAAACACACCCACATCCATAAATCTGGTATGTGAAAGTGCACATATCAAAGCCAGACCTATAGATTATAATGTTAAAGATAATTGTATCTCACTGATAAAATCTGTGTTTCATAATCTGTACCCACATCCTTGGTCACTAAAGAGACCCTGAAAATTACTCTGCTGCAGCTAAAATCATATCAACTAATCATTCCAAGCTATTGCAAAGGGTCCAGATAAACCTCACTAACTAAAAATACAATGGATAAAAAACCTATTTCCCTGTCTCTTAAATTTTGTGTGCATGTTTGGTTTAAAAACAGTCTCATCAAGGGGCACCTGAGTGACTCAGTCAGTTAAGCATCTGACTCTTGATTTCTTCTCAGGTCATGAACTCATGGTTTGTGAGATAGAGCCCTAAGGCGGGCTCTGCACTGACAGTGTAGTACCTGCTTGGAATTCCCTCTCTCCCTCTCTCTCTCTGCTCCTCCCCTGCTAGCTCACTCTCTCTCAAAATAAATAAAATAAACTTAAAAAAAAAAAAAACAAAGAATTGAGAACAGTCTCTTCAAGACAAATTTAAAGAAGTATGTCCAAGCAGCCTTTCGTTCAGCACAATTATAAGGCTTTTTACTTTCTTCCAATCTTTGAAGGTTTTTATAGCTATGTTTAAGAAATGAAAAAAAAAAAAAGTCACACAACAATTTTTCTTCCCAAACTGAAACATGTACTTTTGAATCCAGGATAGTTGAACAAGAAAATTTTTCTTGGAGAGAATATCTGAGAGAGAAAATATATCATATTTAAGCAAACTGAATAAGGGAAGTGGTGATTAAGTGGAATACAGAAAAGGGTCATGTAAGGTCCCACTTCACCTCTGGATAACCTCACTTTCCCATCCTTAATGGAGTCATGCCTAGGATGTGACAGGGTTGTTATGACAAGTGATTCCTGAAGTCATTTGTATATAACCTACACCACAACCCCAGAAGAACTTGCTTGCACTCTCTCACGGGCGTGCGCGCACACACACACACACACACACACACACACACACGAGTTTTATATATACTTCTCATAATACAGTCTAAGAACGTCTTTTATTACTTACTAGAGGCATTTAAGGGCAATTCAACTTTCACACAAGATCGTGTTATTTACCATTGCTTGCTGCAATGTCATTTTCCCACCCCCTTTTTTTTAAGTTTATTTATTTATTTCAAGAGAGAGCGTGTACACAGGGCAGAGAGAGAGAGAGAATCCCAATCAGACTCTGCACCATTAGCACAGAGCCAGTCGCGGGGCTCAAACTCATGAACTGTGAGATCATGACCTGAGATGAAACCAAGAGTCAGATACTTAACTGAGCAAGCCACACAGGTGTTCATTCTCACCCTTTTTTGCACTAGGGAACTATGACTCTAGCATGCGTATTTGTCAGGAAATACAGTGGGAATTTTTAGCCATAGCTTTTAACTTAGAGCCTTTGATTGATTCATTTCCAGAATAACATTAGGCAGAAGAATGATGATATGGAGAAAGGAGGTGGAGGAGGAAAAAGGAGGAGAGGGAGGAAAGCAAGGGAGAGGAAAAGGAGAAGAAATTAATAAATGGGTTGTTACTGCCATCTGGTGGCAAGGATGCAAAAATACAGAAGAAAAGATTCTAAGACGTCAAAATAGAATGTTTGGGAAAAGCATTGCTCTATAAAATGTACAAACATGTGGAATTCTAAAATGATTAGCTGGTGTTCTATGTTAATTATTAAACCCAGATCAGTTGGAATTTGAGCTGTTCTAACCCACATTTTTTTCCCTCAATATCTGGGAACACAAAGGTATTCTGAGTTTTTAGGCCTACGGCCTAAGAACCATAGAAAAGGTGTAATGATCATTGCATCCGTTTCACCTCCCCATGAGACTCTGCCCAAAAACTTTTAATCCAGGAGAACCAAAAAGGTGACAGATGTACTATGTAAGGGGTATAGCTTTCAAAGGAGGCATCTCGATACCTACGTACATCTATCAGGTTCTTATATTTCTCAGGAAGTTATCAATGTGATAAAATCAGGCAAAATTCAGCATATCAGGGGTGCCTGGGTGGCTAAGTCTTAAGCATCTGACTTTGGCTCACAGGTCATGATTTCACGATTCGTGAGCTGGAGCCCTGCTTTCCTCTCTCTCTCTCTCTCTCTCTCTCTCTCTCTCTCTCTCACCATCTCTCTCTGCCCCTCACTCACTTATGCACTCTCTCTCTCTCAAAAGAATAATAATAATAAAATAAAGAATTAAATTAAATAAGTTTTTTAAAAATTCAGGATAGCATTGTTTAAATGGTGTAGACTTGCAGGTGGATTCCACAGTCACTGCTATCATAGCTAAACGTTCAAAGCCTCCATCATAAAGCAAGCAATATGGTCTCCCACCTCACAGAGTGCTAAACTCTGTACAGGAAATCAAATTTTCATTATATAAATGCACAGTTTGTTTGTTTCTGCTTCTAATCTTTATACTTTCTTTTCTTTCTACCTGTATTTCTTCCCACCCCATCCCAGGCAACTGCCTGGGTCCTTGTTAACTTCAAAACTGACCAGCTTGAAAATGCTTCAAAGATTATCTATACCTGATTCTGATCATTAAAATCATCATTTTGCTTTTTATGCATTATGCACTGTTTCAAACATTTTTATATATATTATTATTTCCAGATCCAGAAAAACTTAAGGAATTGTTATCCCTATTTAAGAGTTGATGAATCTTGGCTCAGAGTAGTAAATAACTTAACCAAGTCTACACAGGCAGTGAATGTAAAACTCAGCTTTCAAAGCAAGTTCAGTCAAAAGTAAAGACTAAACTCATTCTTTCCTTTTAAACACTCTATCAGTTCCTTAGCACACCTTACGCATACCCCCATATGTGCATACAAATGTGCATGCACATCCACAGCTTCGTATAACCAATACAATTACACATTTGCATTTAATAATAATGACAGTAAATATATGTATACTCAGACCATATATATAGGTATATAGGTATACATGTACATATGTGTGTGTGTGTGTATATATATATATAATATATATTCTTATATCACTTTCCAGTGCAGTTGGATCCGTTTCCCTCAACTGGGCATAAATAATTAGAAGTAATATCTGACATTTCCTTTTAGCAACTCCAGGGAGCCTGCATTAGCAAGTGGCACGGTCTCCTGATGAAACCTGTGGATTCTTAAGTCAATCAAAATTCTACCACATACCAACTGTACAGTATTTCAAAAGATACTTGAGGCATCTGGGTAGCTCAGTCAGTTAAGCATCTGACTCTTGATCGCAGCTCAGGTCTTGATCGGAGAGTTGTGAGTTCAAGTCCCACAGTGGGCTCTGTGCTGGAAGTGAAGACTACTTAAAAATAAAAATATAGATAAATAAAAAGATGTTTGACATTAGACACTCAGTTTTATAACTCCAAAACGTTGGCAGGCTTTTTAGAAAATGAGGTGAAATATCCCTGAAATGAGCTTAACTAGCATTATGTCCATTACCTGTTAATCAATAAATGTTAGTTTTATGATTTCTGTTCCTTCTACACACTGGAGAGTCGAGTCAGATTGTTGATTCACTATTTTTGGTGTAAGTCATGTTTTCATGAGAGGAAAGAAAAGAGCTCTTCTTTATCCTCAGAATAGAATACTGGATGACTCTGAATGGCAACTCCAGAATAATAGGACAAGCTATTTATATGGGCTATAAATCATGTGAGATCTAGATAGAGCATCGTTTGATATTGGGAAGAGGGGCGCCTGGGTGGCTCAGTCGGTTGAGTATCTGACTTCGGCTCAGGTCATGATCTCACGGTTTGTGGGTTCAAGCCCCCATGTTGGGCTTTGTGCTCAGAGCCTGGAGCCTGCTTCGGATTCTGGTTCTCCCTCTCTCTCTGCCCCTCCCCTGCTTGCGCTCTGTCTCACTCTGTCTCTCAAAAATAAATAAATGTAAAAAACATTTTTTTAAAGATTCTGTTTAGATATTGGAAAGAGCAGAGGGCACCATCCCTTAGGTTTTCCAAGTTGGCAGGAACCACATGGAAAGTTCCACATGTGAAAATGGCAGCTTTCTCAGTTTGTCCTGTAGGCCCGCCCAAGAATATCATGTTCCCTGTCCATTCATCTCCGGTAAGTCACAGTAATGAATTCAACTACTCACAACACTGACTTTTTCCAACTTTTCCCTCACATACAAACATAAAAAGGAATTACAGCACAAAAACTATCAAACCACGTAACCCAGGAATTATATCCAGATTAAAGCTTATACTTTCTGCTTTATAGTTTTGTCAGGGAAGTAGAGTAACAATCATTGAGAGAATTCTTATATTTCTGGAAAAATAATTGTAATGGTGTTTTTGGGGGGAAAATAGCAATTATCCCTCATCTTAGGAAATGGCAAAATTATTCCCAAATTACTGTTTAAAAATGGTATTTTATAAAAGTTGTTTGGAGTGTGTGTGTGTGTGTGTGTGTGTATGTATGTATGTGTGTATCTAAAGGTGATATCATTTCAGGGCACCTGGGTGGCTCAGTCAGTTAAGCATTCAACTCCTGATTTCAGCTCATGTCATGATGTCATGACTCATGAAGCTCGAGTCCCACAATGGAACTCTCCCTTTCTCTCTGCCCCTACCCAACCTGAGTGCATGCTCTCTCTCTCTCAAAATAAATAAATGAACTTAAAAAATAAAAGGCATTAAAAAATAAAGGTGATATCATTTCTTAACCTACTGTTCCACTGCCATGAACACTAAGCCTTGAGAAGCCCATCCTTGCCATGACCATGGCAGTGGTTACACACCTCAGGGACTACCCATTGAGATTAGAAAAAAAAATTTTTTTTAACCTTTAATCCAGCAATCTTACTTTTAGAAATGAATACCAAAGATACACTATCAAAAAACAAAAAAAAAATGCATTTGCCAAGATTATTCATTGCAGCATCATTTGTAATATCAAAATACTAGAAACAACTCAAATGTCCATCAGAATGGGACTAGTTGTTTAAATAATATATCTTCACATAATGGAATACTCTGCTGAGTAAAAAAAGGAGTGAGAAATATCTCCATTCATTTCTATGGATTATGCAAGTTATATGATTAAGAACAATTGAAGTACAGAAAAACGTAGAGTACATTGATTTAAAAACAGGATATATATGTGTGTGCATGTGTATTTATATATATTTATATTCATTATATATACATATGCTTAAAACTTTTTTTGACTATAGTTGACATACAATGTTACATTAGTTTCAGGTGTACAACATAGTAATTCAACTTCTCTATACATTATGCTATACTCACCAGAAGCCAAGCTACTGTCTTACACATACATACTTATACTAAAACACGAGTAGAAAAATAAATCACAAAAATCTTTAAATACTTACCATTAGGCTATACAATATGGAATATAGGGTGGAAGAAAACAGGAATAGAAGCTAGTCTTCTTTAAATACAGCTTACTCTGGAGTGGCTGGCTGGCTCATCAGTAGAGCATATGACTCTTGACCTCAGGGTTATGAGTTCAAGTCCCACATTGGGCTTAGCGCTTACTTAAAAAATAAAGAGCTTTCCTCTACCATCCAAGATGCCAGAAGGAAACAAGGCTAGGGGGAAGAAGGCGGCCCTGGTCCCTACTGTCTGAAGAATCAGGAAGCCAAGAAGGTGATTAATCCCCTATTTGAGAAAAGGCCTAAGAATTTTGGCATTGGACAGGACATCAAGCCCAAAGAGACCTCACCCACTTTGTCAAATGTCTCCACTGTATCCAGCTGCTGCAGCAAAGGGCTATTCTCTATAAATGTCTAAAAGTGCCTCCCACGATTAACCAGTTCCCCCAGGCCTTGGAACACAAAACTGGTACTCAGCTGCTCAAGCTGGCCTACAAATACAGACCAGAGACAAAGCAAGAGAAGAAGCAGAGAGTGTTGGCCTGGGCTGAGAAGAAAGCTGCCGTCTGTCCTTTGAGCTGGGGTTGCTACTGTCACCACCTTGGTGGAAAACAAGAAGGCTCAGCTGGTAGTGATTGCATGTGATGTGGATCCCATTGACCTGGGTGTCTTCATGCCGGCCCTGTGTGGTAAGATGGGGTTTCCCTACTGCATCATCCACAGGAAGGTCTGCACCACTGTCGCCTTCACACAGGTTAACTTGGAAGATAAAGGAGCTCTGGCTAAGCTGGTAGAAGCTATCAGGACCAATTACAATGACAGCTATGCTAAGATCTGCCATCACTGGGAAGGCAACATCCTGAGTCCAAAGTCGGTGGCTCGCATTGCCAACTTGGAAAAGGCAAAGGCTAAAGAACTACCCACCAAACTGGGCTAAGTGTACGCTGTTGAGTTTTCTGTACATAAAAGTTAATTTAAAAGTTCTCTTTTAAAAAAATAAATTAAATTAATACAATATAGCCTTTTCTATTTTTTTTAATATTTTATTTATTTTTGATACCGATAGAGACAGAGCATGAGAGGGGCAGGGGCAGAGAGAGAGGGAGACACAGAATCTGAGCAGGCTCCAGGCTCTGAGCTGTCAGCACAGAGTCGAACCCACGAATGTGAGATCAGGACCTGAGCCTCAGGTCCTGAGCCGAAGTCTGAGGCCTAACCAAGGCCTAACCGACTGAGCCACCCAGGTGCCCCCAATATAGCTTATTCTATTAGCTTGAGCTGGGAACCATGTGAATTCTTTAATTTAAATATTTCAAGGGCACCTGGGTGACTCAGGCTGTTAAGCATCTGACTTTGGCT